>CM053763.1:109141124-109619797 GCA_028658305.1 Pachyuromys duprasi | reverse complement strand
TCCCAGTCCCCGCCCCCACCCCCAGCTCGCACACAGCCCGTTAGTAGCTTAGTCACAGCCTCTCCTAAGACTTCCCGTTCATTAAAATGCTAAGGAAGGAGCCGGGAGAGATGGCTCTGGAGTTTTTGTTTTTTGTTTTTTGTTTTTTGTTTTTATTGTATGTGCATTAGTGTGGAGGTGTCAGATCCCTTAGAATTGGCATCTGACACATGGGTACTGGGAATTGAACCCAGGTCCTTTGGAAGAACAGACAGTACTCTTAACCACTGGATGGCTCTGGAGTAGGAGTGCTGACTGCTTTTGTAGAGGACCTGGGTTCTATCCCCAGCACCCACACTGCTGGTCCCAATTCCAGGGGATCTGATGCCTTCCTCTAGCCTCCTCGGGTACCAGGCACACAATGTCACACAGACATGCATGCAGGCGAAACACCCATACACACAGAAGAAAAATAACCCTTTAAGAACGCTGACGGCAGTCGGAGCGCAAGTGTGAGTGTGCAGATTCTGTTTCACACAGCAATAGCAAGGTCATGTTACGGGTTTGGGCTTTCTGCCTCCCTGCTTGCTCCTTATGGAGAGGGTTAATGTGCAGGCGCCACCTGCTTCGGAGACTCACACAGCTTCTCCCACGTCCTTTTCAGCTCTAGACTGATGCCCCACTTTCCATGGGAGAAAGAAAGGAGTATGTGAAGGAGAGCAGCAGCAGGAGGAAACAGGAAAACCAGGAGGCTTGTGTCAAACCGGAAGCTTCCTTCTCCCGACCCCCAGCACTCAGCAGCTCCTCACCATCCTGAGGACAAAAGTTCCCTCACCTAAGAATAAAATATTCCGCCCATTATTCTTGGGGGACGATTACAGCCCTTTTTCAGGTTGTGTCACTGATTACTTGCCATTGCTCTGCAACTCCAAATAACCTTGGGTTCCCATAGCAACACGCTCAGCTTTGGAAGCTGCCGACATTGTTCCCTGATCCATGTGGGAAGGAACAAGAGCGGCTTCTAGAAAATTCACAGCAAGTGGGAGGGACCGTGTCAGGACGGTGGAGGGTGGGGACAGTGACCAGTGGTCAAGGATTTTGGCTAGTCAAAAGGGTCTTCTGTGATCAACAAGGAGTGTCTAACCTATCAGGCATCCTGGATGAGCCCTGAAGATTGTTGTCTGCTGAGACAGGCTTCGGAGAACATGAAGGTCTGTGATGATGGCAGGGCCAGAGGTGAAGGCCCTGTGCTCCATCAAGTCTGAGAATTGCCCATAAAGTAAGTCTAAGTCCTCGGACAGGGTTTCACAGAAAATATGCTTGGAACTCAGAAGAAATACATTGGGAGATAAATGTAATAGCAGATCATGGGCTGAATTTTTGGAGGGACATGTGCTGATGTCTGCCACCTGCTGCAGAAGAAAACTATTCTTTGACCCAGGGTGCCTGACAGCAAATGTGAAGGTTCCCCTGAACCAACTGGTGATCTGATGACTACGTTCTGTTACTACCCCAAGCACAGACCCCAGCTTTGAGCTCATTCTTCAACTCTTATTTGGGGTATTTAAGCCTCCATCTCCCTTCCGCCAACCCTCTGACTTTAGGTAAAAGAGAGGAGATCAGTGGGGAGAACAGACACAGACCCTTTTACTTTTCCCGACTGTTTAGGGTCCATGGGCTCTTTGGGGCTCTACCAATCTCTATCAACAGCAAATGCAGCCAGCAGTCTCCTCCACGCCTCCAGACTGTCTATCACTGGTCTCTCCAAACTCCACACCTTCGCTTTCTGGGCTCTTGTATTTTTATTCCTCGGAGCTGTAGGCCACATCCTCTCCATGCTGCACAAGGCAGGCTCTTACCAGCTGGCAAAGACCACACCACACAGGAGGCAATTATGAACTGTGGACAAACTAAAGCCCAAACTAAAATCCCACACTCCGGATTAAAACAAAAACATGTTTACATAACATAACATAACCGAGTTTTTAAAGAAGCCAAAACTTCTGTTGCACCCCACAGGATGAGGGTTCAGTCCTGCATGTCTGTCCAGCGGCAAATGTCAGTTCCGTGCTTTTCTGGGCTGGCAACAAATGCAAAGAATCCCAAGCCTCTTTTGACATCAATGATTTGCTAGATGGGGGTCAAAGAACTCAGAAACGCAACCTTTTTTGTTCTTGCTGATTTACTGCACACCAGAAAAGCCAAGCGGAAGAGCTGCATTCAGCCAGGTCAGGGGGCCAGAGCTTAGATGGTGTCCTCTCCAGAAGGACTATCCCAACACCTCAGTGTGTCACTCCAAGTGTTGCATGTATCAAATGTCATTATTCAAACATTTTAAAATGATTTATTTATTTTGTGTGCATTGTTGTTTTGCCTACATGTGTGTCTGTGAGAGGGTGTCAGATCCTCTGGAACAGGAGTAACAGACAGCTGTGAGCTGGCGTGTGGGTGCTGGGGATTGAACCGGGGCCTTTTGAAGAACAACCAGTGCTCTTAACCACTGAGCCATCTCTCCAGCCATTGTCCACATTTTAGAGGTTAATCCTGGGTTTATTAATGGCCCTCCTGTAAGTTGCCTTATTATCACAAATAATGTGGCTGAAAAGGGGATTTCTTAAGAACTAGACACTATCCCTGATGAAAATCCAGGTCTTTAGAAGCTCTGAGACAAGAGCTTCAGAAAAAAAAAAAAAAACAAAGGAAAGTACTTCTTTTTTTTTTCCTTTTGGTTTTTTGAGACAGAGTTTCTCTGTGTAGCCTTGGCTGTCATGGATTCACTTTGTAGACTAAGCTGGCCTTGAACTCACAGAGATCCACTTACCTCTGCCTCCCAGAGTGCTGGGATTACAGGTGTGTGTCACCGTGACTGTGGAAAGCGTTTCTTTTGTTGAATTGGATTTAAATTAACACAACATGTCTTGCTGTTAAGAGGAACTCAGGAGCCATTCATGGTGGCACACACCTTTAATCCCAGCACTCGGGAGGCAGAGGCAGGTGAATCTCTGTGAGTCAGAGGTCAGCCTGGTCTACAAAGTGAGTCCAGAACAGCTAGGGCTCTGTTACATAGAGAAACCCTGTCTTGAAAGATGGAGGGGAAAAGGGGGGGGGAGGGATCTCAGGATTTTTAAAAATACCCCATTAACTAACATCACTCGGTGTTTGGAAATTGGCCATTTTGTGCCACATACACATGTGCTTATGTAAAATAAAACAAGTACCCATAGAACAGAGTAGAATTAAAAGGTGACTTTTAACCAGGTGGTGATGGCAGATGCTTTTAATCTCAACCCTTGAGAAGCAGAGGCAGGTGGATCTCTGAGTTCAGGGCCAGCCTGCTCTACAGAATGAGTTCCAGGACAGCCAGGGCTACACAGAGAAACCTTACCTCAAAGGGGAAAAAAAAAAAAAGTTACTTTTAGCTAGGAAATTTAACACCTCCAAAAAGAAATAAACCTGTATGTTTATAAATTGGTGTTTTAATGGTGCTACGTTTATAATGCGTGCCAGGCAAGGTTTCTACCACTGAGCCTCCCCAAGAAAGACAGAGATTGTTTTGTTGCTTTCCAAGACAGGGTCTCTTGCAGCCCAGGCTGGCATTCAGTTCCCAAGTAATTAAGGATAATCTGGAATTTCTGGTCCTCCTGCCTCTGCCTCCCAAATTCTGGAATTACAGGTGTGTGTTATGAAAGGCTTACACAGACTGGTGATTGAACCGGGGACCTAGTGCGTGGGAGGCAATCCCTCCACCAGCTGAGCCAGCCCCAGTCAGGGTGGGCAGTTTTCAAATGTTAAAGATCTGCCAGCTAAGCCCCACAGCTAGTAACATGCGGCTGGGATTTTCAGGCTTCATGCTCATTCCTTCATACAGAGTGTGAAATGGTGAACATCAAGGTGGAGACTGGGCTTCAGAGAAGTCTTCGAAAGTTGAAGACACCTGTTTTCTGTGAATGTGACAATCTGGTGCTTTCAACTTTGTTCTAAAAACCTATAACCCTTGTAAAGATCACCCCCTGGTGGTCATGATAGGAAACAGCCTAGCATGTCTTTCCTCGCAAATTCGCCTCTCGGTTTTTGTTTGTTTTTTCAGAATGTGGCCTTTTAGCCCTTTTAAGTTTTCACCAGTGTATCTAATTGTCCAACAGATATTGGTAAGGAAAACTATCACACAATGTAGTTAAGGTTTTGGGAATCCAGAATTAGTTACTATACTGCTTTATAACCTTCCCATCCCATTTGATTTTGCTTTCCATTTTGATAGGCAATAGAGGTGATCTTTCCTACTCCATATTGTGTGTGTGCATACATACACACTCATATTACTATTAGCTTAACACACATAGTGTGCATGCCATGTGTGTTCTAAGTTAACCCTCCTTCCCGCCAGCAGCTGGCGAGCAGGGTTAACACTGGCCGACACAAACTAGACTCCGGATTTCAAGAGATAACTGAGCCCCAGAGTTCAGAGAATGATGGAGGGCGACAGGGATGATCGTGAGAAGGGCTCAGACTCACAAGACTCAGCTACGTGGGCAGAGGGGTGACACTAATCTCTGAAACAACCGACTGCCTTCTCCGGCCCGTGGCAAGATGCTAAGAGGCGATAACCATCTGCCTCTCACATTCCTGCTCTCTGAACAGAGGGCAACCTAAAGACTCAGTTCCGGTCTCTGTTCCCTGGCATGAAGGTGACAGGCAAACAGAGCACTGGTGCTCTAGTTACACACACAGTGTCTTCATGCAGCTCATTAAAAAAACAATTATCGTGGTGTTGGGGGATCAGATCCAGGGCCTTTGGTATGCTAGGTCAGTATTCTACCCAGGCCCCAGCCCACCTTCTCATGTTTAAGATGACTCATTCAGCTTGGTCGTTTAAAGGGAAATCTTACTGTGGAACAATTTTTCTTAGAGGCTGAAGGACTCTCTGGTTTTCAGACTTCTAACTAAAACTAAAGGGAGAACTGAAGCCCTAGACCAGCATTTCTCTCGTGAGTCCTCACCTCCTTGGGGAGGAAGGGGCAGAGCAGAACAACCCTTTCACAGGCGTCCCCTAAGACCGCCGGGAAACACAGCTATTCACATTGCAATTCATAATAGTATCAAAATCACAGTTATGAAGTAGCAACAAAAATTTATTTTATGGTTGGGGGGTCACCACAGCATGAGGAACCGTACTAAAGGGTCGCAACATTAGGATGGCTGAGAACCACTGTCTTAACACCTAAGTCTGGTGTCTGCTGTAAGCTTTTGAACTGAACAAGTCATGAAAATCCCTCCCTTTTGAGTCTTGCCTTTGTGTGCATGTTTGTGTGTGTAGTTTTTCAGGGCGGGATTTCTCTGTGTAGCCTTGGCTGTCCTGGACTTGCTTTGAGTCTTGCCTTTCTTAGGTGTCATACCTGTCTGTGATGGCAGTAGCTCAGATCTTGGCCGTCCCCTTCCTAACCCAGCCAGAGAGGACTGGGCCTCAGCTGCCTCCAGCACTAAGGCAGCAACTGTTAACACAAGGGCGGAAAGCACAGAGCCTGCCTTGGAAAGCCAACAGATACCTGAGCAAGTGAAACTAATTAAAGCTACTCTCGCTGCTGGACTCAACGGGTTACTACTGTAAGTTGTATAATGAAACAACATTTTAGCATGTTGGCCATTACATAATAGGCTTGTTTTCTGACTCAGCCATATTAGGCTTTATCTCATCTATAAAATGCAAAAATGAAAGCTGTGGTTTTCTTTTTTCTTTGAGGCAGGGCTTCTCTGTGTAGACTTAGCTGTCTTGTCCTGGAACTTTTTCTATAGACCAGGCTGGCCTCAAATTCAGAGATCAGACTGCCTCTGCCTAGCTGGGATTATAAAGGCATGTGCCACCACCAACCAGCCTAAAAGCTGCAGTTTTAAAGGGATTATGCAAGCACTGAATCTTAGCACATGACTGTGCATTCAATGATGCTGCTATAATGCGCTTATATGGCCTATATATACTGTAACACCATGCAGCAGTGTGGTGGGCCAATGGCTGCCTCTACAGTACTGCAAAGGGCCTGGTTAGGTCACTGAAACTATGAGACTGGTAACTTCTGACAGAAATGTAACTATAAGGCTAGAGTTTGGTTTTTTGTTTTCCCTTGTGATGCCAGAGACTAAATCCAGGACCTTGGGGGCATGCAAGGCAAGTGCTACCTTTGAGCTGTATCACAGGTCATCTTATAGTTCCATTTTAAGTCTTATTAAAATGTAGTGTTCAGGGGCTGGAGAGATGGCTCAGAGGTTAAGGGCCCTGACTGTTCTTCCAAAAGTCCTGGGTTCAATTCCCAGCAACCATATGGTGGCTCACAACTGTCTATGAGCTATGGTGCCCTTTTCTGGCATGCAGGCTCACATGAGGGCAGAACACTGTATAAATAATAAATCTTTTTTTTAAAAAAATGTAGTGTCCAATGACTTGTATGAAACTTACAAATTAATGAGTCGTGACAAATGCCTATAGAACCACCATGTGACAAGAGGCAAGCTCTGGGGCCCTCTTTCCACATCACAGCCCTTGGTCAGCCTGCCTTGGGTAGCACCCACTTCCTGGCTTTGCTTTATAGTTTTGTGACATGTGTGGAATTCTACTGTGATTTTGTTGGAATCCTCGGTCTCCATTACTAAGACTCACCTAGCATCAGGTCCCCAGGCATGATGGCCTTCCCAGCCCCACCTTCATATATTTAAAATGACTAGTCCGCTCAGTCACTTAAAGCAAATATAGTAGAGGAAGCCTGCAGCGTGCTGCTAATGTAGCATTCACGGAGCCCGGGGCTGAACTCCGGGAACACTGTCCTAGTTATTTTCCTATTCCTGTGGTAAACACCATGACCAAAAGCACCTTGGGAAGCAAAGGGTTTATCTCAGCTAACACTTGCAGGTAACACATCACCGAGGGAAGCCAGGGCAGGGACCGAGAGGCAGGAACCGAGGCAGATACAAGGGCAGAGTACTGGTTACTGGCTTGGCTCAGATTTCTTTCTTCCTTTTTCTGTTTTGTTTGTTTTGAGACAGGGTTTCTCTGTGTGGCCTTGACTATGCTGGACTTGCTTTGTAGACCAGGCTGGCCTCAAACTCACAGAGATCAGCCTGCCAATTATTACTCGATAATTCCGAGTGCTGGAATTATAGGCGTTTACCACTGCCCTCAGCTTGTACTATCAATCCCCCACCCCCACCCCCACCCCTTCAAGACAGGGTTTCTCTGTGTAGCCCTGGCTGTCCTGGAACCCACTCTGTAGGGCAGGCTGGCCTCAAACTCGCGTAGACCCATCTGCCTGCCACCAGACTGCTGGGATGACAGATGTGGCACGCATGCCACCAGCCTGGTCTGTCAAAATACACAAACAGGTTGTTTTTTTCTTGTGCTAAGACAGGGTGTGTAACCCTAGCTGGCGCGAAACTCAAGCTTCACCTGCCTCTGCCTCCCAGGTGCTGGCGTTAATGGTGTGTGCACTACCACATCTGGCGTCCATTGATATTCTCGCGTATGTACCGCATGACGTTTTCTCGGATACAAATTTAAACAGGGCCAGTGTTTTGCCACTCAGCGTACTTTCACATTTACTCAGTAAAGATAAGTTCGTCTTATAGTTTATCTAATTCTGCTTTTGTTTTTGAGTCCGGGTTTCTCTGTGTAGCTTTGGCTATCCTGGAATTCACTCTTTAGACAAGGCTGGTCTTGAATTCACAGAGTACCACCTGCCTCTGCCTCCTGAGTGCTGGGATTAAAGTCATGCACCGCCACCACCAAGCTTTAATTCATCTTTTGTTAATACATTTATTTATAAGTTCATAAAAGGGGCATGTGAGCCATGGCAAGCATGTGGAGTCAGAGAACAGCTTGCTGGGGTTGGGTCCTTTAACCTTTCTCCTTATGAATGGGGATATAATTACAAAGGACTTGGTGGAAACGGAGACTGGCCAGATTCTTTAGTGCAAGGGGGAAGCTGGCTGTGCGTGTTTCATGAGGTTATGAGCAGGTCCACTTACAGATCTGGGGTTTCCCACTACATACACACTACTTGCTAGGCATGAGTGAGCCACCTCCCAACCAGTCAGATCTTCAAATGTCTGAAACCTGAGAGACCACACCAAAACCATGTTATGCCATGTTTTTTTGAGACAAGATCTCAGACAGGCTCTGTAGCCGAGGATAACCTTGAACTTTAAAAAGAAAATCACATTTACATTTGTATATGAATGTATGCCACATGTGTGTAGGTACCCAGGCATCAAATCCCCTGGAGTTACAATCTTTGGAGGTTGTGAGCTACTGGGAACTTCAGTTCTCTGGAAGAGCAGGAAGAGTTCTTATTGCTGAGCCACTTCTCCCAATCTTGAACTTGGGTAGTATTTGTGTGTGTGTGTGCAGAAGCCAGAGATTGAGTACTTCGTCTGGTGCTATTCACAATGAAAGCTTGGCTAGACTGGCCAGAGTTCAAGGGACCCTTCTTTGTCTCCCCAATGTTGAGATTAGAGATGTGCAGTCATCTTTTTCTTAGAGTTTGATATATTTAATGTTTCCCTGCATGTTATGTGTGTGCCAAGTGCATGTCTGTTATCTTTGGGCCAGAGGAAGGTGTTAGATCCTGGCACTAGATTTCCAGGTTTTGAGTCACCACAGTGGGTCCCTGTGCTAACAACTGAGCCATCTCTCTAGCTCCCAGTTATCTTTAACTTGCTCAGATTTTTTTAAAGTTAGAATTTTTATCATGTATTTTATTTTTATGAGCTTATGTACCCCACATACATGTAGGATCCTGCAGAGTGGAAGAGGGCATTAGACAGTTGTGACCCACCATGTGGGCACTGGGAATTGAGTCCAGGTCCCCTGGAAGAACAGCCAGTGCTCCTAACCCCTGAGCTACTATCTTTTCTGCCCAAGACTGTTATTTTTCAATTGTGTGTGTGTGGGGGGGGTCTGTGCACATGAGTGCAGGTGCCCACAAAAGGCAAGTTAAGTATTGGTTCCTTTGGCAGCAGCTATAAGCTGCATGACATAGGTGCTGGGGATCAAACTCTGGTCCCTGGAAGAGCAGTATGTGCTCTTAACCTGAGCCTCTACAGCCCCAACTTGTTCAGCTTTTTACGAGTGTTGGGGATCCAAACTCGAGTTTTCATGCTTGCATAGCAAGCACCTTACCAACAGAACCACCTACCCAGCCACCTTGAACTTTGGATCCTCCTGAGGGCTAGGATTACAGGCATGCGCCACCACATTCTGGGATGTGGACTGGGATGGAACCTAGCGCTTCTCTAGTGCTAGTGAAATATCAACCAAGTTCCATCCCCAGGACTTTTTCTGTTTTTGTTTTTCTTTATGTAGCTCTGGCTGTCCTGGAACTGTGTAGAGCTCAAGCTCGCAGAGCTCTGCCTGCCTCTTATCTCCCAATTGCTGGGATTAAAGGTGTGTGCCACCACACCTGGGTTAAAAAGTATACATTTTAAAATTTGTATAGGGACTTCGCTTCCATGTATGTCTTTTGTACAGGCACTTTGCTTCCATGTATGTCTGTTGTAGCACCTATCGTCTGATGCTCAGAGGTGAGAAGAGGCACTGGATCCCCTGGTAGTGGTTAGAATAGCCGTGAGCAGCCTTGTGGGTGCTGGAAAGTAAACCTAGGTCCAACAGCCAGTGCTTTTAGCCCTGAGCCTTATCTCCACCCCAGGCACAGCTTTCCTCGAGGATTCTTGATTCAGACAAACTGTAAAGGATCATAAATATTCATGTTAAGCTCCTACATTTGAGGGCAGAGTAATTTGTTATGCAGCAATAGATAATACCTCAGAGTTCTAGAGACACACAAAACTGTTCAATATAAAAAATGGAAAATTCACCTTGTAGTTTTGTCCACTTGAAAGAACACAATTAAGAACTCCTAGTGGTGATGTGAGAAGCTGAGATTATATACCCTTACTTGGAAGAGGACTCCATAAGACCATCTTCAGTTAACAATTTCCAAGCGTGAAATGTAGCTGAACTTCAGATTACCCTACATATTTTTCAGAATGAGGGCCAGACCAGTGTGACTCTCCTGAACTTTATGACCACACAATCACTAAAGAAAAAAACCCAAAAAATTCAAGACTCCTGCTGCCTACTAACCACCATTAGATTTTTAAAAACCATTTTCTGCTAGTGTACATGGAAGTAAAAGTGGGCCAATTTACATTTGTGTTTATTCTCTAAAGGTCAGGCTGGTTATGAACTTCGTATGGAGCTGAGGCTGGCTTTGAACTGATGCCCCAGCCTCACCTCCTAAACACTAGAGTTACAGATGTGCAACATCCCTAGCTCTGAGTTACTTTTCCATTCATGTTTCCTGCTCCTTTTACTTCCAGCACAGAGTCAAGCCATTCAAGAGAAACGTGCTTCCTTGAAGACTAGGTCGCACCTTAGTGGTAGACAGTATATGAAACACCCTAGGTTCTCTGTCTCTCTCACACACACACTTGAAGGCTTGGACACAGCTTAGTGGGAGGCAGCATATGAATGACCCTAGTTTCAAAACCCAGTCTCTCTTACACACACACACCCTGTGGTGCTTTAAATAATGGTTCTCCATTTGAGTTTGAATGCTTAGTCACCAGGGAGCAGCACTTTATAAAACTAAAAGAATTAGGAGGGTGTGGCTTATTGGAGGAGGTGTCACTGAGAGTGGACTTTGAGGTTTCAAAAGCCCATGCCAGGCCCAGAGTCAGTCAGTCTCTCTGCCTACAGATAGACAATGTAGCTCTCTGCTACTTCTCCAGTGCTTTGGTAGGGAAAGGTGTGTGTAGTTCAAGCCATGCAGCATCCTAGGATGACAAGCTACCTCTACTGCCCACCTCACTTGGCAGCAGTTTGCTAAAAACAGTAGATAGTGTATTTACATCTGGCATCTTTGCTCTATCGCCTTAGTATCCTCACATGCATCCTTTTAAAAATAATTTACTATATTTGTGTGTGTGTGTATGTGTGCGTTTGTAGGCATGTGTGGAGGTCAGAGGACAAGTGAGTCTCTCCATGTTGCTCTGGCGGTCTGGAACTTATTCTGTAGACCAGGCTGGCCTCAAACTCAGATATCCATCTGTCTGGCCTCCTGAGTGCTAGAATTAAGGTTGTGCACAATGCCCGGCAACAGCATTTTAAGAACAGCAGTTTCAACTAAAAAATACAATTCCTTCTCTCTAGATATCAGACCAGGAGTTTAAAGTCAGCAACAATAATCCCCAGAACAATAAGATTTAGAATGTGAGGCAACTGTGAAAGCCAAAACCAACAAAAAACCCTCCCATTCCAGGGTTCACCAGACTTAACCAGCTCCTCCCCGTTAACGTCCATGCTCCTTTTCTCCACAGGGGCTGAGATGAAGTCTGCAGCCTGTCAATCTCCTGTTGCTAAAAGAACAGGCTCAATTAGCACAGCCACTTCCCGAAAAACAGTCTGCAGGACTGGGAATACAGCTCAGCAGTAGAGCCTTACCTAGTATGCCTCAGGGTCTAGGTTCAATTCCCAGCACCAGCACAAAACACACACACACTTTTTTAAATTCCTTGACACTGAAGTTACCATCTGACCCAACGATTCCATTCCTAGTTACGGCACTAACAGAAACGAGCAGATGGGCACACAACATCTCACACAAAAGTTCAGTACATTGTTCATAATGTCGTATCAAGTGAATACACACACATCTACTGAGAGTATGGTACTCAGTCATAAAAAAGAACAAAGTATCAACAAATGCTGTCTAGGGATGAACCCTAGACACACTAAATGAAAGTAGCCAGCTACAGAAGACAGCACAACATACACATACCCAAAATCTGGAACAGGTCAACTGAAAAGACAGAGGCTGGGGGAGGGAAGAAGGGAAATTCAAATGAGATGGGGATGTTTTTAGAGGGATGAGAGCCCGTAAGATTGAACTTGAGAGCTAATGAGTGCTAGGTAGAAACTGTAACTGACCTGAAACTGTAGCAAGAAAAAAAGTGTCTTAAAATTAGAGAGCAGAAGTAGCTGGATCTGCATGCTAAAGTCCATTTAATGCACACTGTGAATGAACTGCATGCATATGAAGTATCTCAGTAACGCTTTATTTTGTATTTAAGACAGAACCCTGATATGAAGCCTAGACTGGCCTGGATGTCC
This sequence comes from Pachyuromys duprasi, assembly GCA_028658305.1. Lineage (NCBI taxonomy): Eukaryota > Metazoa > Chordata > Mammalia > Rodentia > Muridae > Pachyuromys > Pachyuromys duprasi. The sequence continues at coordinate 109,607,664 of CM053763.1, read as the reverse complement.
CTAGGCAGCCCATGTTCCACTGTGCCCAGGAAAACAAAATCAAAATGCCCAGGTTGAGCATACCTACTGGGGAACAGGGGGACGACCAAACATTTTAACAAAATCCTTGGATGACTTAGAAAATATAATGTCTGAGAAGTAGTAATCTGAAAGAATTATGGTAAAAATTGTTCTTCTACTTAATCATATTTTTCATAGGCTAATACTGATTTTTACTTGGGCAGAGTTCATTTTAATGGGCTGGGATTGAACCCAAGGTGTTACCCACAGCAGGAAAAGCCCTTTAAGGTTTTAACTCAGGTTCTTACTCTGTGGCCGGAGGTTCTTCAGTTTCTTCCTGAAAGTGCAAGGAATATACAGATGCATGTAGAGCAACTCTTTTCTATTACAACTGGTTGAACTATATGAGCCAACATTTTCAGACTGAGTTTAGAAATTCTGCTTTTCCTTTAAAATTGTGTAGTTTCAGTACTGAACAGAACCTGCAGCAAGTTGTGTTTGTTTTTCTGTCACTCCTACTTACATCCTCAGTCCTGACGGGGTAGCAGTAACACACACTCCTCAGTCCTGATGGAGTAGCACTAACACACAGTGAGCAAAGAATTACAATCTAATAAAAAAAATGAGGCAAAATACACAATGATGTCAGAAATCAGTTTATTAAAGGTAGAACCAGATTTACAGAAATGAAAACAGGACAGAGCCACAGAGGTACTGCATTCACCACAGGGCCTCACCTACCTGGGCATCTCAAGGAGTTTATCTTCTCTTTTGCACAAAGGCTGTTTCTGAAAGAATCCTAGGGAAAGTCTCAGCAGTCAGTTTGTCATGATTTAACAGCTAAAATAAACAACCCCCCCGCCTTTCCCAAGTCCACATTCTAAGAAGAAACTGTCCCTTCTGTTCCAGATCTTTTAATTCTGTGTCTGGGGAAAGGAGGTTAGCATGCAAACTGAATGTCTTAAGAGTCAGAGGAGTTTCTGACTCTGAAACACCCAAGCTACTGCTTCATTAATCAACTTTCATCACTAATTATACTTCTGATTTTCTTTTCCTTTTTGTTTCTTTTGTTTTTGAGACAGGGTCTCACTGTGTAGCCTTGGCTATTGGAACTTGCAATGAAGGCCAAGTTGGCCTTGAACGTCCAGAGATCCACCTGCCTCCGCCCCCTACGCACTTGGATTAAAAGGTATGCAATTATACCTGGCATTCCTGTGGTTCTGTTTGTTTTTATCTTAAAAACTAAGACAAATTTTATTAAGAATCTAGAATGTTTTAGATTCTCACTGAAGATGCTATATATAAATTCCCACAACCAAACTGAGTGAAGGTTCTGCAGCCAACCTGCTTGTGTTCAGATATTGGTCCCACGTCATAGTTATGCACACTTACAGTAACTTTAACTTCTTTGCCTTCCCTGAAATATTACATGTAAAGCTCTTGGAGTAGTACCTGAAACATGAAGGATCTATGTAAATGTTACACATACAAACCCAAATAAATAGGATAGTGGGGAAGAGAGAGGGGGAGAGACAGAGACACACAGAGAGACAAGAGAGTATATTCAGTGCATGTGACTAACATAGTTTCAGGCTGGCTTCAAACTCTTGATGCTCCTGCTTCAGCCTCTAGAGTGCTGTGATTACAAGCATACAATGCATCTAGCTAGATCTTCTATTTAGAATGTCTTGTAGCCAGGTCAGTATATTAGTTATTAGGGTAAACTGCTAGTAGGAAATTTAGCACACCCCCCACTATTAATCAGATTTTGATTCCTTAAACTTCTCTCTGTACTTAATAAATAAAAATGAGGTACTTACGACCATGAGATCTGTACTAGTTTATCTCCCAGACCTGCTAGATGCCTACTGCACAGGTATGTAATCAAACTGCAATAATTTATTTCTAGTAATTTTTTAGTTTTTTATAAAACTAAAAAAATGAATGTTAACAGAAACCACTAACCACCCCCCATTTACTTGTATTTGTTCATATCAAATGCAAATATAGTTCTGGTGGAAGCTCTGAGCATTAAAAAATTTAAAAATGTATATACCAAGGACAGAACTAAAATAAATACAAATTCATTACATCGGGGTCTTGTTGCATTACAATAGCTTGAACTTCATTTTTTAAAATATTTCATTTTCAAGTGCTGAGTGTTTTGCTTACACGTATGTCTGCACACTATAAGCCTGCATGGTGCCCACCAAAGTCAGGACATTGGATTCCCTGGAGCTGGAGTTATGGACGATTGTGAGCAAGTGAGCACTGAGAATTGAATCCAGATTCTCTGCAACAAGTGCTCTTTACTGCTGAGCTATCTCTCCGAGTCGGCTCCTTAAACTCTTAATTCCCTCGCCTGAGCTTCTCAAGCACTAGGGCTGCAGGTGTGCACCACCATGCCTAGCTAAAGTGGTATACGTGCAGGCTCAATCAATCTTAACTTTCCATAGTTGGACAACACACACAAAATCGAGGCATGACTGTGGAGTGCAGGAAGGACTGCCTGTCTTTACAAAAGTAGGGCTATGGTTCTAATGCACTGGCAATCTTTCTTCAAAGACAACAGTTCACTCACCTTCTCAGTATCTTTCCTAAGAACATCAAACAGAGCTGTAAGGCTTAGCTGGAAAATTCCATCAGCCCGGGTCTTTTCCTCTCACTGTAGAGTGGAAGGCAGGACAAGGCAGGTTTGGGAACGCTAGACATGAATTCCTAATTCCCCTTGCATTCTTCAGATGTCATTTCCCCCAAACGTCTGCACTGGCTGGCTTCCACTTCAGCATCAGTCACGAAATCTTGAAGGTCAGACACAGTAAACAGGAAAGGACATAAAATTAAGTCACTGGGCATACTGAGGCCTCAAAACTTCAGCTGGGAAGAGGCACACTTTCATGTATATGGAAATAAATTACAAGTTGTTTCTTAATGAAAACTGACTCTGGCAAGCTCAAGACCTACATGTAAACATTTTACTTCTTTCTCAATTTCCTAGGTTAGGACACCAAGTAATGGGTTTTATTATGGTATCTTCAGTCATAAGCACCATTATAATTTCTCATTCTTTCCCTTCTCAAATCCCCCATCCATATTCTCTCCCCACCTGCACCTGGTTCCCTCTTTTCCCAATTTAGGCTGAAATCTTTTATTCTTTTTGAGATGGGCTTTTTACTATGTTGCCCTGGCTGCTTTGGAGCCTCCTGCCTGAGTATTTGGTAATGTGGGTGTACTCTACCACATGAAGACCAAACACAAACTAATTAACTTAGTTTTAAATCTCTTGGTGAACTTGTTGAATAAAGAAAAAACAATTCTGATAAAAGGAACTAGTCATACTAATACACTTTTTTTGTTTGTTTTTTGAGACAGGGGTTCTCTGTGTAGCCTTGGCTGTCCTGGATTCGCTTTGTAGACCAGGCTGGCCTTAAACTAAAAAATATCTGCCTCTGCCTCCCAGAGTGCTGGGATTACAGGTGTGCACCACCACCAGCTAATAAACTGTTCTAAGTGGTTTCCTAATTTGTCAGATTTAAATTAGACTTTATATACCACTTACACCAGAACTTTTGATGATTAGCACAGGCTTTAAATTTAAAATGTTTATCTCTATTAAACTGATTTTTCTTCTTTGAAACATTTGAGACAGAGTCTCAATGTGTAGCTCAACTCAGGCTGGCCTCAAACTTGAGCCTCGTGTGCCTCAGTTTCCCCAGTGCTGAGATTAGAAGTGTGTACCACTATGCCCAGCTTACTTAACTGCTTTCTGAGTTATAGGAAATAAGCATTGAAATGAACTAAGTATTGAGTAGAAGAAATATTTTTAAAATGCACTTGAAATGGACCAGGAAAATTTCTTACACTATGAAATCAAAAACTGAAAAAAAACCAAAACTTTTTATGTTCAGCTAGCTAGTAAACCAATTTGTTTTCTGTAACTCATAAGCAGGTTAGCTAAACTGAATTAGTGACAGCTCAACTCCCTGAGATACCTAGAAATGATAGGTAGGTCATCACTCATTTAAGAATGGAAATTACAATAGATGAAAGGAACCCCAAGACTGTCAAGACTTGCTTTTTAAGGGAATGCTGTTAAGAGTTTGATCATTCCAATCACGCGACCAGGCAGTCATCCTTGCTGGACGGTCCTGGTTTCCAAATGACACATTCCTTCTCAAGGCACACTCCATCGGTGGCTCGGAAGTGATCCTCAGGGGAAATCATTTAAAAATGTGCACTTTGAAAGGACTGTAATCTAAGCAGCTAAAAGGCAAAACAAAAATTAGCACATAAAGCTACTTTTGGGATCAGGAAAGCATGCTGATTAAATAAACACAATAACTAAAAGCAATAAAAATAAAGTATTGAGAATGCACCTCATGCCAAGTTTTGGTTTTATAAAACCCCAAAACTTCCAAAAGGAGTGTCTTTCAACATATGGCTAGTTTCCAAGCTGGTATTCCAAAAGTGCTAATATAACATATGATGATGTGGTATTCACTGAACAGGAAGGCCAGCCAGCTGCTTTTAAATAATCAAGATTGGACTCAACAGGTCATCTAATGGCAGAAAAATTCCATTGAAAATTAGACACAGTACCCATTGTTGTTAATGGCAGATCCTAACAGCAAAGTTCATGGTAATTGTGTTTACTTTATAAAGAAAAACAAGGCAGAACTCAATTTTAAAAAGAAAGTGAATCACATTTCAGATGTTCTCGGCTCAAATTTAAGTAGGAGCATGAGAAAAATTTGTATCACTGAGCTCAGTCTTAGTTTGCTGGTTCAACAGAACATCCACAGTGAAAGCAGAATGTACACGTAAATACCCTTTCAAATAAAAGACACCCTCAGAGCTTATCAGTGTGGCAGGGAGCATGTGTTACAACCGGTATCTGGAAAGGAGGCAAAGATAAAAAGTTAGTTGCAGGACTGAAATATACCCTAGATTAGGTATATTACAGAGTAGTCAGACTTCTCCTACATCTTAGCTTGTGAATTCTGTTGTCATAACAGGCACCAGTAATTTCTAATGTGTATTCTTCTTTGATTCAGGGTCTTAAGATAGCCCACACTGGCTTTGAACTTGACGCGTGGCCAAGGACCACTGTGAACTTCTGAACCTCCTGCTTCCATATTCTAAGTACTGGGATTATAGGCAGGTGCCACTATGCCCAGCTTATAAAATGCTGAGGATCAAACCCAGAGTTTCACACATGCTAGGCAAGCTTCATCCCCAGCCCTCAAGGTTGTAGTTTCAAAGTGATCTCCCTTCAGTCTGGCATTGGGTGTTTTCAGGATCAATTTCAACTTCCCACGGTATTAACCCCTGTACTTCTGGGTGTTTATACTATGAATATCTTCTCTAATATTCAGTTTCACTGGCATCTCAAGAAGCCTACACACTCATTCAGAGGGGTCCAATAACAAACACAATTTATGCCTTGCAAAAAACAAACATCTTGATACTTGGATACTGGGTAATTTTTGTTTCTTTTCCTACTTGTTTATAAACTTAAGAAAAAGTAAAGGCCTTATAATAAGAAATTCCAAGAGCTATCCAAAAAATGCCTATAAATTCTCATAACTGAAATTACTGAGCTACTCATATCTGTTCTCCCAAGAGTGTAATTTATAACCACACAAGTATGCTCTTACGGTATCAGCCATGTCTCTCTCATTGGCTACAATACTCTAACTACACTTCAAATTTTTACATAGTTCTCCAAAATATTAATTTCAAATATAAGCAACACCATTTTTTGTTTTATGGCTCTTCCTCAAGAGTGTTACGATCAAAAGCAGAAGCTACTACAGCTGCTTTTGTTGTTGAGCCACATTATTTTAATGCAACACTCAATGCTCTTTGCCTGAGACAGGCCCAATAATCTGTCTAAAAATGCAAACATACCAGATCCAGACATATTTGGAACAGAGTTGTCGGTTCCACCCCACATTTCTGCTAAGTTCTTTTGATTCATATCTGATTCAGGGCCAGAGTTAAAAACAAAACCACACTCAAATGCTAGTCCTTGCTAACCCTAAAACAAAATGGCTACTGACATTAAAAGACAATGTCTTCTAATTTGGTTGGATATAAACTGTGCCCCAGAAAAATGTCAATTTCCAAAGTCTTACAACATGAAACATATCTTTAAAAGTAATAATCAAGTGTTTATAAAGGTCAATTAAGTTTCAAGATGCTAATTGTGTAAGAATCAAAAGCCAGGCTAGGAAAAATATCCTGAGCATTTCACTTTCCTACTTTTCCAATGATCGTTTATGCGTCTGTGTTACTGGGAACTGAACATACATCCTAGGCAAACACTTAATATTTCCAGGCCCTTCCCAATGACCAAAGCCACCAATAAAACAGTTCTTGAACCTTTTATTATCTGCAGCTTAAGGACAGCAAAGGTCTCCTTCTTTAGAAATACTGTTCTTGGATTCCTTCCTTTCTGCTACAAAGCACTTGTTGCAAATGTACTTCCAGGCAGGCTTCCTATTCTTCCAATACTATGTCCTTAAGAAATGAAACACTTAACTTGTTAGTTAAGCTCTCTGTATAGAAAGGACATAAAAACACAAACTGCATACTATGATCCCTAACGCAGGCTGCTACTTCACCCCTTGTAACCTTCCAGCATTCTAGGCAAGACTGCTACCTGTCTACCCACGCTTCTTTATCTGAAATAATGGGTTATTTTCTTGGGGAGGGGTCCAAGACAGGGTTTCTGTGTAGCCTTGCCTGTCCTGGACTCACTTTGTAGACCAGGCTGGCCTAAAACTCACAGAGAATCACCTGCATCTGCCTCCCGAGTGCTGAGATTACAGTCTTCAAAGACTCTGCCAAGCTCTTGCATATTAAGCCAGGGGTGGAGGTTTGAAATGAGAGGGAGAGGTAGATCTGCAGTCAAATGAGCTGGCATTTTGACCTAAGTGCCACCCACAGCTTATCTGGTTACCAACCTTTTCCACTTCCTGCTTTTGGTCCCCAAGAAATCATGGTCAGGAAGAGACTTCTCAAAGTGGGCTTACTTTCAAAAAGGGTGACTTTATACTCCCCATGAGTAGATGTAGGAGCAAGTGACTGGAGCTGTTTCAGTGTCCTGGGCAAGACTAAACTTCAAGGAAAAAGACTGCCATTGTACCCGGAGCCTCGAACTTGTTAAATAGGTGCTCTATCACCAAGCTAAATCTTAAGCCCTTAGTGTTTTGAGACAAGATCTCACCATGTAGTTTAGGTTAGTTCAAACTGAAGACTGCTACCTCAGGCTCTTGAGGCCTTATAGGTGGTATGTGTCATCATACCAAGATATCAGTTTTTGTTTGTTTACACTTAAACAAAGCCTAGAATTCACTATGTAGACCAGGCTGGCCTTTACTTCTGAGATCCACCTGCTTCTGCCTTCCAAGAGCTAGGATTAAAGGCATGAGCCACCATGATCAATCCCCAAGGTATCTTTTAAATTTAGGTATTACCATGAAACTCAGGCTGGCCTGGAATGTGACTCTCTTGCTTTAGCCTCTTCTGTGTTGATATGTGTACCATGTGCTATTAGCTTTACTTTCAAAAAAATTAACACTGGCAAATTAGCTGTACACACACAAACACACATACCACTTCAATACATATGTTGCTTCTAATAGAGCAACAAATAATTTTGGGGTGACAACTAACATGTCTATAATCCCTGGACTGACATGACTGAAACAGAAGCTATAAATTCAAGCTTGGGATATACAAGACTTTTTTCCCTTGTGAGACAGGATCTCATGTATTATAGGGTAGCCTCAAACTCTCTCAAGTCTTTCACAAGTATGTGAGGATGACTGCAAACTTCTGATCATCCTTCTCAGATGCCCCAGAGTTACACTAACATGCCTGATTTATGAGGTACTAGAGCTCTGACCTGAAAGTTCACATGTAGGGCAGAGGTGACTTTTCAAAAAGACTGGATTTATCTTTTTTGTTGCTGTGTTTTGGGGGCACAGGTTTTTTTTTTTTTGCATAGCAGTGGCTGGCCTTGAACTTAGAGATCTGCCTGCCCCTGCCTCTTGAGTAATGAGTGAGATTAAAGGCACGCGCCACCATTACCCAAGGTAACTTTTATTGATGTCGTATTTCACATCATGCTAAGTCTTCCTCTAGCAGCCATGTAATCTACCCTGACTCCAAAGTAGCCTTGTGGGCCCAGTGTGGTGATACACATTTATAACTAGCATAGGCAGGAGGATGCATGAGTTCAAGACTACTCGTGGACCCCATAGTAAGGCCTAATCCCAGGGCTGGGGATATAGCTCTGTTGTACATGCACACTGTTTAGTATACACTGCTTAGTATATGTAAGTAAGGCCTTGGGTTCAAATGCCAACAGAGTCTAATGAACATTTTAAGGAAAGCCATATAAAACTCAAAAATAACCTGAAAGTGCAGGTATGGCAAATAGAGTGTTTCCTCTCTTGCCTAATGTCTCAACGTTAGCTAAGCAAGACGACCACCAGCTAAGCCGGGACCCCAGCCATTTTCTCAACTATCCACTAGATAGAACAGCCAGGCCAAAGAGACCCCAACTAATCTACAGCCATTACATTTGTTTTTTTAACTTATCATTCTTTCTACACTAGGGAAATGTGCTTTTGTTTTTTGAGACAGGGTTCTGTGTAGCCCTGGCTATCCTGGAACTCAACTCTGTAGACCAGGCTGGCCTCGAATTGAATGCTAAAATTAAAAGTGTGCAATGCCAAGCCTGGCTGAATATGGTTTTTCTTTAGTTTTCACTCTGTAACTCAGACCAACTTTTAGCTATGTATGAAGCTGGCCTCAAACTTTGGTTTTCCTAACTGCTCTCCCAACTGTTGGGATTATAGGCATTTGTAGCACACCTTGCTTGGATACAAATTTTTAATTATTTATTTTTATTTTATGTACATTGGTGTCTTGTCTGCATGTGTGACGGAGTCGGATCCCCTGAAACAGGAGTTATAGACAGTTGTGACTGTCATGTGGGTGCTGGGAATTGAACCTGGATCCTTTCAAGAGCAGACAGAGCTCTCTCTAGCCCTGGATACAATTTTTTAAAGAACGTATATAAACAGGTTTTCCACACTTATTTAGGGCTGAACTTTTTCGGCTTGTTCTGTAATTCTATTCTGTTATTATTTTGTTTTCCTTAAGATAGTACCTCATTATGTAGCCTTGGTTGGCCTGGAACGAACGCACCGTGCAGACCAGGAGGGCTTGAACTTGTGGAAACCCTTCTGCTTCGGTCCATCTCCCTAGTGCTGAGATCAGAAGCATGCATAAGCAAGCCTAGGTTTGAGTTTTTTACATTCACACACACAAGTCTGATAAGTAAAGCCCTTTAGCAAACTTTTGTCACATCCTTGAAAATGAAGACTGAATTTGAAGATGTTGGGACAGTTTACTAAACTAGTACTTTAAAGATTTCAATACTACTTACTAGATAGAATTCAGGAACAAACAAATTCAGAGTTTTAAAAAATAAAATAAAAAGGACATTTTTAAACATTTAAAGTCACTTAAAAAGATGATTTCCAGGCTTAAGAGGTGGCTGAACAGTTAAAAGCACTGCCTTCTAATCCAGAGGGCCAGAATTTTGATTCCCAGCCACTAACATGATGGCCCACAAACATCTTGGACACACGTGATACAGACACACATGCAGACAAAACATCCATATACACAAAATTTTTTAAAAGGAGCTTTCTTCTTCAAATAAAATATAAGCCTGCCTAGGTTAAAAACTAGCTTCCTTTTTATGTTTTTCTTTGGGTTTCTTATTCAAATCCAAGCTTTGTGTATATTAGACAAGTTCTTTAACACACTGAGCTACAGTTCCAGTCCCAAACTGGGCTGCTCACAGACTAATACTATTTTGATCTAAAATTTTAAAATAAATGATAAAAAAATATAACTATCCACATAAGACACAAGAAAAAAAAAACCTTTAATACTCTTAAGTCTTGAAGGGAAGGAAAAACCCTACTTCATCTTTTCTCTTTTTTGGGGTGGTGGTGATGTGATAGACCCAAAGGCTAGTAAATGATGCCAAGCACATGTCCCAGCACTCAACCATACCCTCAGGTATTTTACTTTAAATTCAAATTAGGGTGGCTTTAGTTTACACAGTAGTTTTACAGTATATATAAAATTTATCAATGTCTATTTCCAATCTAGTAGGTAAGCTGCACAGACCATGTACATGCCTGTGGTCCCAGGGCTTGAGAACCGGAGGCAGGGTGCTCAGCATTCAAAGCCAGCCTGTGCTGCAGGCTAGTCCAAATCCAGCCTAGGCTACACCTGCTTCAAAACAAAAGACAGGCATACTTGGGAGTCAAGGGTCACACTCCAGCCTTGTCACCTCACACAGTCGCAAGGCTGCCACTAGCTACAAATACTGTTTACTTACCTTCCATCCTGAGTTGCTTCAATACAAAACCTGCCTTACAGTCTTGCAGATTACATGTAAGACATCTGCTTAGTACACAGAACTCAAAGTAGTTAGCAGCCCACCATTAAAAAAAAATAGCTTGCCATAAAAAAGAAAATACACAGTATTTGTTCCCATACCTCACAGAATTAAAAATCAGATATTTATCAGTCATTCGGCCCCGAGCATAGATGCTTGCCTAAAGCTTTCTCCATCTGTTCTGAATCTATAAAAGTTGTTTTTAAAGTCATTCTACCAAGTTTCCCCCTTTAGTCAGCTTTACTCTATTTTAGGGTCACAGACAGATCTCAAAAACAAAGCTGAACTGATATTCTTGCCAATCAGCCAACATTCACTTTCTGAGTCTCATGTATATTTTTGCCTTCAGTAATTCCTGAATCTGCTTCCTGACTTCACTCCTAAGCAAGCATACAATGACCCTGCCTCAGTGACCTGATTTTCTAACAACCTCCTATAACTATTAAAATTATCTTCTAGATCCATTTCATTTTCTTATCACTTCCTTGGGGTGCCAAGCACTAGCGACATTTGTAGTCTTTTATCAGTGTTTGTGTTGCTTAATGGAAAACCAAACCCTGTGCAACCAAGTTCTCTACCTTTACCATAATTTAAAATCTCAAAACAATTAGATCTAGGCAAATCAGAGTATCCTAAGAATTTGTTACTGCCAGGTGTGGTAGCATTTTTATCCCAGCCCTCAGAAGTCAGACTGATATTTGTTATTATTATTATTATTATTATTATTATTATTATATTATATTATATTATTATTATTATTTTAAGCCAGCCTGGTGTACATGAGTTCAGGCCAGCCAAGGCTATACAGTAAGACTATCTCAACAATAACAATAACAATAAGGCTGGCCTGGTAGCACACACCTTTAGTGCCAACAGTCAGGAAGCAGAGGCAGGCTAATCTCTGAGTTCAAGGCCAGCCTGATACACATACAGAGAATTACAGGACAGGCAGGACTATAAAGACACTCAAAATAAAATAAATAACAACAGAAGATTTCTGGGGTAGCTTTTCTACTAATTTCTTCTTTTTGTGAGTCCCTGAAATGTGAGATAATCATGACCCAGGTATCACCTAAGATCTGATAAATCACCTCAATTTTTAACAAAACCCCACCAATCACAAAGTTGAGACAAGAGAATCAACTGCAAGTCCAGTGTTGCCTGGGAAATTGACTTGGAGAAAAAAAGGAAATTGGAAAATTTCTGAGGGGCTTCTATACACATCAGCTTGTGGAATACATTTAATTGGACCTTTAACCTCCAGTGTTCTAAGACCTTTTAGAAACAGCCTTTATATACTGTTCAAATTGGCTTCAAAATGGAATCCTCCTGCCTCAGCCTCTAGTGTAGGTGGGATGACACAGCCATCAATTTGATATATACAACAAATGGTCTCATTCAGCATTTTTTTTCCATTTAGAAAAGTCAAATACAAATGGTTACAATAAACGAACATAATCACATTACTCTTCACAACATAATGAGTTTCAGCAACAACTTACTGTTGTTTATATTTGAAGGATGGTCTCCTTATATAGCCTCAGACTTTGATCCTCCTGCCGTAGCCTCCAGAACATTGCACCAGGAGGACTTTATTGCCTAACAGGGGGCACACCAACACTAAACGCTAGCCTCCAACTCACAGATCCGCCCGCCTTTGCCTCTTCAATGCTGGGACTGAAAGTGTGCACCACCACTGCCTGGCTCAAAATCTTTTTAGTTTTATCATGATTTACTGGAAGGGAATTTAAGTTCTCCTGACCAAACCAACTGAGGTATTTTAATAAAAGTGAAATAAGCCCCATTATACGCAACAGGTTCCATGACAGGGTTTGTTTTGGTAACATTTTGATCAACACAAAGCATACTTCCTTTTAAAGCCCAAAATTTTAAATAAAAATAGTTTTTAAAGTGTGTGTGTGTGTGTATATATATATATATATATATATATAAATATAAATTTTTTGTTTCATCTACTTAAAAATCCAAGGGCACTGATATTTAGACTTAAAGAATTCTTGGCTTGAACATAAAATTGATCTCCCAAGAACATATGGCAGCAACAAAGCCCTCTGTGGAATATTATGAGACCTGAAATGATGCAGTTCCTTTCCATTCAAGGAAACACTTTCCTCTCTGCACAGCTGGAAACTCCAGGCTGAGCTTTTCCCACTAGTGCTACAGCTTACCGGACCGACCCTCACACCCACAGCTGTAGAGCTGAATTAAGACAATCTACTTCCACGTGACTTTTAAAGGCTAATTTTTATATAGACACTGACTGTTTTGCCCAGGCTGGTCTCAGACACGTCATAAGTCTAACTGTTTGATTTTATGACTTAATTTATTAGTATCTTATCTTCCCCATCATGCTTGGAAATTAAACCCTGGGCTTTGGACATAGCAGTAAGTGTGCTCACCACTAACTATTATCAGACTTCTGCCCTTCTAACACCTAAGACCCTAATAGCACCATCTGGGGCTAGGCTTGTGCTTTAAATCTTTGCACTTAGGATGCAGCAGATAGATCACTGAGTTCAAGGGCTATTTAGTAATAAGACTTTTAGGGGGGAAAATTAGGTTATTATCTGGAAACTGTAAATAAAGTTGAAAGAAAACAAAGTTTCTTGCAAGAAATGTTTGTGCATGGTCCTGATTTTTCTAAAATTTCTAGATAAGCAGTATTTTCATAGATATAGGTACAACTGTCCTGGAAAATACTCATAAAACTCATTTCTATAAATGAACTAAATGAATTTCAGTGTCTAGACAGGAATAGAGATGGCCTGCAGACATTCCAGACTGCATATGGCTCACATCTGATTTCGGAGCTAAGCAGGTTAGGGATGCTCAGTATTTATACGGCACCTGCTTGGCCTCTGTCCTTCATAGCTATGACAGCATCTGAAAGCTCCAGACACTCCTGCTTTTACAATGACCCTTCCTATCTCACTGAGTGATCTTCTGACTTGGAAATCCATGGAAAATAACAGAACAGTAAATTGAGAACCAGTGATCCAAGAGAAGGCCTTATCTTTCTCATCTCAGCACTGTTTCTCAGCAATCTTCATTCATGAAACAAGGCAGAAATATTAGGACTCCTTCTTGCTATTCATTCAGTTTTTGATCATTTGGTCCCTACAACCTCCCCCTCAGACTTTTTAAGAGTATTAATAGCACAGTACAAAACGGAATGAATGTATGACTTCAAGTAAATCTCCACTGTAAGCTGCAGAACTTTTCCCTTTACCATTGGTGAGGACTTAAGTATACCCTCAAGGAAAATAACAGAAGAGAACCAGCCATATCAAGGCAACCTGCAAGAGAATGAGAGGAGCTGTATGAAGACACAGAGAGAACTCTTCACATGGAACTTCCTGTTCACTGGCAGTATTCCTCAATTCCACGCCCAAACCCTCCAACTCAGATTTCATCAACACCACCTCTTGGCATTCTTTTCGTGGTACCATGCTACAGGCTCAAGGAAATAAAAACAATACTGAAGGGGCTAGAGAGATTGCTCTGAAGTTAAGAACATTGGCTGTTCTCCCAAAGGTCCTGAGTTCAGTTCCCAGCAACCACATGGTGGCTCAAAACCATCTATAAGATCTAGTACCCTCTTCTGGCCTGCAGGCACACATACAGAATACTGTATAAATAATCTTTAAAAAATACTACTAAAAATATGATATAGGTGTTTCCATTTGACCCTTCACAGGTTCTCTAGATCAATTCTAATGTGGTTGTTAAAAGTTCCTAAAAACACTTTATTGGCAGCCTATACTACCAGACTCAGCATTCCTGCCTGATACCTGTGAGGCCAGGTCTCACCCAAGGTTACTCCAAATACCTTCCACGAAGATCCACACCCAGGAATTCAAATGAAACAACTACTGTGTTATTCCTTAACTAGCTTTCTTCAAATAGGTTAGTACTGAATTTGGGATGAACTCCTTTTGACTGTAACAATCTAAATTACACAGCTGAATCCATCACACCCCACCCCAAATCACCAACACAACATTTTGAACATGTTCAATTTTATTAAAAATATTAACATCGTACAAAAATTCCAATACAGTTATGGTACATGAACACTGTACCAAAAGCAAGTTTTTCTTAAAACAATTAAATGGAAAATGTCTTGTTAATGTCCCAATTTGGATATATTTCATGTTACTGTATGCACACCAGATATTTAGTGTTTGTAGAATTTTTAGCCCAATTCTATAATAGCAAGAGAACACGTTAGTGTTCTAAACACGTTAGTGACTCTTTAAAGCACAATTCTACTTATGTTCTTTAGCAGGCCAGAGAAGTCTCTTTAGGCCAAACTACCTGTGAGTAATCAAAGTAAGTAATGTTCTGGGATCCTGACACAGCTGCTACATGAAATGGAAGTTCTTCCACAGTGCCCTTTCTGGTCCCATTAAGTGTCCTTTGTTGCAAATGCATAAGGTCTATAAATTTACACTGTTATTTCTCTTTTCTTGCACAAACTCATCAAAACAGAGTGTTCCAACACCAACAAAGTTCCCAAGCTTTTTAATGCAAGCATTCAAGTTCTACACCTCATTTTTTTTCTAGCACTGATACATACATAAAATGTGTAAAGAAACACAAAACTTTAACCCAACCCTGTAACTGCTAGTTATTCTGAATGATTTCATTGTGATAATCAGCTGGCCATTCTACAGTAAACTGAGAGCTAAGCACTTGTACTCGCAATGCTGACCAGCACATGTGTAACACCTGTAAGAGTCCATACTGATACTGTCAACAGAAGGTAACACACTTCACAAGAATACTGAGACAGTTCTTCAGACACAAACACCCGTCATTTTAATCAGTATTATAAATTATATTAAAATTATTTTTGTTTAGTTATTAAATTGGTTTCCCTCAATTTATACTTAGTCATCATGAAAACCCCTGAGTATAAGCTGGGAGGTTCTCTGGTTTTGTTTTTAATTTTTTTTTTTTTGGGCTACTAAGGATTGGACCTAGAGCCTTATGTACGCTAGGCAAGTGCTCCACCACTGAACTAATCCTGAGCCTTGACTTTCTTGAGGCCAGTGTCCATTATGTTACTTCCTCAGACTACCCCAGTGCTGGAGTAAAGGGTAAGCACCACCACATACAGGACTGATTTTTTACTTTTAGTAATCCAGAGTGTTAATTCTAGCAGTATTTACTAATCGCGTCAGTTTGTCAGGTTTACAAAGGTTGTTGTTTTTTTTTTTTTTCTTTTTAAATATAGGACAAGGAGCTAAGGACTGAACTTAGCGCCTCAAACATACTAGGTATGAGCTCTCACTAAGCCATACCCTCAATCTCATCTTTATGTTTCTGTTCACGTTCAAGGTCTCAAGACATCAGCCATGTAAATTTCCTCTGGATCCCAAGTTACCATATCAACATATCTTTAAACCAATATTGCTATTTTATTAAACTGCCAAAATCTTCAAGTTTAATTTTGCACTATTAAAATATTATAGAATTAAAAGATACATACTATTTAAACCATCCAGTCTAAGCAATACCTTCTCATTTTCACTAAAAATTAGTGTGCAATAATCTCTTAAAATGCTTGTATACTAACTTACCCAATAAAAATGTAATAGATATGGATACCAGGGAGATTAAACAAATCACAGGAAAATAAAATGTCATTATATCATAAGGTACCTAGTGTGATAAATTATAACTGGAATATTTTATTACTTAATATCTATAGGCCATTCCAGTTGATCTACTAATCTGAAAATGAGTTAAATACTTATTATATGTTCCTAATGAGAATACAAATACTACTTAAAATCTTATTTTTCTACAAGGCCAAAATAATTGCCTACTTACAAGATATGGGTAGCATTTTCCCACAGTTAATGCCCCGCTAGTAAATTTAAAAAAAAGAAGAAAGAAAGAAAGGAAGAAAAAGAAATAGGAAAAAAAAAGTTCTTACCAACAATTCCACTGGTTATGGTCCCCAGCGAACCCCACCTAGCAAGTCGACATCACGACATGTCAGGGCAGGGCAGCCTCAACCTCGCTTCCCTGATAGTCAGGTGATAAAAGGAAGGAGTTAAAACAGGAAAAGAACACTTGCAGATTTCTGGACAACATCTGAAAATGATAAAAAAACAAAAAACAAAAACAAAAACAAAAAAAAACAAAACAAAAACAAAACCAGAGCTTCTGGTAACCTCAAAATAATAACACTAATGAATATATATATATATAACACGTATTTTAAAAAGAAAACAATTTTTAGAAAGAGTACCAGTAACTACTTCAAATTAAATATTAACATTAATTTACTGATCAATATGTTAGTATTTCATGGTTTTGTATTTGCGTTTCAAAAATAAGACCTAATCAACAATGCAGAAGTAAACACGTCTGGTTCATGGATCTGTTATTCTGACTTTCCAGTCAATCATCCAACCAACAGCTCTACCAGAACTCTCCACCTAAGTTAACAGAAGCTCCCATTTTAGAGAAACAAATTTTTATGTCCAGTACAGTCTTTCTATAAGGCTTTCTCTTCATTGCTCACTTAAGAAATTCCAAATAATCAAAGTGCAGTAGAAACAGTACAACTGACTGTCCTGAGAACAGCTCAGTGAGATTGTCTTTGAAAGGCAAACTTTTAAGAAATTTGAAAATCTTCCTAACAAACAAGGAATAGCCTTATAGCAAGTATTTCTGGGTTTGATTTTACAAATAATACACAATTAATAAAACATAGGTATGATTATATTTAAATGGGCAGGAGGCAAATGATGTAATGAGTTTCAAGAATAATTTTATATGGCTTTATGACAGGAGTGGAATTTTATGTCCCTTCTCTTCTAAAATTTAAAATACATATTTTGATGCATGCTAACCTTTGCACGAGGGTTCACATCCTAAACCAAAGTCAATGAAAAAAAATTGTCTCTAACTAGGAGAAAGCAATGGGCTTTCTTTTGCAGAATAACCCCAGTAACTAAGAAAAAAATGAAAAATAATTCTGCTGTACTTTAAGGAACTTTAAAACTATAACTCATTTTCCTTATCTTTTGAACAGGTAAAACAATTTAATTAGAAATCTGGCAACTTATTAGAACTTTTTGTTTTTAATTAGAACAACTTCATATAAATATACACGTTTAAACAACTGCTATAAATGAGTGATCAAATAAAAATTTGCATTCCATTATGGGGAAGCAACATCCTTGTTAATGTCAGGAGGATACCTACAAAGAGGTCTACCTCAATACAGGTATTACTTCCCAACACTCATCCAATCTGACAGGCTCGTAAATACAGCTTCAACAACTAGGTTGTGGGTGGAGGTTGGAAGGTAGGAGAGTAAGTCAAATCCCTTACAACTATAATCTATCTGTGCATACTTGCTTGTTAAATAAAATTCCCTAGTGCAAATCTACAATTTTACTTGATTGACATTTGTCCAATTTCCATTACATTTGTGCAATTAGTTTATTTTTTGTGAATGCTACAAGCTATATTTCATGACATCAAATAGGAAAAGCTCCAAATTTTATATAGGGTCGCTGATTTTTAAGTAAAAACCTATAAAACAAAGATTTGAGGAAATCTCTGCATACTTGTTTTTAGTTAGTGAGAGGGACAGAATAGAAAGTGCTCACTTAAAATTTGAATATATAATTTAAATCTGTCAGCACTTGCTGGGCCATCACATAATATGTTTTTTAAAAGAGCAACGAAAATTCTACTTGTACATTTTGTTCTTTCAAAAAAATTAGTGTTTTATTTAAGTCTAATTTACACTTAAGGTTTCAAATTATTATATTCTCAAAGTTTAAAAGCAGCATTTAAAGAGTACTTGCTTTCTGTATGTACACATGGGCATAAGAAAAATTTAAAAACTAGAAATCTAAATCTAACTACAATAACACCCATGTTAATTTTTAACTACAACAGGCCACATATTTCCTTTACCAACTTTTACAAAATAAGACTATTAATAAAGCCTGTTAAATTACCAAATTTTGAAAAAAGAAATGTAGTATTTGGCTTTCATCAGTTAATTTTTAAAATTCAAAATGAAGTCACAAAACTGAAAATGTGATTGACTGTGCCGACAAGGAAGGAAATGGCTCTATGATTCTGAAACCTAAAACTGTGATCACAAAAGACACCAAACAGGAACAAAGCATAGAACAAGGGAGTCCATTTTAATTATTCCCCAGTGGCTTATGTCTTATAATTTAAAACTGTAAAGGGGTTAGCGATATAGCTCAATGGTAGCATGTGTGCAAGGTACTGGGTTCAATTCTTGGAACTAAAAGCAAAAAAAAAAAAAAAAAAATTCAAAATGAAAATTTTCATTTAGCAAAAAGTCATTTGAATAAATATTTTAAAATTTTAAAAGAAACAAAGAGATAGATGTTATCACTTGGCCAACAAAAACACAGCCAGTAAACATGGCAAACATTTAAAAAATGAAGAGGTATTAGCAGAAAGCCAAAGATATAACCACTTGATATTTAAAAGCTTCTTCTAAGGCAAGACTGCTTCCCAAAGCAAGTTTACATGACAATAGGAATCACAGTCCTAAATCAATAAAATAAGGGTGCTGATCATGAATGCTAAAATTGAAGTTTAATTCACAGTGCAAATGATATCACAATACTAAGTTTTCTCTGTATGTGTATTTACTTATCCAGCAATAAGGTCTTCAGTAACAAATTTTGCTTGATTAGAAAGAATGTGGGTCAAAATAAACTATGATCTGCTTCCCCAACTCCATTTTGCTTTAATGAAGATTAGTAAAAATCTGTTTAAAAACCTTTGAGTCTGTTTTAAGAATAAAATTTCAAAATTAGAAGAGATTATGAGAACACTGATCAATGAAATGGCATTTGGAATATGTGAATTTAGAATAACCCTCAAATCTAATGTCCACAATACATGATGGAATAGACAAGAAATTTTTCATGAATTTGATCACTCACATAGGCAGTTCTATTTGAAAACAGCATTCCTTCAAGGATTATGAATAAAATAATGTTTTAGGACACAATTGAATTTGAAATAAGTAATGTTTTGAATAGATTTTTGAGTTTTATTGAAATCTTACATGAACAAGAAATTGGAAATACAATCACATCAAAGAACAAATTGTCACGGCTTTGACGTTTAAGCCAAACAAATTTTGTAGGGCAGATTTCAAAAAGGTGTGAAGTTATAACAATTTAAAAACACAGTTAACCTGCTTCTAGGAATGCAAAACATACAGTCATAGGTTATTTTCAATACAAGGAAACTTAAATCTGTTTGCTTTAATTTCTTAAAACTACTAAGACAAAGCACTGGCTTGTACTTTTATTTACAGCATACTTCATACTCCTATGTAATCTATTCCAAATCCAAAAAAACAGAACTGTCCAAACCAAAGGTTCTGCAAAATCATGATTTAACAGTTTGTTCTGAAGCTAAAATGAAGCCTGGAACGATAAAAGCATTGTAACCCCAGAATAAGGGAACTCTGCAAGCCCAATAATGTCCAAGAGCATTTAGAAAAGAAGAAAAATAAAAAGCCTTGAGTATATACACAATAGTGACTTCTTCAGCTGAATACAAATGGCAGCAAACTGCTAAAGATGAAACAGTTACGCCAATTTTGTTTTGAAGAATGTAGATCTAGAGCCAATCGTATCTTGCCAGTATCAGTTTTCAAACCCTCACACGTCTATTTCCACTGTTGCCCATAAGTATCCTGATAAAATTCTTGGTTGTCATTATTGTAACCATAGTTACCAGAATAGTCACCACCTTGCTGAAGCGGCTGCTGAGCGATGGGCTGGGACCCCCAGTTCTGTTGGCTGTTGGTCTGGCGACGCTTGGAGTCGGGCTGGTTGTACCCATCTGCCTTTCTCTTGCCTCCTACATTGCCCCCTCGACTGCCCCGAGCGCCACGAGAACCACGGCCCCTCTGCTGTTGTGCAGGGCCCCCTCTGCCACCCCTTGAGCCTCTTGGTGGTCCCAAAGGTGCCCCCCTTTGCGAATAGCCAGCTCTACCTCTTGGAGGTGGTGCTCCCCGCCCCCTTGGTGGTGGTGGAGCACCTCGCCCTCCCCTTCCTCCTCCTCTTCCTCTTACTGCATAGCCATCATCATAGCCGTAGTAGGGATCTTCATAGCCTCCACGATAGTCGTGATAATCATAACCATAGTAATCATCGTAGTAGTCTTCATAACCATAATAATCTGGAGGGTAGCCATATCCACCTCTCCCTCCACCACGACCTCGACCTCTCATTGGAGGTGGCATTCGGGGAGGAGGGTGATAATAGTAATCTTCATACCTAGCAAATGGAGAGGAGGAGGAAAAGAACAAATCAGTTTAATTCACGATCCATCCTGTGTTGTAAATAAAAAGGTGGGTGTTGATAATAAATAATGCTATTCATTATTATTTGCCCTATGATTATCATGGCAGTATTATCTAACCTGCTATCACAAATAATAAGACACAGATGCCTGTCAGATTTTATAACTGCTTGATTTACCGTGGACTGGGCAGCTATTTCATCTGTGCTATATCGACAACCTCACCAACCACCTCCCATCCAATGCCACCCGCCTTAACTATCCTCATCTGGACCACCTTCCATCCATAATCTTCTGAATACTTGATTATATTTGGTATTTTTCCATCCACACCATCCTTGGGAGTCCTTCCTCCCACTCCACACGATTCCTTCTCCATGCTAACCATCATGGCATCCTCCTTCCTCCACTCTTCCTGGTGCTCTGTGTTCTTCTTGTTTCTCTTCTTCCCAAAGCCCAGGAACCTTAGCCTCGCCTAACCCATTCTGTCCTGCCCATGGTTTTAGGCCTTTAACTCAACCAATCAGGTATGTCTTAGGCAGGTCTACACAACAAGGATAGGTTTATCCAGGCAGTAACAAGATCTTGAGGGCCAGTAATTAGCATCAAAATAGAAGCATCAGACTAAACCCCCAAATCCTGCTTTACTAATCTGATCTCTTATCAAGGTATTCTTTATTCAAATAATAAACTCACGCTGTGCTTCTGGAGGCCTGTCTAGCAGCTTGACGTTCTTTCCTCTTCTTGTCTGGTGGCTTAGCTAAGACAATTTCAATTTCTTCCCCTTCTATTTCTTTTCCATTCATTTCATCCATAGCCTAAATTATAAAAGTAAGTTTACTGTATAAGAAAGTATTTTAGAACATAATTGGGGAAGTAGATTGCTGGCTCAGCAGTTAAGGGCATTGGCTGTTCCTCCAGAGAGCTCCAGGCTCAATTCCCCGAACCCAGAAGGCATCTATAACACCAATTCCAATAATGTGACACCTTTTTCTAGTCTCCACGGGCATCATGGATGTACATAATGAACAGACATACATGCAAGCAAAACACCTATACACACAAAATTAAAGAAAAAAAAATCTTGAAAAAGCACAAACATATCATTGTGTTTTAGTAAGCATTTTATAATTATTTTAACTTGCAAGAGTAGCCTCGCCGGAAAGAACTCTTTCCTTCACCTTATGTTTTATACATAAATTATTGCCGACAACAAAAATCAATGCCTTCATTCCATATTTCAGAAGGTAAAAGAGGGGCTGGAAAGATGGCTCAGCCGTAAAGAGCACTTATCATCTTGCAGAGGAGATAGGTTCAGTTCCCAGCACTGAACCATCCCTCCAATTCCAGAGGATCTGATGCTATCTTCTGAACTCTGTGGGCACCAGGCACACAAGTGGTACACACACACACACACTTAAAACACCCATACACATAAAATAAATAAATCTAAAAGGTTTATTAAAAAAAAAAGCTGCATTAACTCCTTAATTTCAAATAATTCTCAAAATAATCCACACCTAGGAAAAATGACAGCATCAATACAAATCAGTTAAAAAACTAACTCTTCAGATATCAACAGATGTGATAATCAACATCCAAGTCTGGCACAGATGTTTCAAGGATGTGAAATGCAACAAAATACTGTTTTTCCTCATATCTAACACACAACTTACTACGCCAAAACTAAAAGCAGGGCACAGAAAATGCTCATGAAGCCCTAAGCAACTACTAAAAAGGCAAAAATCATTTTTTGTATTTACAGACAGAGTTTCTACGGCTGGCCTGGAGCTTTATACACCAGGCTGGCCACAAACTCATAGAGATCCACCTGCCTCTGCCTCCCCGATGCTGAGAAAACAACTTATTTGCTTTTTTTTTTTTTTTTTTTTTTAAGTGCTGGGTATCAAATCCAGCTTTCTGCTGGGGTCTATTGATGTACTGATTAGAAAATCCACAGTTTAGTCCAGCTAAGTCTTGCACACACTGGGCAGAGTCTACCAATGAGCTACAGGACTGTTTCAACTAAAGCAACTTTTGTCTTCCTACTTCAAGACTTGTAGCTGAGGGGTAAAACACTTGCCTAGCATGTCTGAGTTTGATGCCCAGTATAACACAGCATCAACCAAAAGAAATGTGATGACTTCTATAAACAAAACAAAACAAATAAATAAAAATGGAATACCCATGCTCTATCCTGACCATTTAGGACACTTCCCAGTTCCTAGACTAGAAATTTTATTATTTCACAGGCTTCACAAACCATCCTACCAGTTCTTGGAACTATTTCCTACTAACTCACCCAATTATATTTTGTAGCAAGTCAAAAGGAATATCTATAAAATATGTTCTATACCATTAGAAATTTAAGAAGCCAGCCAGGTGTGGAGGTGCACACCTATAATTCTAGCACTTGGGAGGCAGAGGCAGGTAAATCTCTGTGAGTTCGAGTCCAGAATAGCCAATACTGCACAGAGAAACCCTGTCTTGAAAACCGAGAAAGAAAATTAAGAAGCCAAACATTAGAAGAATACTGTATTGTACACTAAGCTGTGGATTTTATAATTTTTTGTTTGTTTGTTTTTCTTTTTTCAATACAGGGTTTCTCTATGTTGTCCTGGCTGTCCTGAAACTCTGTAGACCAGATTGGCCTGGAATTTAGAGATCCACCTGACACCTGCTGGAATTGATTAAAGGTATGCACCACCATCGCTGGGCTAAGCTATGAATTTCATAATTAGTACTTCAACAGACATCAGCAGAAAGCAAAGTGATCAGTTCTGTATTAGAACTAAAACTCAAAAGACAGAGCTAATGTCTAATAAGCTGGAGGTTCTGGGTTGTGATCATCAGTACTTCAAAAACAAAACAACAACAACAAAAATCAAACAAAACCATGTTCTAGTCAGTGATTCTCTAAGACCTAATTTAAAGAAGAAGCCTAGGCAGGGAAATGCTCAAAAGTTAGTAGTACACCACTGTGCTGGTCTATGTCAGCACATGCTGGAGTCATATGAAGGGAACTTCAACTGAGAAAATGCTTTTGCCAGATTAGCCTGTGGACAAGCCTGTAAAGGCTTTGTGGGAGAAGCCAGCTCCCTTTAGGTGGTGCTACTCCTAGGCAACACCTAGGTCCTGTGTGCTGTAAGCAGGCTGAGCAAGCCAAAAGGAACAAGCATATAAGCAGAATTTCTCCACTTGAGTTCCTGTCCTGACTCCCCTGGATGATGAACTACAAGCTTTAAGATGAAATAAACCCTTTCCTCCCCAAGTTGCTTTTGGTCATCAAGTTTTATCAAAGCAATAGAACCCTAACTAAGACAACCGCTGTAGGCATAAGGTTACTGTGTAATTCAAATGCTGATTTCTATATCACCAATATCTGGCTGCAATCCTTGTCCTGAGAATCTCCTGTCTCAATGTTGTATAAACACTGCTCCCCAATTGTCCCGATATGTCAATAAAGCAGCTTACAGCCAATCACTGAGCAGGGGAGAAAATAGGATTGCTTCCTGCCAGCAAGGGAAAAAGGAAGTAGGAAATTCAGAACTCACAGAGGTCCAGGAGACATCAGGAGGAGGAGCTGGAGCAGGAAAAGCTACAAAGTGCAAGTATCTCTGTGATGTACACTGGGAGGAAACCAGATAAGCTTAGAGGGTTCAGAATAGCACAATAATTGTCTATTGTGCTGTGAAGTTTATTATTAAACAAATATAAGAGTCTCAATTATTTATGTGACAGCTGAATTACAAGAAAATTATTTTAAAAAACCCACACTTTTATAAAGATAACACAAATCACCAACAGAAAATGTGGAAAATAAGAATGTTTGAGTCACTTATTATTTTGGGCCCATCTTCCTGATCATATAAAAAAAAAAGACTACAAAAGTAGTCTTGATTGTTCTGTTAAGAAGGGGACAAGACTAGGAAGAAATTAAAAATTTTACCAATTAAGAGCTGGGGCTGTGGTATACGCCTTTAATCCCAGCACTTGAGAGTGCAGAGGCAGGTGGACCACTGTAAGTTCTAGGCTGGCCTAGTTTACATGATGAATTCCAGGACAGCCAGGGCTATGTAGAGGAACTGTTTCAAAAATCAAAACAAACAAACAAACAAACAAAGAAATACACAACAGAAATGAAGAGTTATCTTACCTGATATTACACAGGATGGCACTTTTTTTTTTTTTTAAAGTTCAGAGTTTGGCAACAAAAAGGATGATGACTAGAGTGTGGCTCAGAAGAAAAGCACTTGCCTCCTATGTATGAGGCCCTTCCTGGGTTCAAACTGCAGCAACACACCCACAACATATAACTACTCACACACACTCCTAAACACTTTCTGCGTTACTTGATGGGGCTGGAGCAACAGCTCGGGTAGGAGAGGTCAGGAGAGGGTGATGTTCTCCCAGAGGACCTGGGTTTGGTTTCCACATTGGGTAGCTCACAATCACCTGTAACTCCAGCTCCACAGAATTCTGGACTACACACTCACATGTACACATGCCCTCACACAGGCATGCATATATACAAATTATTAGAAACTTTATACTTTATGTGTCTACCAAGGTTGAAAATACAGCAAGGAAAATAACCCAAACTGCCTACCTTAACAGCAGCTCCTCTATCTTCAAAATGAACAAATGCATAGTCTTTCAACTTCTTCACTCTCTCCAGTTTTCCAAATTCAGAAAATGACTTTTCTAATATTTCTTCTGTAACCGTAGTAGCCAAATTTCTCACAAATAAAACCTTTACCTAATGGCAATAAATACACAAAATTGGCACTCTTAAATTTTAGCTCAAATCTTAAAATACTACTTCTTGTCTTCATGCCATAGGCTTTTAGCTTTTCTTCTCTAAACCAGTAAGTCAGTCTAAAGATGTAGTCATAAGAAGTCTGAGGAACATTAAGAAATAATTCTCACATTAGCTACCACTTTACTAAGGCTTTAAAAAAAGTAATCAAGTTAAATAAATGATTGGCTCCTGCCTTCTCTCCCAACAGAACTGCTACCATTGAACAGAACCTATTAGGCACAAAACATAATTATCATTGTTAATTCAGAAATTTATCATGACTCCGAAGTACCCCCAAACAAGTTTATCTGTTCCCCCTAAAACCGTGAATATTCACATAAAAACTATTACTTGGACTGGGGAGAAAGACAGAACAAAATTTAGAAACACACTACAATGCTTAACTTATTTAATGAGAGTAGTATTAATGGATAAAAAGTCCATTTTCACACCATACACCAAGATAAACTCCAAACAAATCAAAGCTGTAAAAAAGTAACTGTGGGGCTATATTAGAGGAAAACAGGGTGATTGCTTTATAGAATATTGATGTGAGTGAAGGCAAAAATTATATAATTATAATCTCAAAAATTAAAATTTAAAAGTCACAAATACAAATTTTTTTAAAAAGTACTGATAGAAAGCAGCTTATGACTTAAAATCTAGAACCCAAATGAAGGAATGATACTACCTAACGCAAACATGCAAAGCCATCACAACAAAGCCAGAAGACAAAAGACAAACATGAAATTTGCAACTGACAGCAGAGAGAAGCATCAGAGCAACAGAAAAATTTAAAAATTGGCAAAAATATGAAAACTACGTGATTCATAAAGAAATACATGTAACTCCTCAATATAGTGAACACTCAAGCACAAACCTAATAATTAACAAACAGCAGTAAGCAAAATATAAGTTTGATCATCTGCTATTTTGTCAAGTATGAGGCACACCTGCTAAGAGCAAAGCATGGGCATATCTTAATAATTGCACTTACCCTTTGGACTACAATTCTCTGCTAAGTGTCTGTCCTATAACATATTTGCCCTACATCAACACACATGGTACAAGCTTACTATACTTCTAATAGAAGATTAGAAACAAATGCCTATCTAGAGCTGAATACACTACGGATATCAAAAAATAAAAGGAGGAGTTGGGGATTTAGCTCAGTGGCAAAGCACTTGTCTAGTAAGTACAAGGCCCTGGGTTCAGTCCTCAGCTCTGAAAACAACAAAAAAACAAGAGGAGCTCTATGAGCTGATAGAGAACAGGATCTATAGGTGTTAAGAGAACATTCTTTCCCGATTCTTCACATCTCTGAAACAGAGATAACACTTACAATAAAAGATAAGCACCACAATTTAAGTTACAGAATCATGTAACTCCTTAGTGTTATACATAATAATGCTGTATCTTCCTAGAGCTGATCAAGCAGAATAGTGAATAAAGCAAATAGAGAATAAACACAAAAGGCTGCCAATAATTACTCATCTAAGAATTAAGGAAAATAACTTTTATTTGCCTGTACTTGTCTAAAGAAATGCTAAAAGGGTAATCCATATATTATTAAAAGTAGGTGCCTTATAGGAGTCATGGCAGACATGATGAGAGGGGTAGAAAGTGGATTTGTGTATAATTTTCTGTGTAATATTTGAATCCTTAAATTAAGAAGCTACCTATTCAAGCAAAAAAGATTAGCATACCTACTAAACAAACTGCTGTCTTACAAAAAGAGCTGTATGATTCAGAAAGATCTGAGCCCAGGCACAGCAGCACACACCTTTAGTCCCAACACTTCTCTTGGGAAAACTCGTGGTACGGTGCAGAGAGAAGTAGGTAAATCTGTGAGTTTGAGGTTGGCCTGATCTACATAGTGAGTTCCAGAATAGCCAGGGCTACACAGAAAAACCCTGTCTCAAAAAACAAAAACAAAAAAGAGGGAGAGAGAAATTTTCCATGCTGTCAGATTGACCTATCCTCTAGACTAGACAGGCTTCCACTGGCTTATTCACCTGAAAAGAAAAAGAACTACTTGGACTGAAGTATAACTAACTCAATAATAGAGTGTTTGTTTCATATATACAAGGCTGAAGGTTTGATCCACAGCACCAAAGAAAGATACAAACAGGCTTGGAATTGTACTTTAAAATGTTCAAAAATTCTGGAGTGTGTCTCCTTCGTGTACCATTCGCTAAGCACTTCCAGGTTCTGGGCCTGAACCCCAGCACTGCAAGAACAGAGTGTAAATATTCAGAGGGAGGGGGCAGCTGTGAGAGTCACATTCAGACTTCAGGTTTCAGTTTACTGTAAAACTGACCCACCTTGCCAAACGGTGAACTGTGACCCTGAGTACAGAAAAGAAGCTTTACCAACACAAAGACAAAGCGAGAGAGCAGTAAGGGAATCAATTTATTCAATTCCAAGTTTATAGAGGCCTCCTTGCCACTCTGAAATCTTTTGTTTTCATAAATTTTGGGAGGTTTTCTTTTATTTAGACAGTGTCTCAAAACCTGCTATGTAGCCAACAACAGTCTTCAACTCCTGGTCTTAGTGTCCTGAACTAGCAAATATACTTCCACCATGGCAACTTTTATTTGGTAGTGGAGTAGAGACCAGGGCTTCTAGTATGATGGGCAAGTACCCTACCAACTGAAACGTATTTTGAACCAGAAAATAATAGTCACAAAATTAACATCTTGCCATTTTCTGCTGGGTGTGATGACACCGCCTTTAGCAGCCCGGTCTACAAACTGAGAGGACAGCCAGGGATGTCACACAGTGAAATCCTGTCCCCCAAAACAAAAGAAAACAAAACAAAAATTGACATTTTTCTAATAGGTGGTAGCAGTAGGATTCATTTTGAACTTCTACTTGAAAGGTTAGCAGGGTTAAGTGAAAAGTGACTGATAAAGCAAATTACTGGTTCCATCTTGAGATTTCTGTGGAATTTCACTGTTCCCAGAGTGTAACACCCCTTTTAACTTTTAGATATTTTATTTTTAAAAAGCAGCAGAGACTATACTTTAGAAGTAGGTAATCAATGCTATAACGTAGCTTAAAATACTATCTAACCCAAATAAAATATATGACATTCAAGGCCCAGTAGTTAGCATAATGCCACAAGGTACTAGAACAAACAATAAAGACTGAAATCAAGTTAATTAAAAAGAAATGAAAGAAAGAAAAAGAACTAGGACTCTTTTAGATTCCTAGTCCCTTCCCTGAATACTCAGGGACTGTGAGACAAAACCAGAACTCCTGAGAGCCTCTCAGGTTCTTCTCAATGGATCAAAGATGTCTGTGCATACAAAGATACTACACTTTACTAACCTAAACCAGTATCCTCCAAACCAGTCAGAGTGAGCACCAGCCTCTTCAAAATAATAAATAAATAAATAGGTAAATAAATAAATAAATAAATAAATAAATAGGTAAATGAAGGAATGAAGGAATGAATATCTCAAAACAAGACTTTTCAGTCATGAAGAATGTAAACACTAATTTATGGTCATTAATAAAGTTGCTACCCTGAGAGAAGAACCATAACTGAAGTACACAAACTCACTGAAAGCAGTAGATGAATCCCATCAGTCCCAGGAACCATCCAAAGAAAAGTCTAAGAACCAGGACTCCTAAGCCAAGATCCTAACAATGAGGAAACTGAGGACCTGCCCTCTATAGGATATGTCAAGTCTATGCCACTACTAAATATCAGCATGCATGGCAATCTTGTCTTTTTTTATGGGGACAATACTCTCAAAGAAGTTAGCTATATTAATATAAATTAAACTATTAATCTAAATAAACTATAATTCAAAGCCATAAAAGTCACAGCATGAGTCAGTTCATGCCTGTACGACCAGCACTCAGGAGTCTGGAGCTAAAGGATCTTAAGAGGCCAACCCAGACTACACAGTGATTTCCAGGTCAGGCTGGACACTATTCAAAAAATAAAATAAAATTATTATTGGCCAATGTTTTGTATTTCTGATGGTGCTAACATTAAAAAAAATTCTCAGTGTGTATGAAATATTTACTAGAATAAACTGGCACATCTGATCTGGAGAAAATTAAGCAGATGCTAAGACAGGCTACTACATTAGTGTTGCATCAGCTCCTTTTTGTTTTTCTAAGCAATTACAGTAAACAGCTACAATTTGCATTGAGAATTACAGTTCTAACTTTTGAGTTCTCCCAGCCCCAGGTAGCTGTATTTACCTTAGCCATGACTTCTGGATCTGGTTCTTCCACGGGGTCAGCCCATTCAACTGTAACTACATTTCCCCACACTTTTACTTTTCCACTCATCAGCCGGCGTCTGGCTTGTGCTGCTGACTTGTGATCCTCATATTCAAGGAAGCAGAACCCCCGATTCTTCTTTTTGTCATCGGGTTGATGATAGAGAATAACGTCCACCAAACCCTCTGTTAAACCAACAGCCAGATATATAAGCCAAAAGCATCCACCACACGTCTAGTGATTAGGCAGACCTAAATCCACTTGCCAATGAGCAAAAAAAAAAAAAAAAATAATTGAAGAAGCCTCACAATAGTAAACATTAGATCAGCATTATTTGATGCAGAGTTTGGGACAGTTTTATGTGTTCTCTATTAATTTTTCATAAATAACTTTCAACAACTAATCACAGACCACAAAACAAATCAAAACAGAAACAAAACAAACAAAAAAACCCACCTTCCTCATACCACAAACAAAAATGATTAGTAACTATTCATGTCTAGTCTCTCCATATATGTCCTTTCTAGGTCATGTGAGCTAACCCGAAGTATGTTTTATAACCTTAGAAACAAATGCTTCAATTTTTTTTTTCTAGCCTAGATTTCTCTTGAGATTCATGTGTATGAGCTACTTAAATACCCTGGATAAATTTCAAATGTTCAAAACAGCACTACTACACCCAAGGTATATTTTCCCTAGGCTTTCCTAGCTAATGAACAAGTCATCCATTAGCGAAGTTCTCAAGCCAGAAAATGATTACTTTTTCCTTTATTTTATCTCTACTATACAAATCCAACACATTTACTTTTTCCCATCTCACTATTACCCCATCCATGCTTCTCTTGAACCGACTACTAATCCTTATGATAGCTCTAAGCCCTTGTCCACAGAGCGATAGAAAAAGCATTCTAGAGGCTGGAGAGATAGCCCAGAGGTTAGGAGCACTGGCTGCTCTTCTAGAGGTCCTGAGTTCAATTCCCAGCAACTACACGATGGCTCACAACCATTTATAACGAGATCTAGAGCCTTCTTCTGCCCTGCAGGCACACATGTAGGCAGAACACTGTCTACATAATAAATAAAATCTTTAAAAAAAAAGAAAGAAAAGAAAAAGCATTCTAGAAAGATGAAACACTTTATCATTCTAAGCTTAAGACCTCTAAACATCTTCTAATTCTGTATGCAATAAAACACACACTTATTACATGGTCTAAAGGAGCCCAGCCTACTTTATCTCATACAATTATTTTAATTACCTTTTAGCAAACATTACCTTTCTATAAGTTACTTTAATAGAACAAATTACTCCCTGACTTCGACACTTGCCATATTAATCTTTGGAGAAGCAGCATTCTCTGTATGTTGTATACTCTTGACTGAAATAACATCAGAAAAGCTAACTCTGAAAAAGGTAGATATTCTGTAGCTAAACATTCTGTACATTCTACATTTCCCCCTTTAAAGTATTTTACTACAATATAGAAATATTTCAATTTTTTTGGTCTTGACTGGTTTCCCACATACATGCCATTTAAAGGCTAAAAATAGCTTTCTTATCCACTATTGTATCCCATTGTTTAGCAGGAATTTTCATAAGCACATGCTGGAGGAATGAGAAGGCCATGAACAGAAAGGATTACTGGTAGTCAGTACAGCAATAAACAAAATGGACAATGGAAATTAAGGTTTAAGAGTAAGTAGAATTTCTAAAGAAAAGATCCAGGAGCTATTCTGGATACTACAGAACTGAACTCTGGCCTTAGGCCATCTATATAGATGTTAAAAGTAGCCAGGTGATTGTGGTACACGCCATCCCAGCACTTGGGAGGCAGAGACAGAAGGATCTCCGTGAGTTCAAGGCCAGCCTCATCTACAGAGTGAGGTCCAGGATAACCAGGGTTACACAGAGATATCCTGCCTTAAAATAAAAAAAAAAAGGGGGGGGGGAACAAACAGGTAAATAAAAGAGGAGGTCATAGTCTTTAAAATAGTGTTTTCAAATCATAATCTCAATATTTCCTTCTTCCTTTCTTTTTTCTTTCTCTTTCATTCATGTGTCTAAGAGAGGAAAAGTTGGCTGGGTGCGGTGGTGCACGTCTTTAATCCCAGCACTCAGGAGGCAGAGATAGGTGGACCTCTGTGAGTTTGAGGCCAGACTGGTTTACAAAGTGAGTCCAGGACAGCCAAGGCTAAACAGAGAAACCTGGTCTTGAAAAAATAAAAAGACAAAGGGGGGGGGGGGGGAGACAGACAGGGACACGGACACACCCACATATGCAAAGAGAGACAACATGCCAGCATGCATCCTAGCAGATGCTTCTATGCCATGATGCATCTATGGAAGAAGTCAAAGAACAACTCTCACGAGTGGGTTCTCGCCTGCCAATTTGTGTAATCTGGGGAATGAACTCAGATCATGAGGCCTGCAGCAAACACACCTCTAAAGCTGAGCCATCTCACTGATCCAATTCTAACATTTAAAAAGTGAAATAATGCAGGTCAAATGTGGTGGCACACTGTTTTAATTCCAGCACTCCGGAGGTGGAGGCAGCTAAATCTCTTTAAATTCAAGACCAGTGTGGTCTACATAGCCAACTCCAGACCCATGAAAGCTATATAGTGAGACTGTCTCAAAAAAAAAAAAAAAAAAAAAAAAAGAAAGCTGCCTAGAGAAATGGCTCAGTAGGTAAGATGCTCGCTGTGAAAGCAGGAGAACCTAAGGTCACATCCCCAGCACTCACATAAAAAGTGAAACTGAACAGAAAGTACAAGGAACATTTGTAATAAATAAAAGTATGGTTTTATTCAGTTCCTTTTTATTACACATATAGTCTGTTTTTTAAATAGTCTGATACATCCCCGATTGTCCTTGAGTTAGCTATGCTTGACAAACTCATAACCTCCAAGCGTTAGGAATACAAGCATGCACCCCCTTGCACGACTCCAGTTACATAAGTATGTGAACCTGTGATATAAAATATACTTCTCAATCAATTGCATGAATTCAATTAGAATCTTTGAAAAATTACATAGACAGGTCAACAAGAAGAAATGAGAATTCTTTTCTCCCTAATCCTAAAAAGTTATTGGAGGAAAAAGCTTTCACTTGAGGGCTAGAGAGCAAAGGCTCATTGATTAAAAGAGAAAAGGAAACTCCATAAAATCAAGAAAATGTAGAAATGTTTAGTCCAACCACTACTAAAGCAGAAAGAGGCAACTTAGATATAAGAGACTTCGACTCTTATTTACTATATATCTCCTTTGGGGAGAACACTTATAAATAATGCAACAGATTCCCACGAACCAACTTCTAAATGCATTTTTGTTTTACCTGTGACTTTACTGAACTCTTCCAGAATGTTTTCTTTAGTCTTATTCTTTGGAATGGATCCAACAAAAAGTCTGTTGTTTGCCACAGAAATGCACACTCCCAGGTGTTTACCAGGGCGAATTTCATAGCTGTCACACTGCAAGAAGAAAAGAACCAGAGACCCCCAAACCACCCCAGACTGAGGACAACTGATAACAATCTTCAGAGCCAAAAAATTTAAGGTTAAACACTCACCAAGCTTCTTTTTAAATTTGTTACAATCTCCAGTTATAGCTTGGTTTTGTAACTCCTACTGTTCATCTATATAAAAAAGGGCTCAAGGCTATTCATTTTAACACTGAATATTTCCTTTGTTTCCTTTTTTTTTTTTTTTTTTTTTTTTTTTAGTTTTTCAAGACAGGGTTTCTCTGTATGGGCCCTGGCTGTCCTAGAACTCACTGTGTAGATCAGATTGGCCTTGAACTCAAGAGATTTACCTGGACCCCTCTCTCCACCAAATACTGGGATTAAATAAACTAGTGCACCATCACTGCTTCATATTTCAATTTTATCTACCTGAAAATTCTCTTCCAGGGAATTTCAGAATATCTGAACTGTTTATTCAGAGTTCTTGAGGATGAAATTATATATAGATAAGCAACAGCCAAAACAATAACATGTAAAAAAGAACATTTAGGTTTAATGAATGTCAAAGAAACTTACAGGAGTTTCACAGTGTATATGAACCATAATTCTGAATAAAGCTACAAACTATCAAAACACTTTCAAAACTTTATGAAGATAAAAAAAATTAAGGTTTATTTGAATTCACATAGTTATGGACACTTTAATAAATTTTAGTTTATATTTTAGTATTACTTACCATTATTTTACTAAAAGACATGATTTAAAACATCAACCATACACTGTTAAAACTGAGAAAATACAGTCTTGAAAATTTGTTAATATCGAATAAATAAGTTTGAAGAAAAAAAATCCATCAGAAAAACTGAAACCTGAACCAAGCTGGGAAAGGACTAATTCAGAACTCACTAACGAATCAAAAACATGTGGCAGACACAACTGTGCTAAATAAAAGGGCAAGAACTGCTGCACCACACTGCATACACCCTTAGCTGTCTGGCAAGAATCTGCCAAACACAACGGCATTGTTGCTGTAACGCACTGAGAGTCACCGTCATACAGTAAGAACACAGGCCACCTACAAAAACCTTACTGCTGCGCTAATAAGAACAAGGCGATAAAAAGCCCTGGAAAAAAATGAAAGCAGAAAAGGAGATTTAGAATACAATTTTTAATTGTACAGTTGGATTGTAAAAATAAAACTCTTACACTTTTTCCTAAACCAAGTCCTAAAAAGGTTATTGTCCTCCAGTTATGTTCTGCAGAAGCATTTCAACCTCCATTATACTTTAGTACTAACCCTAAGGCTTGACAAGAACAGACATTATTTTTTAAAAAAAGAAAAACTGAATTTGTTTGATACTAAAAAACTGCTGAGCTTTTGTGCTAACCAATCTGTTAACTTAGAGTTATAATCAGAAAAAAATAAAAGCAAAGGTTACATACCAACTCAGTTAATATAAAGTTATTAAAAGTAGTGACTAAAGAAAATGAAACTATATTAACTGCAAATGTTTTTGAACTGAAGTTTATTCTCTCAAATGGCAAGTTCTTGCACATTGGATATTTATCACATACCAGTTTAACTGCTTCCTGGGCAGCTTCCTTTCCACAGAAGGTGATAAATGCATATCCTCTGTTCTGACCAGAGAGTGGATCCATCATGAGGCGTAAATCCCAGATAGGACCAGCCTTCTCAAAAAGGGGCACCAACTCATCCTCATATAAGTCTCTTGGGATTTTACCTACGAAGACCTAAAATAAAATATTCTTGTTAGAATCCAACATCAGCACTTCATTTTAGAGTCAGAGTCAGTCTTCCTACCCTTTGTTAAGGGATAAATGTAGAATGAGGACAGTTTGAATCTGGCAGTTGGTTTAGATTAACTTTAATAAAGCCAGGTAGGTGAGGTTACACAGGCACTTGGGAGGCAAAGGCAGGTGGATGTATGAGTTCCAAGGCCAGACTGGTCCACACAGGTAGTTTCAGCCTGCCAAGATTACACGGTATGACCCTGTCTCAAAGAACAAAATAAACATAAAACAGCCTTAGGGACATCAACAAAGAATTACAGTCTATACTGAAATAAGACAGAAACTGGTAGCTACACAAAATTCCACTAACAACTTCAGATTTAATTTTTTTTTTTTATTTGCCTTTTCTCATAGATCTCTGTTACAGACCAGTAAGCACCAGGGCCAGGACTACAGTGAGATATTGTTTAAAAGAAAGAATAAAGAAAAAGCTAATCTGTGCCTTCATGGAAATGCAATACTCATCATTTTTAACTAACAATAATTTAATAAGAAAAATGACCTGGCCTTCATCAAGTTTACTTAATATTAAAATCTTCATAATTTAAAAAAAGCAACCTTAATAGTTTTAAAAAACTCTTGTCTTCAGTCTATTCCTTTATAAGGAAGTTATTTGAAAATGAGCATCACTGTGTTGCCCAGGCCAGTCTCTAACTCCTGTGCTTAGATACCCTCCTGCTGCAGCCTCCTTCCCAAGTTACTTTCATAAAATGCTTGGCTAGCATATATAATTTTAAGGTATGAAAAAGTATTTTTTCATAATTTTTTTTACCTTTTAAGGAAGCCATGGTATTTCTTTAATTATAAACAAAGAAAATTTGAAACTACAAAACAGGGTTGTTATAACAACAATAGTAAAGTAAAAATAAATCAGCATTTACACAAAAATCTCAAGTTTCTCTAATATCAACTTTTGTTTTTTGGTTTTTCAGTGTACAGCTGACTGTCATGGAAATTTCTTTGTGGACAGGGCTGGCCTCAAATTCTGAGATCTGCGTACCTCTGCCTTCTGAGTGCTATGTTTAAAGATGTGCCAATCTTTTTAAAAAGCATTTATAAGCCACAAAATATTTAACAGTAAACTAATATTTACACGAAAGAAATTTTCTAATGAAAGCTCATCTACATGAATATTTTAAATTCTGAACAATGACCCAAGCCATAGACAACTAATAAAAGCAACAAAAGCATTCTGAAACATGTGGAAGGTATTTCTGGCACTGGGTATGTAGCTCAGTGGTAGAGTGTCTCCTTCGAATGAGTAAGACTATAGCTTCAATCCCTAGCACCTGCAAATAAAGTAAAAAAAATTATTAATGGTCAGGCATGGTGGTGCACGCCTTAATCCTGCCCAGCAGGCTGAGGCAAGTAGATTTCTGTAAGTTTGAGGCCAGCCTGGTCTAAATAATCTAACTGCAAATCAGCCCAGGCTATAGAGTGACACCCTATATAAAAAATAGATTAAAATTACTGGACTCCAAAAAAGCTTTGCTATGTTAAAAATCTTAGTTCCTACGGGTTGCATACAGCCATGAATGCAGCCTAAAATATTTGTAGATGACGTCCTACCACCAAAGGCTGAACCCCTCTATAAGTAATCATACCTACTCTCTCTGCCATCAAGTAACACTTGAAAGTATTCTTGTGGCTCCTACTATCCCCACACAATACTACTCTAAGTCATGTGGACTGAGCAGCTTAAGGCCAGCCTGGCCTACAAGGTGAGACTATCCCAACACACACCACCATACACTTCACCTTAGTGACCTTAGTTCTATCTCGAGATCCTAGAAATACAGTCACTGACTGGGCAGTCATTCACTTTGAAGAAAAAGACAAAAATACCAATAAAAGATGTTTAAACCATTTTTTAAAAATTAACAAGCAAACAAAAAACAGGAATAGATCATCTTATACAGTTGTGCTTTTAATTAGGAAGATCTTCCAAAAAGTAAGTTTGAGTTGACACCTAAGAACAAAAGTAGGTGAAATAATCTGATGAAAAAGCATTCCAAATTGAAAGATTAGTCTGTCAGAGGGGATATACTTGACATATTAAGTACAAAAAAACACTCAGCGCATTCGAGGATATAAGGAGCTCCAGGACCAGGACTACAAAGAGTAACCTTGTCTCAAACAAACAAAAATGCAGCCAGAGGGCAAGAGCTGTCCATTCTAGTAAATAGTGGTGTAAAGTAAGAAAATAGTGCCAAATTAATCCATGCTTAGGATTTTAAACCTATTTTCAAGATGTGCTGGGCAAAAATGACTAGGTATGACTTACATTTTAAGGGAAGCATATAGATAACTGGGTAGAAAATGTATTGTGTGAACAGGCCCAGGGTCAGCCAGGGTTAACAAGACAATCCTGGCGAGCTACACTGGTGGCTTAACCTAGTAGATGAGAGCTGCAATGGTGGTAAGAGGTACTAAGTTACACTGGACTCAGATTTATCGTTCTAGTTACTCTGAACAAGTTTCCTAATTAGGGATCCAATTTCTTCATCAAACACAAAGTTATACGCACAGAGGCAAGCATGGCACCAACTGAGCTAAATGCCCAGCCTATAATCCATTTGGGGGAAAACAAGAGACTAGAACCTCACACACAATAGCCAAGCATACTATCAGGCTATATCCCTAACCTATGCTTAGAGCATTTTTATATGAGTTTATTATTTTCTGAATTTCAAAATTATAGTATAGCTAAAGGTAGAGAATGTGGTCTGATTTTAACATACATAGAATATCTATGGAGATCACTGCATGGGGGGGGAGTAAGCTTCTATAAAGTCAAAATAAGTTTCCATTACTAGGATGTTTAATAATTTTATCTTTCATGATTCTTGATTTCTTTCTACCCATCAGAAAAAAAAAGCAAAACGCTCAGTGACACTGTAATTCGTATTTATCAAAATATATATAGCACAGCTGCATCAGATATTTACACTGCTTCTCTAATTGTGCCATTATCTTTAGAACCACACATTTCACTAAGCTACACTAAAATAAAGAGTGTTCATTTCAAAAATAATTTCGGAGTTGGTTAATCAACCAGTCTAAGAAAAGATTAAGAAAATAAGCAATTTAGACTTTATTAGTAAAAGCTTAACTCGTGCTGGGCATGAGCCAGCTCCCTACCTCTAAGTTCACTACTTTATAGAACAACATTTCCTCCCCAGACATAAACTGCAGGGCTTTCAAGGTCTCCTTAAACCCACAAGCTCTTTGAAAACTTCATTAACAAAATTAAAAATGATCCACCATTTCATTCTATTCTTTCTGCAAAATATCCAACTAATATAGCAGCTCTCAACCTGTGAATCACGACCCTTTCATATAGCATATCAGGAGTTTCTTATCAGATAGCCACATAATTTCAGTAACAAAATCACAGTTTTGAAGGAGGAATAAAAATAATAATATGGTCACCATGACATGAGGAACTGTATTAAAAAATCGGAGCATGCTGGAAAGATGGCTCAGTGGTTAAGAGCACTGTCTGTTCTTCCAGAGGTCCTGAGTTCAATTCCCACAACCACATGGTAGCTCACAACATCTACACTGGGATCTGATGCCTCTTCTGGCATGCAGGTGTATATGCAGATAGAGCACTCATACACATAAAAACAAACAAACAAACAAACAAATAAATAAGTGGAAGTCACAGCACTAGGAAAGTAAGCTACTCAAGAGGAAGAAGTGGGAGGATCATTTGAGTCCAGGAGTTGAAGACCAAGCAGGGCAGGGCAGCAAAATCCACCCTCTCCCAAAAAATAAGTAGGCAGCCTATGACCACATAGATACCGTATGTATATCAGAAAGAACAAAATTTGCTTCCCAAAGCAGTCAAACAATTCTAATTGGAGAATACAGACAGCATAATCAGATTAGACATAAGATTCTAGGTACTATCTAAAATTAACACCCATCATTCTTTTGTTTTTATGCATATGTATTTATGTACGTACCTACTTATCTATATATGTGAAAGCCAGAAAGCTGTGCTGGATCCCCTAAACAGAGTTACACTCAATGTGGGTGCTGGGAGCAGAGCCCAGGTCCTCTGCAAGAGCAGCAACTGCTCTTAATCACTGAGTAACTTCCCTAGTTCCTTTTTTCTTTTTGATTTTTAAATTATGTGTGTGTGTGTTTCGTGTGGCTAAGAAAACAAGTATAAGAGCCTGCAGAGGCCATCAGATTCCCCAGGGTTGGAGTTACAGGCAGTTGTGCAGTCTGACCTCAGTCCTAGGAACAAATCTCAGCAGCTTTTAAACTGGGTTGCCCTCTAGGTGTTTCAGGGTATCTTAAAAACAAGGAATATGCACGTAATTTCATTTTTTTCTTTTATGTGTGTTTATAAGAAAAAAAAATCTAATGCTAAGAATAAATTTTCAGGCACAAGTGGTGAACAGTCTCAACCACACAGCAAATCTGAAGACAGCCTGAAGGTACATGAGAGCCGTGCCTCAAACAAGTAAAAGAACAATATTAAAACTAGTAGAAGCCGGATGCAGTGACACACACTGTAATCCCAGCACTCAGGCGGCAGAGGCAGATCTCTGTGAGTTTGAGGCCAGCCTGGTCTGCAAAGCAAGTCCAGGACATCCGAGTTATACAGAGAGCTAAAAAAGTGGACCACACTGACTTATCCCCTCTCTGCCTCCACTTATTTATTATTTCTTACTAACTGACTGATGGATGCAGGGTCTATATAGCCCTGGATGGTCTCAAAACCAGAGAGCCACCTGTCTCAAGAGCTGGGATTACAAGTGTAAGCTACACATCAAGCTACACTAGTCCTTCCTTCCCCATCTACTTTGAGATACAGCTTTGCTAACTACTCAAATGGGCCTTGAGGTTCTCCTGTCTCTGTTTCCTAAGTAGCTTGGACTGCAGGTTTGAGCCACCAGCCCAGCTGAACCACATTTCTATACTGTGCATGCCTCTGATCCCAGCACTCAGGAGACAGAGGCAGGCAGATCTCTGAGTTCAAGGCCAGCCTGATGAAGACTACACAGAGAAGCCCTGTCTTTAAAAACAAACAAAAGAAATTGAATATGGGGCTGGAGATACCGTCTTCCAGAGGGCCCAGGTTCCACATGGTGGTTCACTACCATCTACATCTCCAGTTCCAGGGATCCAATGCCCTCTTCTGGCCTTTGCAAGCAGCAGGTATGCAAGTGGTACACAGACATATATGGAGGCAAATCACCTACACATAAAATAATTGCTACTGGGACCAATGAGATGGCTCAGCAAGTAAAGATACTTTCCCACAAACCTGATGACCTAAACTCAATCCTCAAACCCACATAAAGATGAAAAGAAACAACCAATTCCACAAAGTTGTCCTCTAATCTCCACATACACACCTACACATCAAATACATACACACATACATTTTTTCTTTACAGTAATACTAACTAATCATCTTTGCTTATCTATTTACAAACACACAAAAAAACCTTTGCTTTTTTTGAGCTATTATGAGCATACAATTTATAGTCTGAAGATATCACTATCTCCTTAAAAATTGTTCAAATGGAAGTCTGAATAAATTTTTATTTTCTTGTAACTCTAATCTCTAATAATAAGCATACACCATAACTACCTAAGAAGTTACCTCACGCCCAATGTGCTGTTTAAGAGACTCCTACAAACACGGGAAGACAGCACAAGCCTGCAATCCCAGCACGTGAGAGGCTATACAGCAAGTTCATGTCCAAACTGGACTATATGAGATCCAGCAAAATGTCTCAGAGCATTAAAGCACTTGTCACACAGCTGATGATCTAAGTTCAGTCCCCAGGAACAGGCTGCCAAAAGCAGTCCTCTGACCTCCATCCTCCACATGCCCATACTCCACATACATCCTGTATCACACACACTCGCCCAAATGAGATCCAATTAAAAAAAAAAAAAATCCTGTATCATTCAAGCTAGTTTAAATTTGTTATGAAAAGGCCACAATTTCGGAGCTTTTTTTTTTTTTTTTAATCTTTCATCAAATACTGTACACTGTGTTCTTGGCACTATGCTAGGCACTAAATATAGACACTGGAAACATCAAATCAGAAAGTCCCTGCTATAGGTTACTTTTTGTCATCTAGCACATGGAGAAAATAGGGCTGTAGGAGGTGGGAGGGGCACAATGAGTAGGGTGCTTGCCTAGCACACAGGAACTCTGTGATTTGGATGATTAGCACTGCATAAACCCAATGTGCAGTAAACTTGTCATCCCAGCACTCCATGAGCAAGAAGATTTTAAGTTAGCTAGTTCTAGGAAAGCTTGAGCTACACCATCTCAAAAACAAAAAAAACTAATAAACAAACAAAACAAAATCAAAGGCATGCCAAGTGGTAGCAAAACAAGAAGGCAGGGGCAGGCCGATATGTGAGTTCAAGGCCAGCCTGGACTACAGAAAGAGTTCCAGGACAGCCAGGACTACAGAGAGAAAACCTGTCTCCAAAAACAAGAACCAAAAAAAAAAGGTGCTGACATTACAAAACAAAAATGAATCCAGACATGGCACAACAAGCCTGGTCTACATAGGTCACTTTAGGCTAGGAAGGGTTACATATAAGATTTTGTCTTAAAATAAACAAACAGAAGTGGCAAATGTCCATACTCCCTATACTGTGAAGAATGGAGGCTTGCAAGCTGAAAGGCAATCTGGACTACATACTAAGATATTATTTCAAATGAAAGATTGAGGTCAGGAGCATAAAACAATGGCAAAACATATGCTCAAAAGGCCCCAAACTTGATCCCTAGCACAGAAAAAAAAAAAAAAAAAAAAGAACCCTGCAAAATTAAAAACAGAAAAAAAAAAAACTGTTTCTCCCTTTAGCTCTAAGTTAGCTCTAAGAATTGTGTGTATTTCTTTGCTTTAAAAAGTATTACGATATTTATACCAAATTTAGCTATCTTTGCTAATAATGACACAAAACACACATAGCTATCACCAATATAATACTAGCTACACTTTGAAAGGAATCAAGTACTTTACCAAGATCATATACTAGATAATACAGTTAATAAATCAGAAAGATGTTTAGCAAAGGGCTAAGAACACTTACCTCTGTCCCAATTCCAGGTTGCACACCTGAGTACACACTGTCTGGTGGAGGACCACCATACTTCCTCTGTCCTGTGGTTACATCCAAAGTATAACCAGTCCTCTCAAGCAAGGCCTAAAGATAATTAAACAAGTTATCCTTGAAAATATAAATACATACATAAATCAGTGGATTAACCTTTTCTAAAAGATACAATAATAGCGTATGAAATGTATTTTATAATTAGATTTCAAAAGGGAGCAGCTGGAAGTATGGCCCAGCTGATAAAGGTTATTTGTCTAGCATGCATTGAGTCCCTGGGTTCTATCCCCATCATCACATAAAAACCAGGTACGGGGCCAGGTGGTAGTGTTGCATGACTTTAATCCCAATACTCAGGAAACAGAGGTAAGCAGATCTCGGAGTCTGAGGCCAGCCTGGTCTACAAAGTGAGTGAATTCCAGGACAGCCAGGGCTACACATAGAAACCGTGTCTTCAAAAACCAGATATGGGCCAGGCAGTGGCACATGCCCGTAATCCAGCAGTCTGGGAGGCAAAGCAGGCAGATCAAGGCCATCCTGGTCTACAAATCAAGTCCAGGACAGCCAAGACTACACAGAGAAACCTTGTCTCAAAAAGACAAAAACAAAAACAGGTACGGTAGCACAGCCTTATATTCTGGCAGAAGTGAGGCAGAGACAGGAGATCCAAAGTTTAAGGCTAACCTCAGATATATATACAGCCTGGGCTACATTGAGATCCTGCCTCAAAAACGACATCATCTTAGAATCCTAGGACTCTGT
This sequence comes from Pachyuromys duprasi, assembly GCA_028658305.1. Lineage (NCBI taxonomy): Eukaryota > Metazoa > Chordata > Mammalia > Rodentia > Muridae > Pachyuromys > Pachyuromys duprasi. The sequence goes on along the minus strand of CM053763.1, from coordinate 109,564,635 downwards.
CAATGGAGCAAGGCAATTCAGAGTTCAGTCATGGGACAGGGCAATTCAGAGTTCAAAGTCGGTCACACATATACAGGGAATCTGAGGTCAGCTTAGACTGTGGGCTAAAGGAGACACAATAACAAAAGAAAAATGAAGAGTACTAGATGGTGGAGGCACACATCTTTAGTCCCAGCACTGGGCAGGCAGAGGCAGGTAGAAAACTGACCATGAGGCTAGCCTGATCTACAGAGAGATTCTAGGTCGGTCAGGGCTACACAGAGAAACCCTATCTGGAAACTCGAACAACCCCCGCCCCATCTCAAAAAAGAAGAAGAAGAAGGTGCTGTAAAGAATTTACTGCTCTTCCAGAGGACACTGGTGTAGTTCACAGCAACCATGTGAAATGTCTTGTTATTATATAATACCAGGTCTAACGGCTCCAATACCCTCTTCTAGCCTCGGTGGGAACTACAGTCATGTGCACAAACCCACACTCAGACACACATATACACATAATTAAAAGTAGCTGTAAAATATTTAAAAGAATGGCTGGAAAATGGCTTTGAAATAAAGAGCACTTGCTGCTCTCACAGAAGTAAGTCCCAGGTTTTGTTCCCGGCATACACATGGCAGTTCCCAATTGTCTTTATTCTATTTGTTTCATATTCTTTTTTTTTTTAAAGATTTGTTTATTTATTCTGTATACAGTATTCTACCTGCACGCCAGAAGAGGGCACTAGATCTCATTATAGGTGGTTGTGAGGCACCATGTGGTTGCTGGGAATTGAACTCAGGACCTTTGGAAGAGCAGCCAGTGCTCTTAACCTCTAAGCCATCTCTCCAGCCCTTGTTTCATATTAACACAAACTCAAAAAAACAAAAAACACCACTGAACAATCTCAACAGTACAGACTCTAAACTTAGCAAGTACTAAATATACTCAGATTTCAAAAAAAATGAAACATTATTTCTTGATTATCATCCTACCTCATTAACATTAGTTAGTAAAAGTCACAGAAAAAAATGTCCTTGCCCTCAAAGAGCTTACACTATAGCTAACATTTTTATAGAATATCTTTTCTTTACAAACAAAATATGTAATCTACCAAGAAAGAGAGGAGCTTTGCATGTTAGATTTGTTTTTAACTACACAGAACACAAGATTTATGTTTATTAGGTTTAGTTAGCCCTGGGATTCCACAGGGATGGATGTCTTAGACCTTCCATACACCGGTGGGAGGCTGGAGAGGTGGCCCAGAGGTGAAGAGCACTGGCTGCTCTTCCAGAAGTCCGCAGTTCAATTCCCAGCAACCCATTTATAATGAGATCTGGTGGCCTCTTCTGGCACGCAGGTGCACATGCAAACAGAACATTGTATAAAGAATAAATAAAAAGAAGAAGAAAAAAAAACCACCAAGGAGTGAAGGTGGGGGGGGATACACAGAGGAAGACCTTCTGCAGAACAGTGGGGGGTACTCTGGAAGCGGGCCCTCTTTAAGAGTTGGGGTTTACAGGGTCTTTTTCTCCCAATTCAGGATTAGGCAAACAGAGTTTTTATGCAGTAGCCTAGGATTTGCATAAGAATGGGGCTAAGTCATTTTACAAATGGCCAGGAGAAAAGCATAAAGGTACCTGACAAAGTTAGCTATAGCTAAACATAAGCCACCTGTGCAAACAACTCCACAATTCAATACCATTCAAATTAAATCTGCTCAGGATAGAACACTTGTGAAGATAGAGCACCTCTGAAGGCCTGGTTTAGCTATCCAGGGCTGTAGGTACAGGTAATCTCTGCAACATCAACAATACCCATTTAACTAGGTCTTGTAAGAAAAGCCTATTTATCTTTCAAAGCAGTTTATCTAAGTAATAATAATAATCACTTGGTAGAAACTTTACATATGAATTCTTTCATCTTCACAACTCCAGGAGGCAGGCACAACCATGACCATTTTATAAATAAACTAAAGTCAGAGAGAATTCAAAAGGAAGAAAGCCATTAGAATACAAAAGCTCTTTCCCAAGAGAAAAAGCCCCAGGCTCAAACTTTTACTTCAGCACTCAGGAGGCTTAGGCAGGATCACCGTGAGTTTGGGACGGACCAGCCTAGGTTAAGTTCCAGGCCAGCTTGAGCTGCAAATGAAACCCTGTCCCAAACAAAAATATAAACAGTGCTTATAAAGGAAGTAACAAACAAGCCCCTCTCTGTCAGAAGACCAAGGATGAAGGAACAGTCCGAATTAGCTCAGCAACAAATACTGTAACTCCCCACATCACGCTTTTACCTTGACCTTTGCTTCGTCCGGCCCTTTGGTGGACTCTTGCACCTTGCTGCCTTGTTTCTCTCTTTGCCTGTAGGTCTTCATAACGCCACATAAAAATGCACTTTTGTTCTGAAACATGCAAGCCATTCAACGGGAGAATTACTAGGAATCTCTGAAGGGTCAAATACACAATTAAATTTAAATGATGGTGTTTTAGCACCAACAATTTAACAAAATGATTCATTCCATTCATTCCACAAATACTTTGATATGCCAGCGGCTGAAGCAGACAGCATTAAGATAGCACTTCAGGGAGCCTACCTTTCAAACTGGGGGGAAAAAAAGGCCTTCCATTTGTTAACGTTTAATTGAACCTGGACTATCTTTCCAAAATGGCCAAAAGTATTCTCGCACAAAAATAAGCCCCCCCCCCAAATTTTAATGTAAGCAATTCAAATATATAAAACCTTAATAGTAAGAATAATCAAACCAATCAAACCATGCCTTTTAAGTTTTTAAAGTAACTTACTGTATAAAAAGGTGGAAGAAGACTTTTGCTTTGTGTTTATGCTTCTGAAACTCTTTGGCACAGAAGATCGTTTTTCCCTTAAGTTTTTCCAAAGGAGAGTCACAAAGTAGACGACTTCCCCACAGGGAAGAGTACTGTCACAGTTCAGTCACTACAGATCACTAACTGCTCAGATGCATTTGCTAGGACTGGCCTTACCTGAACATGAGATAAGTCACTTTCCTTGAACTGCTGTAGTACAGACAGAGCTCCTTCTTCATTAAATTCCCTGAGAGCATCAATTGCTCTTTCATCAAGATCGACATAAGCTACCAACCCTAAAAATTAAATTGAAAAGGGTTAACATTACTGCAATAAAAGGAGTAGGCTACACTGTCTAGTAAGGTCTAGTAGAGTTGTTAAATTCAATACCATCTGACAAACTACGTTTTCATTTAACTATATGTATATACATAGCTACAAAGATATAAAAAGGTCACGTGCAAATACAAAAATCAAAGGTAAAATATCAACAACTATGAACATAAATTTTAACTTAAAAAAAATTTTAGTGGAAAGATTCTAATTTATTTCCAACTTCCCAAACAGCAGTAAGTTCTGAAAGTCTGATGCACATGCTGTGCACTTAAGAAATTCTGGTTTATAGTAGAGTGCTAAGAATATACAAACATTCAATTATAGCTGTTACACTTGTTTACTATAGAAGAGGTAAGAGAAAATATAAGAACCAATTTTACTTAATTTTTTCCATTCCAAGAGAGTATCAAAGGTTTTCCCTTCTTAGCACCATGAATAAATTAAAAGTGTTTATCCAAGCATCTACTTTGCTGCAGTCAGAATGTGGAAAGGCATAATTTTAAATTTTACAAATGCAAGTGCAGCTTGTAAATCAATCCTGAAAGTCATATTTTAAGTCAGTTTTTTGCTCTTCTGAAGTAACAAGCTGAGACTTAAAAAGTTGTGGCATCCACAACACTGCCAATAATGACACTCGCTTTCAAGTGTGAGTAAACATGTTACAAATTTTTAAACTATGCAGAAAATATATGTGCTGTATTCTACCTACACAGAGAACATGTACTATGTTTAAAATAAGTCAATATATACGGAACCTTTTCAGAATTGATCCAGTGTAAAATTGAGCTATTTGACAGATGAACGTCCCCTTCCCCAAGTCCACATGATCCAACACCAAAAATGATTCTACTTTGGTAAAGCCAAAAGGAACTTTATTTCATACAGGAAATAAACTAAAAATAAATTAATGCCACTTGCAACGTTATTGGGTTCTTTTTTGCTGTTTTATTTATTTATTTATTTATTTATTTATTTATTTTTATGTTATGTACATAGGTGTTTTAACTGCCTGTACGTCTGTGTAAGGGTGTCAGATCCCCTGGAACAGGAGTTACAGACAGTTCTGAGCTGCCATGTGGGCGCTGAGAATTGAACCCAGATCCTCTGGAAGAACAGTCAGTGCTCTTAACTGCTGAGCCATCTCTCCAGTCCTGCAAAGTTACTGTTAAAAAAAAAAAATGTTGCCATGTCATGTTTTAAAAGCTCAAAATGAGCATGGCCAAGTGACTGGAGTTTCCTTACTTGAATATTTCATACCACCACCCAAAGCCACAATTCAGTACAATCATCAATCCATCCTGTCAAGCCAATCCTACACCCAAATCATCAGCCTCTTAGCAGTAACAAAACACTATTACAGGGAGCATCTCTAAGCAGATCACTGCCAGTCCTCTAGGGCAGAATGTCACAGAAAGTTCCTGAGGACTGGTTTTCAAATGGAACCATCACCCAGGAGTCATTTTTATAAGCCATTTTAGTGTCTAAAATTAAATCTCAGTTGTGAGATTTAAAATATTTTAAGAAAAAAAAAAGCACAGCTATGTCTACTATATTTAAGACATATTTCTAAGGGAAACAATTCAATTCTCTCTCCTGAACTGGATAGGCACACAAACACAGAGGAAGAAAGTTTCCATCTATGGCCCCAAAGGAGGACACATTTATTTACGAACACCATTCCCTAAGGGTAAATATTTCTCTCCCTCTTTAAAACTTCAAACCACTTACAACCAACTACATTAAGATGTTCAAATTTACTTAAGCACTTAACCATGGGACTTACACATTAAGGAAAAAAAACAAAAAAACAGCTGTTACAAACCAAACACTTCCAAATTACCGAGAGATGTGAAGATCTGTCTTTTAGAAACTAGACAGGCCACAAACTCTCACAGAGTCTGACATATATTATCATTTCAGATAATATAGTCTAACTATTCCTCTTATAATGCCACCTAATCAGACCTTAGCTGATTTAACAATCACTTTTAAAAAAGCTAAAAGTAGAAAAGTAAAAGCAAAATGATGACTGATTTAGGTTAAGGGGAAAATGTAAAATTTGGTCTGCTGAAACATACATTTTAATTGGTAGTAAATCTAAGACAAATTGATAGTCTGTTCTGAAACAACTAAAGCTGCATATTCAACACTAAGAAGGCTTCAAAATAATGAAATAGGAATAAAGTCAAACACAATATGCCTTCAATGAAGGGAAAGTAATATTCAGCTCTACATAGATCAGAAACAGTAAGCATTATTTAACCTTAAAAATCTATAAAATTCAACGTGGTTTGCCCTCACTTTCATAACCAGTCAGAAACAAGAAATGCATATTATACCTGTCTGAAATATTTCATCAAGTCTCTCTGCCACCTTCTGTGGGAGGCCTGCCTCTATCAGTGTCTTGTAGTGTTCTGTGTGAGTTACACTGGAAGTATCCATGGGTTCTTCCTCTTCTTTTAACTGTACCGCATTACCATTCACCTGATTAGCCATTTTATTATGCTGCTGGAAAAAATTCAGGAGCTATATTACATTAAGCCAGAAATAACTAGTTTGTAGGACAATGCATGATTTACCTGAACTAATTTGTACACATGCTGCTAATAACAACTATCCAGAATATTTTATGCCTTTTGTGAGCATCTGAATTTTCAATAATAATCTTGTGAAACTAAAGAAAATGTACATGGAAGTATTGGATCCTTAAGCAACTTCATGTACTCTGGGTTAAAAGTGCTTGAATTTACTGAAAGTACAATTGCTGAGTAACAAAAGCAGCTGTTGTGTTCTGGGGCGCAGATCAACAAACCACCACAAAATCCTAAAAGCCCCTCAGCTCATAAATTTCTAAAGCTTGGTTTAAAACAGAATGAATACCCACACATCACTTAATCAAGGTTTAAGAACTTTTCATTTTTCCTAGCTCTGCTTCAGAAACAACATAGGTATGAAATAAATCCATGTTGTTATCTAATTCAATGAGCTGGTGGCTTGGGTTCTCTCCACCTCACTTAAAAAACACAACTTTCACATTGATTTCATTCTAAGATTAATTTGCTATTCCCATTCCAGATTTAAAAGAAAAAATGACCAACTTTAAAAGCTAAGCCATTGTTTAAAGTCTACATAAAAAATAAATAAGTTACAGTTGAGGTTGCTTCTTGTTAAAAAAAAAAATCAGGAGTACGAGTTGAATTTTTGTCAGTGAAAGAAAGCTGCAAAAACTACTGAAGAATAGACAACTTCCAAAAAAACGTCACAAACACAAACTGGCATAAACTTCAGTCAGACTGCTCAGATTAGCCTACCAAAATGATTTTGTATGTTCAGCCTGTATATAATGCTGAAATGGACCAATTCCCTGAGAAGAGAATAAATCACAAAAGAATACAAGGCCAGTCTATGCTACCTCAAAGTCAGGGAATTTAAGTGTGTGTTTGTGGTGAAATTAGAATGTGATGAAGATAAACTGGTGGCACAATAAAGACACAGCAGAACATACTGCAATACAGGCGTGATGGAGGTGGGTCTCAAGAAAAAACTCAAGATAACCAGCTAAAAGGAAAATACCTAAAAGTACTAGAGCCTAAGATAACCATCACTTTCTGCCTACTCATCAAAAACTACGCAAACACACCAGGTGCCATTTCCTGACATAAACAACTCTTCATCTGAACATCTACCAACACTTAGAAGTTAATGAGAGGAGGAGGGGGAGAGGCAACAGCAGAAAGGAAACTCTGAGAAGTGTTACTCTGAGAACGCCCCAACCAACTGCGTGACTCCCATCATCACAAAACTCCCTAACCCTCTAAGGCCTAAGAGCCGCAACTGCACTTAAACTCCGAGTGAACAAATGTTCCTCCTGGAAAGCCTCGAATCTTGATAACTAGCAAAAACGGAAACATCCAAAACTGGCACAAGAAAATATCAGCACATAAGATGAGCATATTAATACAACCTAGTCCTATGAAAAAGCATTCTACAATTCAAAATCTTTTGGTGATCACACATTTGTGTTTTCCCATTCCCTCCCAAACACTACAGTAAGACCATCACCACAACTCAACAATTCTATCACAAGGCCTTCACAGCACTGCACCTCCGAATACTGTTACAGGAGAGGCAGATTAATTGAAAAGTTCAATGAACATCTGTTAAGGTGGAGTGTTTTCTTAAAGTAAGCGTGAAGCAAAATGACAAGTTATGTATTAAGCACAAGACAGATATTGACAGATATTTATGACTATCATCGATATTAAAATTGTTTTAAACTTTCCAGATTTTGTCAACTTTAACAAAAACAAAAAAGGTAAAATAGACTCCAGAAAATAAAACCTTCAGATCAAGGCAAAAATAAATAAAAAATAAAAACCTCTTCAAGCAGAATACGAAGTGCTCATTTAAAAGACTTTCATGTTATGAGACCATTTAAAACTCATGTCAATTCAACACAATGCCACACAGCCAAACCAAATTTCTGGATGCAGCAAATATACTAAAGTGACTCAAACCCTTTGACCTAAACATTTTTTTGCAAAAAAAAAAAAAAAAGATAAAATTACAAAACAAAGTCATTTAAATAAGATTTATAAGGGCCGCTGGGTGATTTGGGAAGTCAATACCAGCTCCTCCCTGACTTTTGGTGAACATCCATCTCTAAGCAAAATGTTAAGAGAAGGGCTTTAGAAGAACCAACGAAAGCTGACGGTTAACTCAAAGCTCCGGAGTGTCAAGCCCTCCATCACTACGACTGATTCCTGACACTTTACACTCTGCTTCTATAGGGCAGGAGAGTTAAAAAATAAAAATTAAAAAAAAAAATCTCAAAACAGGTAACGAGAAAGGAGCGAACCTTTCAAGAACCCCTGGGCTTTCGTCCTGAAATTCTGGCCACATGGTCACTACCGTGTAAGAACAAGAAGCGCTTTTCCAATGTGGAGCGCCTGTGACATTCTCAGAATTACCTAGCTCGGGCGCCGCTCGAAACCAAGAGTCGCGGCGTCAAGTAGTCATTTTTTCCTTCAAATCTCGGCTCCAAGCATGCAGGGCGGGGATCGGACAGGAGGCAGCCCCCCCATGCCGCGGCCCCCCGGCTCCGGCTCCCACAAAAGTTTGCTCCCGGCTCGGGAAACCCTCGGCTGGCCACCCCGCCCTCGGCTCACCCCACCCCCTCGGGCGCGAGTCGGTTAGCAACGCGTCCACCCGCGGCCCGGCGAGGCGCGGGCCCGGCCGCCCGCAGGCCTGGGGGGCGGCGGGCACGCCCGGAGCCCTCCGCCCGGCCCGGCCGCGGACAGCGGCGGGCGGAGGCGGGAAAGAGCCCCGCGAGGCCGGCAGGCCGCGCGGAGGCCGGCGGACCGAGGGGCCGGGCGCCGGGGGGACTGCGGAGGGGCAGCGGGAGAGGGGAGAGGGGGACAGGGCAGGCGCCCGCGGCGGGGCTCGAGCCCACGGCGGCGCGGCCCGCCCGAGCCGAAGCCGCCCCCGGCCCGTCCCCACCCCCACCCTCGGGCCTCGGAGCCAAAGCCCAAGCTGGAAGGCCACGGCGCCGAGCCCGGGCCCGGCCGAGTCCGGGGCGACCGGGGCTCCCCGGCCCCTCCCCCCACGGGCCGGCGCGAGACTCACCAGGGCAAAGCTGGGGGGCCGGCGGCCGGGCCCGTGAGAACCAGCGCGAGGCGCTTTGAAAACGACTAGAAATGGCGCGCGCGCCACCCCCTCCCCCCCCCTTTCCCTCATGCACCGAGACGCGATCCCGGCAGCACGCGGGGTTTCCCGGAACTGCTTCCAGGGACTCTGCGCGGCCGAGCAATCAACCCGCGAGGCTGCCTGACGGGCAGCTCGGCGGGCCAATGAGAGGGAGGGAAAGCGGCCCCCGGCGCCGGCGGCTCCGCCAGCCAATCGGCGTGGCCGTCGGGCTGAGCCAATGAGGGTTCTCAGCGCCGCCGGCTGAGGAGCCTCCGGGGCGGGGGCATGCACACAAAGGGGTCTGTGGGTGGGAGCCCCGGGTAGTGGCTCTGCTGCGGGGCAGCGGGCCTTGCGTGGCCGGAGCTCCTCCCTCTTCGTCTGCCACGGTTACGAGGCCGCAAAAAAAAAAAAAAAAAAAAAAAAAAAAGTAGGCCTCGCGCCGCGTGGCCGCCTCCGAGCCCCGCCCCCTCGGCGCCCTGCGGCCGCGCTCCGCAATGGCGCTGCCGCCCGGCGCGGGAGTCCCTTGTCCCCAGGCCTCCCCCGCTCCTCGCTGGCGGGTCCCCGCGTAGCCTTCGCCACGCGCTCGGCTCCTTCGCTGCGTCTTCTTGGCTCTAGTCAAAACACAATTTAAGGATGGTTTGACTCGTTGCGGGGGAAGGGGTGTTTCGTTTTTTTGGATTTGAGAGCCAGGCTTTACTCGGTGCAGCCCTGGCCGTCCAGCTACTCACTCTGCAGACCAGGCTGGCCTGGAACGCAGAGCTCCACCTGCCTCTGCCCCCCGAGTGCTGGCCTTCGAGGCCCGCGCCACCCTCGTCCAGCTGACTTAGCTGGTTCGCTGGAGGCTTATCTGTGGAGAAGCATCCCCCGGAACGACCGGGAAAACCTCCAGTTTTCCTCCCTGGCTCCTTCCCACACAGAATAACTCGGACCTGACTCAAGAGCCATGTTCACAGAAATCAGGGTCGCTTCGGAGTCTGCAGCAGCGAGTACGTAGTGCACTGCCTCGACTGAAAGCCATGCAGGGGGCAACGGCTTCGTTCCCCCGAAGAAACCAGTTCCTGTTCCTAAACCTCTCTCGCGCCTGTCGCTGCTGCGCCAACCCAAACACTACCTCAGTGAAGAAGGTCAAGGGATCTGCTTCCAAATATATCTGGAGACCGTTTGTCAAGCCCTATAAACGAAATGTAATTACTGTTCTCTACCCCTGCGTTTGTGATGTGCATCTGCAAAAATGCTCACGTTTCGAACTTGGTGACCAGTGTGACAGTGTTGGGAGGTGGGGCCTGCAGAGGGAGGTGTCTCAGGCGCGAGGACTCCGCCCTCGGGATCAGTGCCCACTAGGGGAGGCCTCCGGGCTGTGAGTTTGACAGCTGACCCCGACTTTCTCCGCACCTTTTGCGTTTCCACCAGAGGATGTCACCGCAAGAAAGGCCCTTATCCCGTGAGCCCGTCGACGTTGGACTTGCCCGCCGACAGAACTGTAAAAATGTAAACCCTGTTCGGAGGGCTGGAGAGATGGCTCAAACGCAAGCTAAAAACCCGACTTTGAATCTGAAAACCCCAGGGCTGATGGGGGCTGGAGCAATTGCTGGAGCTTGCTGCCACTTAGCCCCGGGCTCAGTGAGAGACCCTGTGCCAAGGGAACACGGCAGGCAGCAGAAGAGCCGGACACCCACCATCCTCCTCTGACCGTGCTCTGCACCTTTCTTCACTCACAGGCGCACATAGAAGCGAACACAAAATTAAAGAAAGCCCTGTTCTCTATAAATGTTCCCATTGCGGGTATTTATTCATAGCAGTACTAAAGAGGCTATGGCATCCATTAGGTATATTAGGGAGTATTATGGGATGTAAAACACAGTCATGCTGGGAGCTAAGGCATTAGCTCAATTTTACAGCATGTACTTCCATACATGCAAAGCTGAATTCAGACTCCAACTTGGGGTGGGGGGGCTTCCGGAGGTTGGAGAGACCCAAGTTCAGTTCCAGCGCCTGCATGGTGGCTCACAAATGTCTGTTCCTCTAGTTCCAGAAGATCCAATGCCCTCTTCTGACCTTCTTGGACACTAGACACACAGTGGTATTCAAACAGGCAAAGCACCCAAACATATAAAATTAATCTTAAAAAAAAAAACAGTAAATAAGCTTTTGTATCTTAGGAAATTTCCAGGACACTAGAATCTTCAATCAAAGCTTTCTCATTTAGTGTTCACCACCTGAACGAAGACTTTTTGTCTGTCCATTGAGCCAGGGTCTATGAAGACCTGGCTATCGTGGAACTCAATATGTAAGCCAGGCTGGCCTTGAACCCACAGAGATCTGGGAATAAAGGGATGTACTAGTATGTCTGGCCCATACATTCTTTTTGGTTTGGGTTTTGTTTTTTAACAGGTGGGAATGTTTTGCCTGCATGTGTTGTGTGTACCACATGTGTGCCTGGTGCCGCAGAGGTCAGAAGAGTGTCTCAGGTCCCCTGGAACGGAATTACACACGGGGGTAGAAATTAGACTTAAATCCTCCGGAAGAGCAACAAGTGCCCTTAACCCTTGAACTAACTCTCCAGCCCTTCATCAAAGGTATTTGTAAGTGGAAAGTGTGTTTCTTTTGTTGTTGTTGTTGTTGTTGTTGTTTGTTTGTTTTTTGAGACAGGGTTTCTCTGTGTAGCCTTGGCTGTCCTGGACTCACTTTGTAGACCAGGCTGGCCTTGAACTCACTGAGATCTGCCTGCTTCTGCCTCCCGAATTTTGTTTAGTTTTTTCCCCGTGGGCTGAGCTGTGAAGAATGGTTCATGACCCAGAAAACTTCCAATGAAAATCAAGAGGTTCAAAACTTTATGTTCACTTTAAGAACACCCATGAAACTGGGCCGTCAAGGGTAGGCATATCCAGAAAGCCACCAACTATCTGAAAGACGTCACTTTAAAGAAGCTATGTGTGGCCCGGCGAGTTGGTGCACACCTGTGATCCCAGCACTCCAGAGGGAAAGGCAGGTGGATCTCTGTGAGTTTAAGGCCAGCCTGGTCTAGAAAGAGAGTGTCTAAGACAGCCAAGGTTACACAGAGAAAACCTGTCTCAAAAAACCAAAAAGAAGAAGAAGCAGAAGCAGCTATGTGTGAGCCAGAAGGTGATAGTTTTCAGTCCCAGCTGGTGTGGTAGCTCACAGTGAGCTCACACCTTTCATCCCAGCACTCAGAAAGGCAGAGGCAGGTGGATCTCTGAGTTTGAGGCCAGCTTGGTCTACAAATCGAGTTCCAGGACAGCCAGGGCTGTTACACAGAGAAACCCTGTCTCCAAAAACCAAAAACCAGAAAGGAAGGAAGGAAGGAAGGAAGGAAGGAAGGAAGGAAGGAAGAGAAGAGGCCATGTATGTGCTTCTGGTGGTCTAATGAGGAGTAGGTAGATGAACCCAGGCAGTGGGGCTGGATATAGAGTCCATGGCCAAAGTGTTGACTTTGCTGAATTTTTGCTGCGCGTTCGTAAAGTGCAGAAAGTAATGCTGCAGTTACGGGTTTAGATGTAGGATTCTCTAGTCATTGAATATATCCACTGAAGAAAGCGCCTGCGATGCACCAGCAAACTCAGAGGTCACGGCCAGATTAGCCCTGCATGATACCCCTGCCACACTGAGACCATCCGAACTGAAAAGGAACAAATTGTTCCAAAGCCAGCAGAGACGGTTGCTCAGAAGAAAAAGATATCCCAGAAGAAACTGAAGAAACAAAACTCAGGAAACGGGAATAAATTCCTCATAAAATAACTGCAGATAAAAGTGAAGGTCAAAGCCAGGCGGTGGTGGTGCATGCCTTTAATCCCAGCACTTAGGAGGCAGGAACTGACAGATCTTTGTGACTTCGAGGCCAGCCTGGCCTACAGAATGAGTTCCAGGACAGCCAGGCCTACACAGAGAGACACTGTCTCAAAGAGAGAGAGAACAAAGAAAAAATACTTTTCAGTTAGTCTCAGGGGTGGCAGGTTTGTTATCAGTCAGAATGGGATGCCACACTCAACGGCAAGTGGTCTGACATACTGACCCATCTCACTAGCCTGTATTATTATTTTATTTTATCTAATTTTATTTATTTTGTGGTACTGGGGATCAAACCAAGACCTGTAGTTACCCCGCCAGCAAGTTACACCCCAGCTCAAAGTCTCAAATTTGAAAAAAAAAAAAAAAAAGCAATTTTTTGTCATAAAGAAAATGTCTCATAGGATTTTATCAAATAGACTTGGTAATTCCTTAATATGTGATAAGCACTGACCGTGTCATCACTTGATGCTCACAGTGTGTCAAGTATCTTCCTCCTTTACACATGAGGGAACTAAGGCCAAAGACAGAGCTGAGCCGCAAATGCTGGCGCAACTCTAAATTCCATGCTCAAGTCAATCCTCATCCTATGGGGCCAGCACGATTACTCCCCTCTATAAACCTTCCTGTTCCCAAGCCCTGGAGCCGGCCTGTAGAACAGGATAGCTCTCTTTCCCTGAACCCCAGTTTGCATGCTAAAACCACAAGAGGAAAAGAGGCCATGTATGTGCTTCTGGTGGTCTAATGAGGAGGCGGTAGATGCACCCAGGCAGTGGGGCTGGATATAGGGTCCATGGCCAAACTTTGCTGAATTTTTGCTGCGTGTTCGTAAAGTGCAGAAAGTAATGCTGCAGTTAGGGTTCAGATGTAGGATTCTCTAGTCATTGGATTCTCTAGTCAGGTCTAGTCTATACCTGGTTGGTATTGTCACTTCAAATTTCTGTTTGCATTAACTGATTTTTTTTTTGGATAAATTATTTTTATTGCTGGGCAGTAGTAGTTCACACCTTTGATCCTAGCACTTGGACCACCATGCTTGGCTAGTATATAGAATTTATATAGGAACACAAGCGTTCGTTGAGTTCCTAAGAAGGTAGCAGGGCCCCTGAAACTGGAGTGACAGGTGGCTGTGACAGCCAGCATGGGTGCTGGAAACTGAATGGAGATCGTCTGGAAAAGCAGTACACACCCTTAACCCCTAAGCCATCACTCTGTCTTCCCTCCCATTATTTTTATTTTTGAGTAAATTCTCTTCTTGAGTTCAGATGAAGAATATTGGGTGGGGGGGGGGGGGTAAAAACAGAAAAATATAGCAAACAGAGCTCTCCTTTTCCAGCTTAATTTTTAAAAAGCAACAATCAACTTTTAATTCTAGTTAGGATTATCAAATCCATTTTTTAAAATCTTTTTAAAAATCAAATCCAATTTTAAAAGAGTTAAATACGGGCTGGAGAGATGGCTCAATGGTTAAGAGCACTGTCTGCTTTTCCAGAGGACCCAGGTTCAATTCCCAGCATCCACATGGCAGCTCACAACTATCTGTAACCCCAATTCCAAGGGATCTGACACCTTCATAGTAATGCACATGAAATAAAATTTAAAAAAAAAAGAGTTAAATACTTGGACGCAACATTCTTCCATTCTACAATAGTGGAATTCCCTGGCAACTCACAACCAGGGCCTCAGAGTACCCACCCAGTGACACCGAATTCCACATCCACTTTAAAGAAATCAAAACAGGCCACAGCAGCAGGGGCCACATTCCAGCAGCTGTTGCACATAGTTCTTTTGACCCTAATTATTTTCAGGCTCCCCTATAGGCAGGCAGAAGAGCCACGGGCCATGGGGGTGAGAGGGCAAGTTTTTAACTCCAATCCTGACATTCTAAGTATTACCACCCGTATTCAAAGATACGAGTTAAATACACAGTTTCACAAATTCAATTCTACAGGGATTGTGAATCCTGTTTCCAACATCAGCGTGGTGCCGTGAAGTAATTACAGCGTTCCGTCTAACTTTAGCACATGTTTGGAAATGCAACAAAACACTAAATAGACTGTGTATATAACTAAGCCCTCATTACCCTTAAGCTAAAATATCCACTGCAGGACGGGGCATGTGCTCTGTAATTATTGTGAATAATAACCACAATATAAAGTTTTCTTTTTTTCATTCACAGCCTTCCAAATTCCAAACTTCACTAGACATCTTGCTCACATTTGCACATCTTGAATTGTGACAGGTATTTTACCCTGTGACTCTCCTGTCCTGGTCCCTCCTTCAGGGTCCTCAGTCTCCTCCAGATCGTTGTTGTTATTCCCAGGATTCCATGCTTCACAATACTCTCACTCCGTCGAAGATCCCGCATTTCTTTCCATGCTTTTGCTACCAATATTTTTTTCTTTTCTTTTTTGACAGGATCTCACGTAACCCAGGCAGTCCTCAAACTCTGTAGCACTGAAGATGACCTTGAGCTTCTGATCCCCCTGTCTAGTCCTCTCTAGTGCTGGGATTACACTTGTGCATTTTGCCCTCAGGTTTGTGAGGTGCTGAGGATCAAACCCAGGACTTTGAGCGTTCTAACCAAATACTCTAAGTGGCTTCAACTCCAGCCACCATTTCCGCATTAGTGCTGTTCTCACTATTTGCCAGATATGGTGCATGTGTGTTTGTTTTATGGTGCATGTGTGTCTGTTTGCTCGTTTGTTTGTGACAAGCTCTCTCTATGTAGCCCAGGCTGGCCATCCTCTCGCTTTATCCTCACAAGCACTGGGAAAATCAGCATGCGCCACCATGTTCAGCCTCCATGTTTTTCAATCTGTAGTAACATCTCTGGTCTTGAACTTTACATTCATTCTTAAACTCAACAACCAGTTTCTTTCTTTCTTTTTTTTGTTAAGGATTGATTTATTATGTATACAATGTTCTGTCTGCATGTGTGTCTGCATGCCAGAAGAGGGCATCAGATCCCATCATAGATGGTTGTGAGCCACCTTGTGCTTTATGGAAATTGAACTCAGGACCTCTGGAAGAGCAGACTATGCTCTTAGCCACTGAGCCAACTCCCCAGCTCCTCAACTACCAGCTTCTAACCCCACGAGTGCCGCATATAGCTGCAATCCCAACACTTGGAATTCAAAGGAGAGAGAATCAAAAAAAGTTTCAGACAAGCTTGGGTTCCAAGGCTAGCTCAAGCTACAGTGTGGGACCCCCATCTCAAAACAAGCAATCAAACAAACACAAATGATTGTACAGATGACTTTTGTCCCCACCTTTCAGCCCCTTCATCCTGGACCTCAGCCACCTGGTGCTGTTCCCTCAGTTCACCTGTGTTCAGCTCCTTCTCCCAGATGGCTTGTCCACGCTTTCTGAACTCCGTGCAGAAAACAACTGTGATTTGCTTGTTTGCAAGCTTGGGGATCCATTCCAGAGCCTGGCAGGACCCCAGCAAGTATTCTAACCCTGACTTAAACCCCAATCCCAAACAGCATCTCGAGAGAAGCTTTCCACGGCCACTTTCCAATAAAATAAATTCCTACCCACTTCCTTCAGTTTTCTTCATTTCTACCATTTCGTATGCCTTTTGTTTGTTTTTCGAGACAGGGTTTCTCTGTGTACCCCTACATGTCCTGGAACTCACTCTGTAGACCAGGCTGGCCCCGTACTCAGAGATCTGCCTGCCTCTGCCTCCAAAGTGCTGGAATTAAAGGTGTGCACCACCACAACCCAGCCACTTGATGTGTCTTTCATATGCCTTGATTTTCCCCCCATAGGACTGAAAAATTATTAGTATTAGTATTTTAAAGACTGAAAATTTATTAGTAGCTACCAAATCGAGTATTTTGAAGTGGGAATCATAGATAAAAATCCTATCAAAGCCATATGTGCTGGCATGCATCTGTCCTTCCTCTTTTGTCCTTCCTCTTTTCTGCCTGACCTCATCTAGAGAACATCCTTAGGCACAGATGCCTCTAACCATATCTGGAATATAAACTTGGTACAGTTCCCTGCCAGCATGTTCCCTCTGCTACCCATAGGATAATTAGGTATCCTGTTCTCCTGCATATGAAAAGCCCATGCTGCCAAATGCAAATGAAGCATTCCAGGCACTCCTAGCCCAAGCCAATAGTGTATAGCTACCCTAGGAACCCCCCGCCCACCCACTCCCCAAGAACTATATAGCTTTTGTTATAAAGGCTGAATAAAGTTGAGCAGTCTTACCGAAGCTGATCCAGGAAGGTCATTTCAGTTGTACTCATGGCTGTCCAAACCCTGACAACGCCAATCCTCCCCCCCCCCCACAGCTCTTTTTTCCTCCAGAGATGGTGGCCAAGGATCCCTGGCAGGGAGGGAGCCCCCACGTAATCCCATCAATTGGTACAGAGAGGCAGGAGGACTGAGAGTTTGAGACCACATTATGCTGCTGAGAGAGGATGGAGAGACAGGCAGATAGATAGGTAGATGATAGACAGCTCACATTCATAACATATCAAAAAACCCTCAAAAATAAATAAAAGCACAGATGATCCAAAACTATCATTAAATTCGTAAAGGAATCTGGATCTTCTACTAAATAGTAGCAACTACTGGTTTATAAAGAATTTACATACTGACCAAATACAAGTCAACTCTGCAAAGGTAGTATGCTGAATAATTTTATGTCATTTTAACACAAGCTAAAGTCATCTTGGAGGGGAGCACCTCAATTAAGAAAATGCCTTCAGGGGGCTGGAGAGAGGACTCAGAGGGTAAGAGCACTGTTCGCTCTTCCCAAGGTCCTGAGTTCAATTCCCACAACCACATGGTGGCTCACAACCATCTAGAATGAGATCTGGTGCCCTTTTCTGGCATGTAGGCATACATGTAGGCAGAATATTGTGCATATAATAAATAAATAAATAAATCTAAGAAAGAAAGAAAGAAAGAAAGAAAGAAAGAAAGAAAGAAAGAAAAGAAAGAAAGAAAGAAAGAAGAAAGAAAGAAAGAAAGAAAGAAAGAAAGAAAGAAAGAAAGAAAGAAAGAAAGAAAGAAAGAAAGAAAGAAAGAAAAATGCAAGCCAGGCACGGCGGTGCACACCTGTAATCCCAGCACTGGGGGAGGCAGAGGCAGGCGGATCTCTATGAGTTTGAAACCAGCCTGGTCTACAAGAGAGTCCAGAACAGCCAAGGCTACCCAGAGAAACCCTGTTTCGAACCCCCCACACACACACACACAAAAACCGAAAGGGGGAAGATTCACCAGCATTACATGGGAAGGATCAGGTGCCTGGGCTGAAAGAGAAATATAGCAGGTCACGTGGCAGGACACAGGCCAGGAATAGTAAGGGTTAGTTTGTATAAGCTAGCTGAGAGTCTGCCCAGCTGAGAATGCCTAAGTTTTATAGATAATAAGTCTCTTTGTCTTTATTCATCTACTGGCAGGTCCAAGAAATCCTACTGTACAGGTGCACACCTGTCCATGGCCTCTGCATTACCTTCTATCTTCAGATTCCTGCCCTGACTTCCTTCACTAATGGACTATGATGTGGAAACATAAGCAAAACAAACCCTTCCTTCCCCAAGTTGCTTTGGTCATGGTGTTTCATCACAGCAATAGTAACCCTCACAAAGACAAGTTGATACCAGAAGTGGGGTATTGTTGTGCCAGACCTGACCATGTTGTTTTGGATAGGACTGCAGAACTTTGGGCTAGAAAAGCCATTGAGTATTGAGAGCTCAGTGAGCTGTTCTGTAGAAGACTGGAGGAAAAGAATGTTTTGAGCAGCGCAGACAATGAGAACCTGCTGGCGGGCTGAGGCTTAGACACTAGAAGTGATTAAGCAGACACTAACATCAATGAGGTGAAATCTTCTGGGAAGAGTTTCCTAAGAGGCAGCACACAGAAGCTGTGTTCCAGACATGGCCAAGGTTATACCGTGTGCTGGCGGCCAGACTCGGTAATGTGTGAGAGTCACCCCAGGTTGCTGATTTTGAAGGCATGGAAGAGTCGTGGAGAGCCGCTGAGGCTTGGCTCTGTGAAAGGAGCGGCCACTGGAGAAGGCGCAACCTCAGTTTTAGCGGAAAGCACCTGTAGCGGTCCTTTTTTAAAACTCCGCTTTATTTGAGGTGTTCAGGCCTCTACCTCCCTTCCACCAACCAACCCCCCCCCCCAACCTTAAGGCGGAGAAAGAAAAGGTTAATGGGGAGAGGGGCCCAGATTCCTTTACTTCTCCCGGCTAATTAGTCAAGGTGTTCTTTCAGGGCTCTGTACCAATCTCCCTCAACAGCGGGCACAGGTAGCAGGCTCCTCCACGCCGCTGTGCCCCAAAGCGGTTCTCTCAGTCTGTCCCTTCAAACTGCCACAGCGCCTCTGGCCTCCAGTCTCTCCAAACTGCTCCATACCATACGTCAACACCGAACGGCACACGGACCAGCACACTGTCCCTTTCTCGGCCTCATATTTATACTCTTCGAGTCCTAGACCACGCCCCTCTCCCTGCAGCAGGTCGAAGGCCATTACCAGCTGGTAAAATCCACCGCTCTGCACGAGACAATTAACAGGTGTGGACAAACTATAGCCCAACTAAAACCCTACACTTGGGATTAAAACAAAAGCGGATTTACATAACATACAAAGACACCAAAATTTCCATTACACTCAGTTGAAGGCCCAGGATTGAAGAGATCATGAAGAGAAGCTGAGGCTTAGCACAGTGAAGAGAACCCAAGAGAGGCTATTAGTGAAAGTGTACCCAAGTTGCAAAGGGAGGGGGCAGGAGAGAAGCAGTATTTTAAGAGATGCCAGTACCTTGGGATGACCACCAGGGGACAGCAGCAGGGATGGAGAGGAGCCATCTGGAGCTTAGAAAGCTGTGTGCTGCAGAGAAGTGACCCAAGGCTTTTGGAAGAGCTCAGAAGGTCATGAGTGAATCCCAGACATTGGGCATTGAGTGATTTACACTGTTGGAGTTTGGTTTTGCTTTGTTTGGACTGTGACTGTGTCCTTTGTCTTGAAGTAAGAAAGTGTTTAACTTAATTTTGACCTAACAGGAGCCCACAGGTAAGAGACTTTGAACTCTTGAAAGAGAGCTTGGGTTTTGGTTTTTGAGATATTGGAATTTTAAAGAGACTGGATATTTTAAAAGGACTGAGCTTTTAATGTGTTTAAATTTGTAAAGACTGTAGAAGTTTTAGAGTTATCTATGTTTTTAAGGTGAGATCTCGGGTGCTGTCAAATGTGCTAGGCACCTTTATGTCAACTTGACAGAGGCTAAACCCTAAGACAGATAACAAGAATTCACCGTTAAGCACAAGAGTAACCTTCAGGGCTTTAGATGGGTCACGTTGTCTCTGGGAGCTTTCCTCTTGCACGATCCCCACCTGATACACCAATGACAAATTCCTCAGTTCTTTCAAGATTAGTTTGGTGTAGTGACAAATCAGAACTAAATTACCAAATAAATATAAAATTCTCTCTTATGTATCCAAGGAGTATTTGCTGCCTGCCTCTGTTAGATCAAACATTTGCTAAGGCTTGAAGATACAATGGACAAGGGTTGTTGAGCTTGGGGTGCACACACCTGCAATCCCACCACTCAGGAGGCAGATATAGGAGAATCAGGAGTTCAAGGTCAGCTTGGCTACATAAAGAGGCTCTGTCCAAAAAAAAAGTCGGGGTTGGGGGGAGGAAGGAAGAAGGGGAAAGAGGGAGGTGGGGAGGAAAGGAAAAGGAAGAAAGGGAGGGAGAGGAGCAAGACAGCGATTTCGGGTTTATGGGAGGAACAGGATAAACACTTGTCTTCAACCCAGAAGAATCAGAAAGGAAGCCCTTGGTCCAGTTTTCTGGGAGATGTCGGGACAGAAACCTGAAAAAGGAGTAAAGCCAGCCAGAGAGCGGCCAGCTGCAGCTGTAGCTATTCAAGCATGAGGGAGGCAGAGCCAGATCACAGAAGACCTCCCTTTCAGCCAGGGCGGGGGAGCAGCACTGTTGGTTGGTGGCACCTAAAGAAAGGGGGTTTGTTTGTTTGTTTATATTTGTGCTTAATGTGTGTCTGTGTGAGCCACCTAATGCAGGTGCCAGAAGCTGTTCTGTTTCTGAAACGGTTCTCTGTTAGAGCAGCCAGCACACAACCGTTGGGCCATCTCTTCTGCTGTAACATGCAAAGGTTTTATTTGTTAGTTTATTTATTTCTTGAGGTACCTCTATGTAGCCCTGGCTATTCAGGAACTCTCTATGTAGGCCAGGTTGGCTTTGGACTCAGAGACCCGCCTGCCTCTGCCTTCTGAGTTTTGGGAATTAAAGAGGTGTGTTGGGATTCAGACCCAGGACACCCGGCTGAAGTTCCCATTTAAGTAAACTAGACCTGGCCTCCAAGTTCTCCAAGCAACCCTCAGTCCTTACCTGTTACAGGGCATGGCTAACATACCCAGCCCTCTGCCCTGAACTTTCTAGCCCAGGGACTGGGTTTCCCCTCCCGCAGAAGCTCTTCTCTATATAATCCAGACATTACAAGAGCAGGGTGTAGTGGCACACGCCTGTAATCTCAGCACTCAGGGAGGCAGAGGCAGGCAGATCTCTGTGAGCTCAAGGCCAACCTGGTCTACAAAGCAAGTTCAGGACCGCTGAAGCAACACAAGGAAAAAAAAAAACCTATCTTGAAAAAAACAAAAACCAAAAACAAACAAAAAATGCAGACATTTTGGGTTTTTTCTCTCTCTCTGCATTCCTCTTCTCTCTCTGCTCCACAAATTCTCAGCAACTGCTCCACCACTGAGCTTTCATCCTACTCCACTTTTAACTTTTAAAAGCATATATTTATTTATTATAGTGATATGTGTGCCCCCTGCATTAGTTGATTTCCGCCATACCCATGCAGTACATGGAGGCCAGGGAGCATTGAATCCTCTAGAACTGACGTTACACATGGTTCTGAGAAGGCTGGCATGGGTGCCAGTACTTGTCTGGGTACTGAGAACAGAAGCCAGAACCTCTGAATGAGCAGCGTGCTTTTTCTCTTCTTTCTTTTGTTCTGTTGTTTTTCAAGAAAGGTTTCTCTGTGTAGCCCTGGCTGTCCTAGAACTAGCTCTGTAGACCAAGCTGGCCTCAGATTCACAAAGACTCACCTGCCTCTGCCTCCCAAATATACTACTACCACCACCCAGCTTACTGAGCACACTTAACTACAGAGCCATCTCTCCAGCCTCATATCTCTCTCTCCCTTTTCCCCTTTAGTGCTGGAGATCAAATTAATTGCCTTTCAGAAAACTCATTAGAGCTGAGCAAGGGGAGAGGACTGAAATCCAGGAAACTCATTAGGTAGGTTCTTGTTTCATTAAGTAAAATGTGGTCCTGATGACAGTCTGAGTAACTGCTACTAGTCTGAGTCCCATTAGGCCTCCGCAACTGGATGAGATAACTTTCCATATATGGACGGGGAACTCAAAGAAAAGAGAAGCTAAGTAATTACTCCAAGTCATGCGGTAAACAGTGGCAGTAGAGAAAGGGTCACTAGACTTGGGAAATACTGACATGGACAGGACTGAACAATTATGCAATTGACGTTTGTCAAGGACTAGGGAGTGGGTGCGTCAAGGAGCAGGGGCAAGGATACTATGCAAGTTTCCAGCTGGGCTATCTGGGCAATGAATGCCTCGGGAAACGAAGGAGAAGCCGTGGGATCTGGGAGCTAATTGTCTAGTGTCTGATTTCAAGGTATCTGAATCCCAGGCAGCTGCAGGGGCTGTGGTGAAGCTCAAAGCCAGAGCTGTGATGATGTCACCAGCCACCACAGCCAGACGCAAATCGAAGCAAAACTACCTTCGGAGATGTTGAAACCGATGCCGACTTTGAAAACAAGACGATTACAGTGAAACTGCCTACCTTGTCTCCCACTGCTCTTTACCTGTCGCTAGTTTCCAAGGATCCCTGTCTCCTCCGACGATTCTGACAGGTCTGACTGTGTACCACAATCCTGTCTTCACCTACAGAGTTAGTTGGGACTGCGGGTGTGTCACCAGGCCTGCTAAACAGTTTCCATCTTGAAGGCCGACAGAGACCCACCATACATCTAGTCCAGAGGGTTTTTTTAAAAGAAATTATTTAAAAGTACGTGTTTATGTGTGTGTTGTGTGCATCCCGTGTGTATAGGTATGTGCACATGAGTACAGGTGCTCTTGAGGGCCCCACAGAGTTTTAACAAAAGCTTCCTAAGGGCCCATTTCCTCCAGGGTGTGGAAGCTCTGGCTAGCAACCTCAACTTCTGACACACCAGGGAACCAGTTAGCCAATCATTTGTGTGTCCTCCCTGGAGCCCTAGCAGCCTGGAAACAGCTCTGTGTGCCCTTTGCACCTAGACCCTGCTAGGAGACAGCTCACACTGGAGCACATTCCCTTTGCCAGAAATGCTGGAGAAATAGTAACATCCCAAATATGGTATGTGGGAGGATCCGGTTCTGTTTCTGGTGAACGAACGTTTCCCTTTAACCCCTTTCCGGCATCCAGCCAAGATGCTGTCCTGGTACAGGGGTTTGTTTTGGAACGGAGGATCAAACTCAGGGTCTCCCATGCTAAGCACCTCTGGTACTGCTGCTGACATCCCCCATTTTTTTTTTTTTTTTGAGACAAGGTTCTTGTGTAGACTTGGCTGTCCAAAAACTCATTCTGTAGAACTGGCCTGGAATTCAGCAGTCCACCTCCCTTGCCTCCAGAATGCTGGGATTAAAAGTGTGTGCCACCATCAGCCACCTCCCAGCTTTTTTAAAAATTATTTTTACCCAGGAGGTCTTTCTGAGATTGAAGCACTGTCCATGGACCCCTCCACATTTGTACAGGATGGGATCGGGAGCTGTCTCTAACAAGAACTCTGTGACATGCTTTTTGATCACTTCCCCCTGGCGGGGCTGCCTGGCCAGACCACCAGGAAGAAGGATGTGCTCTGTCCAGATATGACTTGATGTGCTGGGATGGGGGAGGGGAGGGGAGGAAGGGTGGGACCAGGGGGAGAGAAGGGAAGGGACTACGATTGGGATGTAAGTTGAATAAATTAATTACAAAAAAAAAAAAAAAAAAAGAATAGGCCAGGCTCAGTGGCGCACACCTGTGATCCCAGCACTCTAGAAGGCAGAAGGTGGATCTCTGTGAGTTCAAGGACAGCCTGGTCTACAAAGTGAGTCCAGGACAGCCAAGGCTACACAGAGAAATCCTGTCTTGAAAAACAAAACTACGAAATAGAAAAAAAAACCCATCATACATTATTTTTATATGTATAATGACTATTTTGCCTGTATACATTTATCCACCACAAAACCAGTTACCAGAAGAGGGCACTAGAGTTATAGATGGTTTTGAAGTGCCATAAAGGTGTGTTAGGAATCAAAGCCACGTGCTCTAAAACAGCAGCCTGTGCTCTCACCCACCAAGCCACCTGAGTCTTTATTTTAAAGATTTATTTGAGTACTCTACCTGCATGTACACCTACATGCCAGAGGAGGGTATCAGATCTCATTATGGATATGGGTGGTGGGAACTGAACCTAGGACCTTTGGGAAAAGCAGGCATTGAGCCATCTCTCCAGCCTCAAGTCAAAGGTCTCTCCCAGGAGGCTGAGACACAGGCCTATGCCACCATCCCCAGCATGAAACAGCTTAGGTACATTTGTTTAGGCTGTGATGGGTGGGGAGCAACATGTGGGAATCTGTTCTGTCACATGGGTCCACGGATCACACTCAGGTTGCCACATTTGGAGGCAGGCACCTCCTCTTCCCTTTGAGCCATCTTGCTGCATAGATTAAAATATCATTTCTTTGCTGAGTCTTAGCTATTGTTGATATATTTTATTTATTTATTTATTTAATTTATTATTTGCTTGCATAGCTGTAGTTCCCCAAATACAAAGACATAAAACACTTTTTCCCACTACCTCTGTTCAAGCTGATCTGCCACTAAAAACAGTACAAGTTACAAAAATAAATAAATAAATAATGATGGGCATGGTGGTACACACCATTAATCCCAGCACTGAGGAGGCAGGGGCAGGTGGATCTCTGTGACTTCAAGGCCAGCCTGGTCTACGATGCTCATTCCAGGACAGCCAGGACTACATGGAGAAACCCCTCTCGAAAAACAAAATAAAGTAACAAACAAACAAATATATATATATATATATATACACACACACACACATGTATACATGTTTTGCCTGAATGCATGTGTTTGTAGCACTCTGGTGCCGAGTACCCACGGAGGTTAGAAGAGAGCCTTGGATCCTCTGGTGTCGTGGACAGTTCACTGTGTGGAGCTGGGAAGCAAACCTGAGCCCTTTGCAAAAGCAGGACATGCTCTTACCTGCTGAGCCACCATTCCAGCCCCTGCTTGTCTTGAGTCACATGCTCTGTTTCTAAGAGATGGCCTAATTGTTTGACTATTCTTTTTTAAGAGCTTTTTATTTTATATGCATTGGTGTTCTGCCTGCATGTCTATGTCAGGGTACTGGGTCCCTTGGAACAGGGGTTATAGACAGTTATGAGCCACCATGTGCTTGCTGGGTATTGAACCAGGGTCCTCTGGAAGAGTAGCCAGTGCTCTTAACCACTGAGCCATCTCTCCAGCCCCCTAGAACTCTAATTTTTACTTCTGAGGTGTTTTCCTTTTTCCTGCAAATGATAAGCTATTCATACCTAATACTTACAGTTGCTTTTGCCACTGGCATGAACTTCTTAGGAAACTACCCAGGCTTTCACACTGACCAGACAAGATGTGCCACACTCAGAGTTCAAGACAGTGTATTCTCAATTCCTACTAGAAAGCCTATGCAAAACCTCTTCAACCTCTACAAAGCATAAATGTAAAGAACATCACACACAATTTTAACAAACCTGATGAGAGGCTCTGACACCAGCGAGTTTGAGATTACCAAGATAACTCAGTTGTTTTGATTTTAAAAATTATACCTTTAATTGTAGAATATTGTTAGATAATACAGCGATAGACAAGATACTCGGGTAATTGACCAATACCAAGGGAATCTGCTCTACAGTTTTACTTGTTCATCCACTCTCCACAACCATAGAACACAGGCACAGAGTGTCTGGGTGTGTGTAGAAACAGCCAGGGACTTGCGAACAGAAGGCATGCAGATAGCATTAGTGAAGTGTGGCAGACTTCGACAAATTTCAGCACATGGAATGGGAGGGCAGCCATTCACCGCAGCAGAGTGGCCAGAGCTGGCATGGATGCTGCCGTTTTATCCACGCAGCTGGGTGTACACAGATGGAGAGATGGACAGGCGATCAGAAACCTTTGGGAGCCCTTCAGCTCCTAGAGGGCAAAAGCAGCAAACGGGACATGGCATAACCTTTACAGGAAGGCCGGGTGGGCGTGAGGGGTGCAGCGGGGCTTGGGGCGCGCGCGCGTACATGTTAGAAACAGAGGAGGGAAAGGGGGTGTAATGAAGTTGGGTCAGAGGTGCTGTGTTCCACAGGCCACTCCCAAGCAGTCACTTACAGTGGCTCAAAGCAGCAATGCTGAACGCCACGCAAGTCACTGGCTACACTGATACATAAGACATATCTGAGTTTAGTTACCAAGAATATGTAAGTCACCTAGGAGTTAAACTATGAATACCCACAGTCGGCTAGATTTTTGTACAGAAGAGAAACCATGTGCCCTGGCCCGAGTTCATACTCGAATGGAAGTGACCACTTAAGAGGCTCTTGGAGTAGTTTTTCATTCAGTTGCGTTTGAAGTTTGAAGTTATCACTCGCTAGTGATAAGGTGTCACCTAGCTGTGGTCACAGAGACTCTCTGTAGTGAAAGTACTGCTCTTTAAGTGCCAAATCCCCAAAAAAATTAAACAAAAAAGGGTTTTCTTTAATAAAAAAATAATAAAGTTAACATTTGCAACTAAGCACCACAGAAGTATACTGGATACATATATATACCCAGTGATTGATGGAGATATATATAATTTACATACATCCCAGCCCCAGCTCCCGGGTGCTGATCCCTTCCATCCCCCCAAGGCTGAATGAGCACCAATATCTGGGCTACCTAAGGAGAACTGAGGTACCTTTTTAGCTATTTTTATCTGGAGGCTAGAAACACATTCCTGTCTAGCTTTATTTATTTCTTCCGATGAGGCCATTTCATCACAGGAGGAGATAACGGAGTCTGAGAAAGGACAATGGACCTAACCGTCCAGCCATTCTCTCACAACTGATGGACATATACAATCGGTCAGTTCTGTGCAAAACCAAACCTTCCGGGTTGAGCACTGATGTTAATTTTCTTCGATAACAAAAGAAAAATTCCCCCACTGGAGTTACGTCTACAGTTCTATCTCATGATCTACATCACGCAAGAACATGCTGATTCTTATGAATTCAGTTTCTGCTATCAGAATACACATTTCACTGTACATACACATGCCTTTATGCAAGCTAGGATAAAGCCTGGGGTGTGGCCCCCTCAGACTCCAGGGTCAGCAGTACAGGGGCAAGTGATCATAAAGGTTGGATGGCAAGGAACACAGAGATGACATCCTTTGGGGAGGGTTCTGTGTTCCCATTCCTGCCCGGGGTCAGTTCACTTCCTCCTTTCATCCCGTCATCCCTTCTGGCCCTATCTTTTCCTAAAGGCAGTCTCCCTACTATGATTCCTAACATGATTTTTGAAGAAAACACATAAACCTGACTAGTGGTAGTATCAATGGGTATGTATCTCTTGCTAATGTCACCTCCATCCTCGGGCCCTTGGTCCCCAAACCTGCGCCTCCTTTTTCCTTTCGCTCTGAATCTTCAAGTCAGCTCTCAGAAACACGCAAGTTACACTCCTTGAGAAACAAGGAGAAACGATGCAATCGCTGCCTTCAGCGTGCTGAATCCCATGCACAAGAAGATGGGAAGATGCGAGTGTGAGCTACTCAAAACCAGAGCCCTCGGAAGGGAAGTGTGGGAGCCCATTGACTACAGTGTGTGACCCACAGCAACTCAGGGCAAGTGTGCCTGCCTTCTGCCAAAGCCGCTGCGACCACCCTATTTCAGTTCTGCATTCCCACTGCAGTCTCTTTGGGCCAAAGCTACGAGAGGATACAAAACAACACAGCCTTTTAAAGGTCTACTCCATCTCCAGGCCTCACCCATCAGCATCTTGACCTCTGGTCTTCAGCCTCCAAGTCACTTGGGGTGGGGGGCTGACTGACGAAGCAATTCATATAATAACCGGCGATTAAAAATCCCTATCTTGAAGGAGGAGGGCACATCCCCGGAGCTGTGGGTTAAACTTTCAAAAGGGTTGTCTTCTCTCCTGTTTCAGACTGTGGCCCCACAAGACAGGAAGTTGGAAGGTTAAAAGCGCTGTCTTAAGAAAGCTCGCTGATACCAAAGACAACCGACCTTCCCACGGAGTCATCTCTTCCTCAGCACCGCGGGCCGGGGGCTTAGTCGGTATGAACTCTCTTGTGCTTGATGAGGGCCGAGCTCCGGCTGAAACTCTTATCACACTCGGTGCATTCGTAAGGCTTCTCTCCCGTGTGCACCCTCTGATGCGTGATGAGGTTGGAGCTCTGCGTGAACCCCTTCCCGCACTGCACACACTCGTAGGGCTTCTCCCCCGTGTGGGTCCTCTGGTGCTTGATGAGGTCAGACCTCTCCCCGAAGCTCCGCCAGCACTCGCCGCACTCGTAGGGCTTCTCGCCGGTGTGGATCTTCTGGTGGGTGATGAGGTGCGAGCTGCGGCTGAAGCTCTTGCCGCAGGCGCCGCACTCGTAGGGCTTCTCGCCAGTGTGCGTCCGCTGGTGCTGGACCAGGTGCGAGATGCGGCTGAAGTTCTCGCCGCACTCGTCGCAGTGGTAAGGCTTCTCGCCGGTGTGCGCCCGGCGGTGGCGCACCAGGTCCGAGTTCTGGCTGAAGTTCTTGCCGCACTCGTCGCACCGGTAGGGCCGCTCGCCCGTGTGCACGCGGTAGTGCTTGATGAGGTCCGACCTCTCGCTGAAGCCCCGGCCGCACTCGTCGCACTCGTAGGGCTTCTCGCCCGTGTGCGTCCGCTGGTGCTGGGCCAGGTGCGAGCTGCGGCTGAAGCTCTTGCCGCACTCGTCGCACTCGTAGGGCTTCTCGCCGCTGTGCGTCCGCTGGTGCTGGCTGAGGTGCGAGAGGCGGCAG
Source organism: Pachyuromys duprasi (assembly GCA_028658305.1). Lineage (NCBI taxonomy): Eukaryota > Metazoa > Chordata > Mammalia > Rodentia > Muridae > Pachyuromys > Pachyuromys duprasi. Next base: position 109,535,881 of record CM053763.1, on the reverse strand, counting down.
AAGCTCTTGCCGCACTCGCCGCACCTGTGCGGCTTCTCCCCGGTGTGGATGGTCTGGTGCTGGATGAGGTGCGAGCTCCGCCCGAAGCTCTTGCCGCACTCGCTGCAGTCGTAGGGCCGCTCGCCCGTGTGCGTCCGCTGGTGCTGGATGAGGTGCGAGCTGCGGCTGAAGCCCTTCCCGCACTCGTAACACTTGTAGGGCCGGTCTCCCGTGTGCGTCTTCTGGTGCCGGTTGAGGTCCGAGATCTGGCCGAAGGCCTTCCCGCACTGGGAACAGATGTGGTAGCGGATGCCCGGGGGGACGTCTTTGTGCACAAGCAGGTCGGTGACTTGCTGCAGAGGGTAGCTCACCCACTCCTCCGCCGTCAGCTCGCCCCACTGTCTTTCCGACCCGTCTCCGCGTTCAAAGGCCTCTTCGCTGTCAGGGTTCTTCTCAGCATTCTCAATCGGCTCTTCGGCCATGGTCACGAATTCCACATCTTCACTAAACTCTGGTTTCGGGTTTGCGTCATTCTCGCTCCTGATCTCGAAATCTGCAAGGCAGAGGAAACAATGCAGAGGCCGGTCAGCGCGCAAGCATCCCCGCTGCGTTCTAGGCGCTGAACTACGGGGGTTTATTTACTCCTCTGTTGGAGGTCCTGGGGAGTAAAGTCAGTTTTTGTGCTTGCCGGTTAAACGCTCCAGTGCTCAGTTACACCACGCCCTCTTCTGGCCCCTGTGGGCGTGAAACTCACCGACACAGACCCACACTATCATATACACGAGATTAAAAGATAAAACAAGCCGGGTGGTAGCGGCACACCTTTAATCCCAGGGCAGCCAAGACTACACAGAGAAACCCTGACTCGAGAAACTGAAAATAAATAAATAAAGATAAAATAAAAAATCTAAACATTCAAACTCAAGTCTGTTTGCTAAGTTTAGGCTCCTCATTTAATGGTTATTTAAGAAGCTATCTATCCCTGGTATTTTGAAAAAGGAAAACAATCAGAATCAAAACAATGACAAAAAACTTCTACCAGACACTCTATTTTCTAAACTAGGTCTCTCTCTCTGTCTCTCTTTCTTTCAGTTTTCCAAGACCAAGTTTCTCTGTGTGTAGCCTTCTCTGTCCTGGTCACTCTGTAGACCAAGCTGGCCTCGAACTCAGAGCTTCGCCTGCCTCTGCCTCTCTGAGTGCACCACCACAGTTGGCTTGCTTTCTTTTCTTTTTTTTGTTGGGTGGGGTGATATAGTTAGGTTGTATTTAAAATGGACTTGGGTAAATAACGTAGTTATGGCTGTTTAATTTTTACTTCATTTTTAATTATGTGTATGTGTCTGGGTTGGCGTATGTGTGACTGATTGCAGGTGTCTTCAGGGGCCAGAAGAGGGCATCTGGTCCCCAGAACTGGAGTTATAGACAGATGTGAGCTGCCTGATATGGGTGCTGGGAACTGAACCCAGGTCGTCTGCAAAAGCAATACATGCTCTTAAGAGCTGGGCCATCTCTTCAACCTGTTTTTATTTTTGTTCATTTTGTTTTTGGCAGTAGAGTTACTGCTGCTGTTTTTAAAGAACAATTCAAGGGGCAAAGGCTCAATGAGGAAGTGGGGCCGGGGAACAAATCAGATCAAAGTTTACACAGACACGTATATAGAAAAAGTCACGATGAAACTCATCATTTGGTGTCACCTAAAAGCAAATAAAAAATAAAAAAGAATCCAAGGAAATCAGGACATCACAGAAAATCCAAGCTAAGAAAAACCCTTAGGACACCTTTTGTGGTGAGAATAAAAACATTTTAAAATGTCTTAGTCCTGTGTCTGGCTTTATGTAGCACTGAGGCTCAAACCCAGGCCTTCAAGCACGCCAAGCAGGCATTCTGTACCCGCAGCCTCAAGAGCTCTCCCCTTGGCGGGATCTGTGATCTAACTATTCAATGCCTCCTCTGAAAGAACAGCACACAGCCAAAGGATGATCGCCTAGACAGGACCCTGGGCACCCGAGGCAAAGCCACAGCCATGGAGCCAAAACAAACATACAAGGTGGTTTCCGCCCTCCAGTGAACCTGCTTAGGAACCCCTCATCTTCCAGCGCCTGAGAGAAAAGGCATCATTTACAGGGCATTTATGTCCTGGCGAGTGCCACAGTGTCAGACCTGTTTGGTCAGTGATCTGTACAAACAGGCTGCAAAATGCAAATGACTCAGGGCACAGAGAATTCTAAAGGTCTGTGCAACTGCAGAAACCTCTTTTCTTTCTTCTTTAAAGATTTGCATGAGCACCAAAGCCAGTAACTGATTGTGTGGTTTTCCTTAAAAAACGAACAAACAAGGCTGTATTAAAAGACCAGTTTGACAGTTTCAAAAAACGGTAGGAGGTGAATAAAAAGATAAAACTCCTCACTCACCCAGTGAGACAACATTTCCATAATTCTCCTGCATCACGTCCCTGTAAAGATCCCTTTGGGTAGGATCCAGGGGTCTCCACTCTTCCCGAGTGAGGTACATGGCCATGTCTTCAAATGTCACAGGGGCCTGAAAGCACACAATGCTTCCTCACTACTTGGTATCTAGGAGTTTAGTACCAGCTTCTCTTCTTGAAATTAGAGACATGTTTAGAAATGTTGAGAAGGCAATGGCATTAAGTCTTCTCTGTAGAGTCCAAAAAAAAAAAAAAAAAAGAAAGAAAGAAATAAGAAAGAAAGGAAACAAAACAAAAAGACATATGATCAAAAGGCAGGGGCAATCTACTAGCTATCCCTGCCCACTTTGGGAGCCTTTTCCTCTAGCCACGTCCTCTTCAGAACAGACTTAGAGCGTACATGGCTCACTACCTCTACATTCAAAGCTCCCCTTTTCTTAGAACAGTGCAATTCTCTTCTTTAAGGTCCAGTTCTTTATGGTCTGTTCCCCCCGATTCTTTTGCTCTTCACTCCTTCCTCGCATACCGACCGCAACTAGAATTAATCACTCCACGACTTACTGGTTCCCACACCACAGTACGCTCTTGCTAAGGCAAACAGTATTTATCATATTGTATCAAGGCTAACCGGATGCACCTTTCTCCCTACAGATCGTTACAGATCGTTGTTCGGTTTTATTCTCAATATTTAAAGGCATGCAGTAGATATTCGGTACATGCTTATACACGGCTGTTAGCCAGCCTTAAGACCCTGGAGCAGAATAGCGAAATGAGTTAATCCCAGGGAATTTATTACAGGGGTTTGCAGAACGGGGAAACACCCGTCGAGATGGGTAAGCAGAGGCGAGGTCCGGGAAGCCACCCCTGGCTTACCTGGGACCCAGCCATGAGCAGGGAGGCTGCCATCTCGGGCTCAAGCGTTCGTCTCTTGGGAGACAGAGCAGGAAAAGCAGCTAGCAGACAACGCTGAAGGAGGCGAGAAGCAGGGCGTGAGGCGCGGCAAGAGGCCCTGCCCACTCCCTAGGGCTGGAGTTCTGGTCGCAGGTTAGGAGGGGAAGGCCCAGGACCAGTCACTCTCCTCCCTGACCTGCGAGCGTGCCCCGCTCTCCGTGCCTCTGTTAATACCGAATAAATGCAATGCTAGAAGAGGACAGCCACTGGCTAGATGGCCCCTGGGCTGGGGGTCAGGACGATGCTTTTTGAGGGATGAGGCTTTCAACCCAGCCCATAGAACGCCTCTGCTCTTCCATCTCCGGGCTTGGGACCTTTCCGGCAGCAAGCTCAGCCAATCAGAGGAAAAAACTGACAAAACACCGGACCAATCAGATGCCAAACCATCAGACCTCCTCCTGCGGCGTGGCTGAGCAGCTCCACCACGCGTGCGCGCGCCTCTCGGCCTGCCGGGACTTGGAGTTTCACTCTGCCGTACAAAGGCCGCTTAGAGGCCAAGCACAGGGGAGGAAAAAGAACAAAAGGGAGGAGACAGGACCGCGTCTTTCAAGGCCCGTCGGAGTATCTTCCACTGTCTCCTCGGACACCACTGCACGATTCAGCAAAGGAGGCCTCTCTTTTTTCTTATGGTCCTTTCCCAAAGAACCGTCTTTGAATCAGATTATTATCCGCGAGGTCAGATTGAGTGTGAGGGCCGGGGCTAAACTCATCTGGGATCAGCCCTCATTTGACAGCCCTGGCCAGACCGAGAAAATGCTCCCCTTGCCTCCCTCGGGAGACTCCCAGGCCGCGATGGAACTTTGGGCCCCGCCCACGTACTCGCTACACCTCCCAGCGCCGCCTGTAGCACTGGCTCTCCGGATCCCTGGACTACAACTCCCAGTAGGCCTTGCGACATTTGCACCCGAGCTCAGACTACATATTCCAGGAGGCCTCGCGCCGCCTGCCCTGAGCGGGAGTGCGTGCGTTCGGCTGCAGCCCGGGCACAGGGTGTCCCGAGGTTAACCCTATAGGGAGCTTCTCGCGCTCTTTCATAGAGACCGGACTCAATGCACTTATCTAAGACACCAGAACACTGAAATCAAAGCGGGAAAGAGGCTAGGAGGGTGTCTAGGGAGATAGCTGGCCCCAGAATGGAAACTCAGGGACCTTGCGCTCCGCTGAAAGGATTTTTGGAGAATGCTCCCAGCACCATGAAGACCCTGGGCCTGTGATGACCAGGACCCGAAAGGGTCCTAAGGATGTTAGCAGCCTCTGTCTGTTTTAAGGAAGCCACAAACCCGGGTTAGAACAGAATGAAGAAGCTTACCTCCTGGTCTGTGAAAAATCCACTGGTCACTGGCTCCAAGATCCTCGAGACGCCTGAGATTCCAAAGCCTCCGAGTTCTGTATCCGCAGCAGATTCCTGAGATCTCAGGGCCACAGGGAGAAATCCGGATCCATAGAAAGAGTTTGATGCTTCAAGACTGCAGAGACTGTTCTATAGCTCCTGGAAACCAAAAGCCCATAAACAGATCCCTGAGGCCACAACCGCTGGCCAAGAAACACCAGAAGCAGTTAAGCTGTTCTCAGTTAAGAGTCCTCCAAATGGAAGGACTACTGGAGGGTGAAGGAGTTAGACAATGGATGGCTAGGGCTAGGCAAAGCAGGCATTCTGCCTGGGGAAGAACTCCCAGCTTACTGTAGCCTCGGAGAGGGAAGTGATGGAAAAAGAATATAGCAGCTTATTAGGGACTCCCACCCTCTTCAAGTTATAAATATCCCCAGAACCTTGGCTTGCTGCCCAGAAGCCTGTTGTCTCCAACTGAACAGGAGACTGCTCTGCCTGGGCTGGGAAAAGGGGCTTGTCTTTTGTTTTGCAGATACATCCATGCAGTGAAGGACTTGGAAAAACATTTTTTTTTTCCTGGCCATGATTTTATTAGAGTGTCCTGTTTCCAGTGCCCAGTTATTTATGGCTACATGACTCAGGGATCTTAAAATGAGCTAGCAGGACCCCTCCCAGCCATGCTGCATCTCTTTTACGTGTGCTTTTCTTACACTCCCAAAGGGGGGTGGTGGCAACTACACAAGCCTTTAACCCCAGCACTTGGGAGGCAGAGGCAGGTGAATATCTGAGTTCGAGGGCAGCCTGGTCTTACAGAACCAGTTCCAGGACAGTCAGCTACACAGAAAAACCTTATCTCAAAAACAACAAAAAGTAAATTTTGTTTCATTTTTAATTATTTCTATTGGGGGGGAGGTGAGGGGGCTATAAGCATGTGAGTGCAGATGCTTGAGGAAGTTAGAAGCGGATGTCCAATCTCTGCCGGAATTACAGGTGGTTGTAAACCACTCTAGAGTGGTTTAAACTAGAGTGCTAGAAAACAAATTTGGGACCTCTTCGGATGTCCAATCTCTGCGGGAATTACAGGTGGTTGTAAACCACCCTAGAGTGGTTTAAACTAGAGTGCTAGAAAACAAATTTGGGACCTCTGCAAGAGCAGTATACACTTTAAACCACTGAGCTATTTCTGCAGCCCTGCCATCTCCTTTTCTGTACAGTTGAAATTGTCATAGTTAAGGACCTAGTATTGGGGATTGCCAGCAACACAGCAAGCTGAGGCCTCACTCAGAGAAAACCGAGTCAGGGGTCAATAACCAAACTCCTAGAGACAAGGAAGATGACTGCTATAGATCCCTCTGCTTCACTCAGGTCTCTGAGGTAAGACAAGGGCCCAGCCCCTCCCCGGAAGGGGGCCTCCCTTTTCACCGGGTTGCTTTGTAACCTCTGAGGCCTTTGGTCCCCTTGCTGTCAAGCTTTAAGCCCTCTTTTGTCCCTCTGGCTTTTCCTTTTTTTCCCAAGGACTGTGCCCAGGGGCAGGATGGCTCTGCGTGCCCAGCTTGTCAGCCTGCCTGAGTCAGTGTATTTTCTTTCTCCACCTGGGAGTGGAGAGAGGGTAGGAACAGGGTGGGAAGCACCTTGGAGAGTGGGTAAGGAAAGACAGTGGCTGAGGGGCTTCCTGTTGCAGCTTGACTCCAGGGACCTGGGGAGGGCGGTTCACTGGAGGAGGAGGCGGCTTCCTGCCCTATTGTTCAGTATTTGGATTTTCTAGAGTGAGTTGGAAAGTCCTGTCTGTTCCCATCATTCAGCAAATGGTGAACACGTATGTGTGGGGGGAGGAGGGGGACGACTTCAGTACAGCTTGCCACAGAGGAAATAAGGATCTTCCTTGCCTGTCTTTAAAAAGTGCCATTGCTACTGGATTAGTGTACCTGTGAGGCTCTGTAAATGATTTTAAAAAAATATTTATTTTACATATATGTGTACTCTATCTGTAGGTTACTTGCATGCCAGAAGAGGGCATCAGACCTCATTATAGATGGTTGTGTCCACAATGTGGTTGCTGGGAATTGAACCCAAAACCTCTGGAAGAGCAGACAGTGCTCTTAACCACAGAGCCATCTCTTCAGCCCTCTGTAAATGATGTGTTTCTTTTGGGAGGGGGTGGTCAGTTTGTCTTTCTTTCTCTCTCTCTCCTTCCTTCCTTCCTTTCTTTTTCCAGACAGGGTTTCTTTGTATAGCCCTGGCTGTCCTGGAACTCACTCTGTAGACCAGGTTGGCCTTAAACTCAGAGTGCTGGGGTTAAAGACATGAGCCATCACCACCCAACTATAAATGATTATTTTTAGTAAATATTTTTTAAAAGATTCATTTCATGCCAGGTGTGGTTGCACACACCTTTAATCCCAGCACTCTAGGAGCCAGAGGCAGGTGGATCACTGTGAGTTTGTAAACCAGCCTGGTTTACAAAGGGAGTCCAGGACAGCCAAGGCTACACAGAGAAACCCTGTCTCAAAAACAAAACAAAAAAGATACATTAACTCTGTGTGTGTCTGTGTGTGTGTACATGTAGGTACCCTGAGAAAATCAGGCATCACATCTCCTGGAGCCAGAATTTCAGGCCACCGTGAGATTGTAAGTCATCCAACTCCAGGTCTCAAAAAAAACAAAAAACAAAAACAAACCCCCCCACAAAAAAACCAAGCACCTTTAACCTCTGAATCATCTCTCCAGCCCCATATTTTAATAAATCTATGGTTATTTATGAGCAGTCCAATTGTAGTTTTTCTTTGGTTAAACACTTTAAAATGGCTCCAGGTTTGTAATCCTATTTGCTCAATTTTCTTTAAAAAAAAAAAAAAAAGGCCTAGGTCTCCCCTTGCCTTTACAGCTGCACCCAGACCTGCATCCTGTCCTGTCCCCGCCTCTGACCAAGCCCTTCTCACTGGGAAGGAAGGAGGCTTTGCAGAGGAGGTGCCATCCAGGCAGTCTTGCAGACCGTAGGCATGTCAGCGGTAGAGACTGTAGGAGGGAGAGCTTTAGTCTTGAACAGTTTGTGCAGAGGCACAGAGGCGTGAAAGGACAGCTCCGTTCCAGTATGGCTTGGGTTTCTTAGGACAGGAGGGAAGAAGCAGGGCTAGGACAGTGTCTCATGTTCCCCTGAGTGCCTGTCTGTCTCTGCCTCTGGCTACAGATCAGTGAAACTGGTAGTAAGTCCCACAAGCAAGGCCCCCGGGGCCGGCTGGGCCTGGGTAAGAAGAGCAGCTGGGCTCTGCAGGAGGAGAGAAGGCCACAGAGTGGGGAGCTTGGCCTCCTAATGCTTCTGCTGGGTTTCCCCAAAGAGTATTCTCCACGAATGTAGAGAATGACACTAAAACTGTGTGACAAACTTATGCGCCGTTGTCTAGGCTTTAAGGGCATCAACTGGACCCAGGTTGTTATGCCCTTTCTGCACTAGACATTAAACAGGGAATCGGACACCACCCCCTAATAGCTGCAGGGCTGCAGGGCTGCTGTGAGGATTAGATGTGAGAATGGACACACACACACACACACACACACACACACACGGACCCAAGACAGGATGGAGTTAAATGTGTCGCAGATGCTCTGTGTGGTGAAGCCATATTTGAGTGACTTAGAATGAAACTGGGGATCTGGGTCCAAATCCAAGCTCTGTCTCCCAAGAACAAATTACTCCCTGAACTTTGGGCTCCTCGGCTTATAGAGGGTCTGATGATAATACAAACAGTGCTCTCTGGTGTTTGCCAGGATGGGGGAGGGGTGCAGGGATGGCAGGAGGGAAAGGCTCCCACCTATGTTAGAATGCCAGACAGGCACTCTTCCATCAAGCCATGGCTTCAGCTGTGCTGGCATGAGGAGCGGGCTTGATCCCCAGCACCCGTGTGAAAGCTGGGCATGGCCACAGATGGTAATGCCAGCATCGGGACGCAGACAGGACGAGCCCCGAGGCTTACAAATTGCTGAGCTCCAGGTGCACTGGAGAGACCTTGTCAAAACAGCTGAAGAGAAGAGGGATTGAAAAAAAAAAAAAAAAGACACCTGGCATTGACCTCTAGCCTCAATGGGTACAGACATACATGCACACACACTTGCATGCATGTATGTACACACAAGAACACGTACATACACACAACAAAAGCCTGCTAGACAGACTGGTTGGTCATACGACAATGTGACTGTTGTCACTGAACTCAACTGCAGAACTATACATTTCAAGATGGTTTTCGGGGTATATTTTACTATAATCTTATTGTCTGGTTGACCATGTGTTTCACTGCGTTAGTTAAGCTGGTCTAGAAATTCTGGACCAAAGTATGTATGTATGTATGTGTGGGGTTTTTTTCCAGGCAGGGTTTCTCTATGTAGCTTTGGCTGTCCTAGACTTGCTTTGTAGATCAGGCTGGCCTCGAACAGTCCACTTCCTCTGCCTCCCTGAGTGCTGGGATCAAACGCGTGTGCCACCAGCATGTGCCACCACGCTCTGCTCCAAGTAATTTTTAAAAAGGTTAATACCAGCAACTCAAGCAGGGCCTGTGGTGCTGGCCTGTGCTGACAGTTACTCAGGAGGCAAATGTAGGAAGATCCTAAGTTCAAGGTCAGCCTGGGAAGCTTTTTGAGATGAAATTTCATCTAAAAAAATAAACAAATAAATGAAACAAAATAACAAGGGGCCTGAAGGTATAGTTCAGTGGTAGAGTGCTTGCCCAGTGTAACACCCTAGGTTCAGTCTCCATTAGCACCACAAAAATACTTAGCAGTTCTTGGGCCAGAGGGTTGATTGAGAAAGCCAATGCCGGGTGCTCTTAGTGAAAGGAGGAGCTGTTGCTACTGAACCCTGAGTGCAGCAGGATTCTAAGCGTGTTGCATGCTATTAGCGTAATGCTAGGAGCGAGTATCACCACTATTTTCCAGTGGAAAACTGGACGCATGGAGAGTTTACGTAGTGTGCCCCAGATACACACTTGGTCAATGCCCAGTGACTGGCAGATGTGGCTGGCACTGTGAGACGAAGGCGTATTTTAAGAATAACGGACCGCAACAAGAGACTGAGCTGGCTGGAACCACAGCTCTGAGGAGAACAAAGTTCTGAGGTCCCCTCTCCTGTTGCATGGGGGCGCTGGGAACTACGATGGAGGGAATGTGCCTGTCTGTCTCAGGAGAGCTTGAGGAACCGGTGTGATTTGCACCAGCCTGGGGTGGAGGGAGCAGAACGGTTAGCCAATGGGTGGAAAGGGCCAGGTGGTAATGAATAAGGCAAATAGCCCAGGCTTCCGCTGGCACAGCAAGGACAGCAGAGGTGGAAGAGGAGCATTAAAGACAGGCAGAGGGGTTGCGACTCCCAAGCCAGATAACCTCCCCCCCCCAAAAAAAACCTCCAGATCCCTCAAATCATAAAACAGGCAGACCACACACGAAGGGATGCTGTGGGCGCTGGTTAAGGCCATGGAGCCTCATTTGTGGGCTGAGAGAAATGCGCTGAGGATGACTGGCGAATGCTGCTCAGGAGGGATGGACAGAAGTGGAACAGGGAGACCAGAGGAAGCCAGAGCCCAGTCGAGGGGCCTTCCATCAGTCCCAGGAAGAGCATCTTGAGAAGCCATGTTGAGGATGGCAGTGATGGAGAGAAGGGCTGCTCAATAGAGAGGGACCATGCTGTGTCTGAGGGGCCCTGGGTGAAAAAGGACGGGGGGGGGGGCTAAAAATAGCCAGAGCTGGTAGCCTCAAGGAGATGATCAGGAGAGACTTCCAGAGGCGGGATACTGGAGAGATGCCTCAGTGCTTAAGAGCACTCACTGCTTTCGAAGAGGACCTAGGTTTAATTCCCAGCCCCCACCCTGTGGCTCACAATCTTCTGCAACTCCGGTTCCGGGGGGTTCCCATCCCCTCTCCTGGCTTGTGGGGGTACCAGGCATGCAGCTGGTGGCACTGCCAGCATCCAGGCACACGCTCGTGTGCATAATAACTGTGAAGACTGCCAGGGCTGGTGATGTCACTTGTGGTAGAGTGCTTGCGCAGGATGCACGGGGCCCTGGCCCGATCCTGAGACTGCACAGACTGGGCGTGTTACTGCATGCCTGTAATGCCAGTCACTGGGAAGATGAGGTGGGAGATTCAGGAGCTCAAGTTCAATTTGAGTTAGAAGCCCACATGGGTCACCATTTCACATTCTCTTTCTCTTTTTCTGTCTCTGTGTGTCTCACACACTATAAAAATAAAGACTCTCATACTATATTTTAGATGCCTAGAACACCTAGGGAGAGCCCTGCTAGTGTTGAGGATCAGACAACCAAAGGGCCTCCTGCATGTAAAGGAACATTCTACCAACTGAGCTGCATCCCTAGCCTGTGTGTCCTTAACCTTTCAAAAATACCCTCTAAATTAGCTGTGGCTTATTTAGTGGGCTTTTGTTTTCGAGATCTTTTTGCTGAAACATCTAGGTGAATCCCCCCTCCCCCAAACTCCCAAAACATGTCTTTTCTCTGCTTTACCTCACCCAACCTTGTCCTTTTCCTTGTTTGGAGAAACAATCTTGCCTCCTCCTGAACGGTGGCTGGTAATGCTAATTTGCCTAAGGCTTGACCCCTGCATCTCTAAGATGAAGGCAGCCATGGATGAAGTTAAGAGACATCTCAGTAGCGGCTGGTGATGGTGCACGCCTTGAATCCTAGTACTCAGGAGGCAGAGACAGGTGGAGCTCTGAGTTCGAGGCCCGTCTGGCCTACAGAGCAAGTTCCAGTACAACTAAAGAGAAACCCTGTCTCGAAAAACCAAAAATGAAAAAGTCACATCTCAACAGACCAGATCTGAGAGGCCAGTGTAGCTGTGGAACCAAGGGTGAAGGCAAGGCAGAACCTGCAGGACCTCTAAAGCATGAGGGGAAAACGGACGCTGTTAGCAAAGGACTCTTAACACAGTGACACCTGGGATCTTGCAAAGCTGTTTCCGGTCTTGCCACTGAAGCGTGACTAGGATGCATCTGGGTAGGGACAGAAAGACACTCCGGGAGGGCATTACAAAGTCCACAGTCTACTCATTCTTGTGTCGTTTTGAGGGAGCACGGTGCCTGTGGACTTTTGCTGGCTTGTTCCCTCGATGTTTGCTCTGCTTCATCTCCTTTGTAAACAGTAAGGCCCTGCGATGAAGACTCGGTTGACTTTCCCGTGCTCTGACTTACAGACCATGAGATACTTGGGTTCTGATACTGAGTTCTTTCCAGGGTGTCTCTTTAAAATACGTGGGCTGGGGCAACGGCTCAGCAGAAAAGGAGCCACCAAGCCTGAGGACCCGAGTTCAGTCCCATGGACGTTCCTGGAGAGAACCCATCCAGCCCTCACAGGATGTCCTCCATAACAGAATGTGGCATGTGTGTGTACTCACACACACAATATGAATGGATGAATATATACACGTGAAATTATCTGTGACATTTTCTTTTTTAAAATTAATATATTTTTAAATTTCACATGTATTATCATTTTGCCTGCATTTATGTCTGTGTGAGGGTGTCAGATCCCCTGGAACTGGAGTTGCAGTTGTGAGCTGCTATGGGAGTTCTGGGAATTGAACCCGGGTCCTCTGGCAGAGCAGCCAATGCTTTTAACCAATGAGCCATCTTGCCAGCCCCACCTGTGACATTTTCAAGAGTAAAGACTCTAACTCCTGTTATAAACAGCTTTGGAATAATGAAAAACTCATTGCTTAATTCTGGGATTAGAACATTTGTTTTATAAAGTTTTCTTTACCTTTAAAAATACATTTCAGTTCACTATGTACAGGTGGAAAAAATGTTAAATTTAAAAAACACTGGGCTTGATGGCACATGCCTTTGATCCCAGCACATGGGAGGCAAAGGCTGGCGGATCTCTGTGAGTTCAAGGCCAGCCTGGTCTACATAGTGAGTTCTAGGACATCTAGGGCTACACAGAGAAATCCTATCTTGAAAGTAAATTTAAAACAAACAAACAAAAAAAACCAAACAAACAACAAAAAAAAAACCATGTTGAAGTAACCCTCCCTAACATCATTAGACCAAGAGTGGACACTGCCATGCCTTTTAATTTTTGTTTCTGAACATTTGGGTGGAGGATTATATACATTTCCCCTTAGGCCAAAAGTGAGAAGCAGTGGAGGTCTGTCCTGCTCTGTCTTTAGGAGCTGTGGGTGTGAAATCCTCTACAGAGGATACTCAGTCTTTCCACAGGACCCTCAAACTTTACTGGGTTAAGAACTGAAGGCGTTAGCAAGTTTGCCTGCCTGCCTGCCTCTCCCCAACCTTTCTCTTCATTTATTATCTGTGTTCAGGGGAGGTGCCTGTCCCATGCGTCTAGAGATCAGAGGACACGCTGTGGAATCCACTCTCTGTGTGGATCTTAAGGACTGGACTTGGGTTATTGGCTTGGCAGAAAGTACCCTTCTCCACTGAGCCATCTTGCCAGCCCCCTGCCGCAGACTTCTGTACCCAGTCTCTTTATAGGCTCCATCTTTTGGTGGAGGACCAAGACACGTGGAAGGAAGCCGACCACCCATTCTGTAGGGGTGATGCCCAGATGGCGCCAGCTCCTCTGCTCTCACTGCCCAACAGTTTCGCCCCGTGGGCGACCAGGACAGATGGAAACTCTGCAAGTCACCCCAGGAGGCAGGAGCTCACTGCTCACATGTTTCTAGTTAAGAAACTGGTGCAAGGTGACACATTCAAATTCCTAGGAAGCCTTCTGTGCTTCATCACGGTTGGACACGGCCTAGGAGGCTCAGTCTGGGGCTGCGAGAAGGCCAGGGGCAAACAGTGAGAGAACAGCTACAGCTCACCACACCTGCACGAAAACTTTACCAGAACTTTCTAGCTTTCCCCAAAGTTCTCCTCGGCATAAAGAACGAGCTAGTGTCAGCATGGGAGAAGTTCAGCAAAGCTACCGTGTTCCTCATACTTCTCGGGAGCTCAGACTACAGAGAGCTGGGAGGAACGTGCTAGGACTGAGCAGGCTCTGGAGCTCAGGACCCTCGAGGGGGCCAGACGTCATGGGCATTGCTGTAATCCTGCCTGCGTGCTAGATCCATTCCTGCCTAGAGTTAGCCAGAGGCCTCAGAGGCCTTCCAGCCAGCGACCAACAGGGTATAGCAGCATTTGGGAGGAGAGTTCTATCTGCAGAAGCAAAACCACACAGCCACCCTTCTGATTGTGAGACACTATGTGGGTGCCCGCAACTCAACCTGGGTCCCCTGCAAGAGCAATAGGTGCTCTTAACCACCAAGCCATCTCTCCAGCCCCAGCGTTTTCTGTTTTGTTTAGAGATGGAGTTTGAGGCTGAGGGTATAGCTCAGCTGGTACAGTGCTTTCCCAGCAAGTATGAAGCCCTGGGTCCCAGCTGCCTACCCAAGCCCCTCCTCCCCACTTGTGTCAGCGGGCCATGGTGGTACAGGCCTATAATCCCAAGTCTTGAAGGTGCAGTTGAGAGGATCAGAAGTTCTCAGCTACACACAGAGTCTGAGTCTACCCTAGGTTACATGAGACCTTATTTTAAAATACAATAGAATCGCCAGGCATGTTGGCGCATACCTGTAATCCCAGCACTCAGGGAGGCAGAGGTAGGCGGATCTCTGTGAGTTTGAGGCCAGCCTGGTCTACAAAATAAGTCCAGGACAGCTACACAGAGGAATTCTGTCTCAAAAAAACCAAAAACAAACCAAAAACAAAAAAACTAAAATGAATAAACATAAACAATACAATCATAAAATGGAAATGAAATAAAGAAAACAAGGGATGGGGTTTCATTGTGTTGCTGAGGCTGACTTTGAACTCCCAGACTCAGGTGACTTGCTTCAGCCTCCCAAGCCACGGGAATCACAAGTGAACAGCACCATGGAGGGCTTGGTATTTCTCCCCTCCTTCCTTCCTTCTTTCCTTCCTCTCTACTCCGTGTGGGGATGGCAGCCTAGGGCCTCCCACTAAGCTATTCCCGAAGCCCCAATCTGCTATTTTTCAGTAGGGGAGAAGAAACTCAAAAGCTCTGTCAGCCCACTGTCGGGACAAGACTCCTCCGATCTGATGCTGACATTTTGTGTAGGTTTGTGTAAGTCTGAGCATCACACCCCAGAAAGGCTCCCCCACAAGCCAACCATTTTTCATGACTGATTATAATTGGCCAAAGAACCCTCCCGCCACCACACATACCCCCCTTTTGTAATCCCTAGCCTCATCCAGGGCTCAGCATTTTCCTTCATTTGAGTTTTTATTTCTTGCTCCGGTCACACGGTCTGTGCTTCCTGCTTGTTCTTCACCTTGTCCACTGCCATCCTTCAGGTGGTTCAGTCAGCAGAACTATAAAAACCAAAAGGCAAAAGTGTAAGAGGTCCCTCAGACTCTCAGACAAGAAGGTAGATTCAGCCAGATGTGGTGGCAGCGTATGCTGCTTTTCATCCCAGCACTCAGGAAGGAGAGGCAGGCGGATCTCTGAGTTTGAGGCCAGCCTGGTCTGTGTGAGAACTTCTAGAACAGCCAGGGCTGCATAGAGAGACTCTGTCTCAAAACAACAACAAAAATACCGTGATTGTCACAGACTGCTTGGCTGGATTTTAGTTCTGCTACACGGAAGTGGACGTTAACAAAAAAAAAATACTGTCAGAAGACAAGATACAGCCGGGAGATGGTAGCGCACACCTTTAATCCCAGCACGGGGGAGGAAGAGGCAGGCGGATCTCTGTGAGTTCCAGGACTGCCTGGCCTACAGAGTGATTCCAGGACAGCCAGGGCCACACACAGAGAGAAACCCTGTCTTGAAAAAAAAACAAACAAAAAAACAATGAACCAACAAACAAACAAAAAAGAAAGAAAAAAAAAGAAAGACAAGTTGCAACCTCTCTTGGGTCCTGCCTTTCCAGCCCACTCATAGGGGCACACAGCATGGCCTTTCCACAGCAGTCATCATTACTCAACACTGATCTGTGCTAGGCTGCGGGAATATGTTTATGCCCATTTCACACAGCATCTTTTCCATGTTCTTCTTAAGTTGCACTTTTATAATTGTGTATGTGTGTGTGTAAGTGTGCCCGTGTGTTTTACTGGAGATAAAACTCAGGGTTTCATACATATCAGCACATGCTCTAGTACTGAGCTGTATCCCTAAGCAAGTGGTGCCCAGAGGGGATTCAGCTTGTCCTCCCTGGCTGAAAACAACTCCCTGTCTTGTCCCCGTGTGGCCAGGTCGAGGGCTCATGGCTTCTGTAAAAACACTTTGCAGAGGCCTGGTCGAAATGCTCAGTGCTCTTGTTTTTCCTCCCTCGGTGGTCCCCAGAAGCCAACCCCATCCACGGTCAACCGAGGGCCTTGCCCACACTATAATAAACTCTGAGCTGTCACCCACCCCAGCTGCTGCCAGGGTCACGTGCTACAGGCCGCCTCTGCAGGCTGGCAAGCTTCCTGCCTGCCGGCCTGGACCCTCTTCCTGTCTGCAGGCATAGTATTTCTTATGCAGGGCAGCACCTGCAGATGACGGGGAGGGAGAAAGATACGCGCATACAGACCTTCCAGCGGTTCCCGCATTCATTGCACAAGACAAAGGTGGTCATGGGCTCATCAGCACTGCGTGTCTGCACCTAACAGAGAAAAGGATCATTCGTGAGGTCACACCCCTGCAGAGGACCACCGTGGCTCTCCCGTCTTCCGAAGTAGGTTCAAATCTCTAGGTTGGCATTGATATATTTTTTTTTTCTCTTTCAGAAGGTTTTCCTATGTGTCCCAGACTGGCTTTATACCCCTCCCCCCAATCCTCATGTCCTCCTGTCTCACTCATGCTTGCCAGTGATGGAATGACAGACATGTGCTACCAGCCTGGCTACTCTTGATGAGTCTTGCTTGCTGAGCAAATATGAGAAATGAAGATAGTTCTAGACTCACTAAATATGAGTTAGAATTCAAGATATTGGTACTCCAGAGATAGAACCTAGCAATAGGGCAATCTTGGGGCTTAGGAAAGCCCTCCCCCCTCCCCAGTCTGCTATGGTTCCTGGGTACCTTTATCCTCAGGAAGCCCTTAGTCATCACTGAATAAGCTGACTGGACTCGCTCAGAAAGATTGGGACCCACACAAGAGATCCCAGCACTGAGGCCAGAGGATCAGAAATTCCAGGGTAGCCTTAGCTTCAAAATAAATTCAAGGCCCTATCTCAAAATAACCAAGTAAGAGAAAAAGAAAAGAAAGGTTTGGCTCTTAGCTCAAAGCCCTCCTGCTACCAGCCTACCTGGGCACCGTGGCCTAAGCTGTCAAGTCACCCCATCTGAACCTCAGTTTCCCCTGAGCTTTTGATGAGGAGCTGGGTTCCACCTTGCTATGTTTCCTTCCAAGAACTGTGACTCTGCTGAAGTCTGCGCCCAGCAGTGTGCATGGAGGGCAGTGTGGCGCAGGCTGGGGACCCGACGTTGGCTCTCACTTCAAGACAGGACACACTGGCCCTGCCCCACGGATACACAGCAGCTGATTCCACCACCTGAAGTCACAAGGTGGTGGCATCGCCCAGCTTGCCCTTCACCCAGTGGCCTGGAGCGCTCAGGTCCTGTTCCTCTCAGCACCGCCCTGGGCACCTCTCTGCGCCCCCTGCGGTGACCCCGCCCCGCTCCTGCCCACCTGGTTGTAAGTGCAGTTCTTTTTCTTGCACTTGTTACACCGCAAGAGGTCGGTGGTGGTGCCGCCCGTCTTGGCCATCTGGTGCTCACGGATGGCCTCTTGAGTCATGGCATTCCTCAACTCCCTCAGCTCATCACTGGCCATTTCCTGGAAAGAGATGAGTCTGGTGGGGTTGGGGGCGGGGGTGGGAGAGGGGGAAGCTCCGCCCTTTGCCAGGTTTCTAGAGTCTGAGCTGAGGAAATGGTACTGTAACTGGGTCAAGAACATAGAGCTAAAGGAGAGGCTGGACCCTCCTCCTAGTGCCCCCCTGACTTGGGAAAGGCCTGTTCTGGGGGAGTCTCCTCTCCATACTGGCTGGAAGGCCCAACCTGGGAGTTTTTGCTGGGTCAAGGTCAGCTGGGTGTGTGCAGAACAGCAGCAGGCACTCATCGCTGGAATTAGTACCGTGGATCACTCCTTCAGGACGGTGCTCATCCTGCCTGCCAGGCCTTGGCCTGAATCACTCACCCGGCAGCTGATCTGGCTGCTGCTCCCCCATGTTCCATTGCCTCCCGCTCTGGACTTTAACCCAGTACCTGCTCCAGCTCTGAAAGCTCGCTAGCCCTGCCTGCTCGTGGGAACCGTGACCTGGGGGCTACATCACCCGGAAGGTGCCCACAGTGACCAGGCTTGCAGGTCTGAGTGCTCACTGTGGAAACAAACCTCACACAGCTGTCCTAGCAGCACCCAGGGTCCACGCTCCTGCTCCAGATGCAGCAGCAGCACCTTCCCTTTTCTATCTGACCCCTAACCCCCTCAAGCCTCTGCCAAAGCACAGACACACATAGGTGGAGGCAGCAGCAGTTAGAGTGGGTTTTCGGATCAGAGGCAGCTGAGCTCAGATGAAGGGGGATCTGCTTCAGCTAATCATTATTTTGCTATTGTCATTATTTGTTCGAGACAGAGTCTCACATATCACAGGCTGTCCTTGAGCTTGCTATGTCGCCCAAGCTGGCCTTGAACTCCTGATACTCCTGCTTCCACCTCCCAAAAGCTGGGTTTACAGGTGGGTTTTTGTTTTGTTTTGTTTTTACCATAGCAGCCTGGACTGGCTAAGACACTGCAAAGCTAAGCTGTAATTTCTACCTCTGGACAGTGTTGTCATTTACAAAAAGTCAGGCCAGCAAGGGGATGTGTCTGAGTTGGTAGAGCATCTGACTGGGTTCAATCCTGACTTAGTTCCAGCAGGCAGGAAGGAAGGAAGAAAGAAATATAGTTGAACCATTACATGGGAGGCAGAGGCAGGTGGATCTCTGTGAGTTCAAGACCAGCCTGGTCTACACGGTAAATTCAAGGCCAGCTAGAACTACATAGTAAAACCCTAACTCAAAACAAATAAACCACCACCACAAACCCCAGACCTTTTAAATTGAGCACAGTGGGCCAGCAAGATGGCACAAGGGGTAAAGGTGGCACCAAGCCCTGGCTTTGATCTGTGGTGTTCTCAGCTAGCACAGAACTGACTCCTGCAAGTTGTCCCCACACACGCCCTGTGGACTGTGTGCACCCTCCACAAATAAGCAAAGGTAAAAGGAGCCAAGTGATAGCTCTGATACACAGTTGATACACAGAAGCCGGGTTCCCGGCTGCCCCAACCCTGGGGCTGTTGTCTGGGGCGCTTGAGGAAAGCAGTGCGCTCTTCCCTCAGGGGTGCACACCCCTATGCGCACGCATATGCCAGAGCTCACACTCACTAACCACACATTCACATTAATCACACGCTACCCACTCGCGACACGCCCTACTTGCGGTAACTATACATCACAACATGCACGTCATAGCTCAACATACATTCCACACATCACCTACACCACACAAAGCTGTGTGTATCACACCCACACACCAAACATCTTACCCACACATTTCTCACACACTCCACATACACTCTGTATATCGTATGTACCACACACCGCATCACACACACACACACACACACTCATTCTAGATGCTCATTCTGTGTACCACGCACAGGGCACGCACACACTCCTCTACTCTGGACCACAAAACAAACAAAAAACTACGAATCCCACCCCATCTTTAGGGGTTTATCCCTTTCTCTGGGTCCCTTCATTTCTGCAGCATTTGAGGACTGACAGGGAGTCTCCTAGTACCTCTGGAAGCAAATCACACCCAAGGATGTGCCAAAGGTGGGGTCTGAAATAACTGGTCAAATACTCATCTGCCCAGTGAATTTGTGAGAGAAAGGCTCTGTCCGTTGAAAGAGCTAGATCGTGTCCCCAGGGTGTCACATTGCTCTTAGAGCTCGCCGGCAGGGCCCAGGCTGGCCTTCCCTGAGCGACCCCGCACACTGCCAGGTTGCCCCCAGGTCCTCTCCTTGCTCCTCAACAGCCCTCTTTCCCTCACTGCACCAAGACCCTGCAGTCCTCCTTACCTCTGCTGTCATCTTGGCGATGAGCTCTGGGGAAATGGCCCCACTGAGCACGTTCCGCCTCAGGCCTGGGTTCCTGGGGTCCTTCAGGTTGCTGATGCGGCTACGCACACGGTTCCGGTACTTCATGTCCGTGCTCTTGAGTTCCTGATAGATATGTATCTGGGTTAAGGGCCACCTTGCCATCCTTGGAGGACCTCAGGAAATGGGAGCCTGCACAGGAGTCATCTCTGTAGCCTCTGCTTAAAGGACATCTGCTTTGGGCACGGAGATGGGCCAAGTATCAGAGACAGGAACAGCCTCCAAGAGGTGGCCAGACTGCAGCAAGTGCTGTGGTATCGGGGGACTTGGAATAGGCATGCTGGTTTGTCTGAGTCTCTCATGTGACCTTAGGCGAGTCACGTGACTTCTGTGCTTCAGTTCCCTCCTTCTTCTTTCCTCATTTATTTACCCTTATTTTATGTGAATTGATGTTTTGCCTGTATGTCTATGTGAGAGTGTCAGATCTTGGAGTTACAGTTGTGAGCTGCCATGTGGGTGCTGGGATTTGAACCTGGGTCTTCTGGAAAGGCAGTCGGTGTCACTGAGCCATCTCTCCAGCCCCAGTTCCCTTATTTTAAACAACAACACAGACAAAAACAAAACAATAAAACAAACTGGGGCTGTTAGAAGACATTCGTGCATAGGAAGCAGTGTAGGGCATGGAATATGTCAAGTGCTCTGCATTCAGAAGGGCTACGATGAGGGTGACATCTAGTTTGAAGGGACCCTAGAGCTGAAGACCTGTCAAAGGAACTGTCAAAGGAAAGGTCAAGAGACATATGTTTCAGGCTCAAAGAAGTAAGTGCAAAAGTGAACCATTGGCACCTGAGCCTGGTGGTGGCGCACAAGTTTGATCCCAGCGCTCAGAAGGCAGAGGCAGGTGGATCTTTATGAGTTCAAGGCCAGCCTCCGCTACAGAGCAAGTTACAGGACAGCCAGGGTTACAAAGAAAAACCAGGTCTCGAACAACCAAAACCAAAACCAAACCATGACACCACTGGAAGCCAAGCATGGTGGCGCACACCTTCAGTCCCAGCACTCAGACAGAGGCAGGTGGATCTCTGTGAGTTTGAGGTCAGCCTGGTCTACATAGCAAGTTCCAGAACAGCGAGGGCTACAGAGACCCCGCCTCAAAAAACCAACAAAAACAAAACAACAAAATCCAGGGGCAGTCCTGTTCTCCCCTCCACCGCCAATTTCTTTTGAGATGTGGTCTCTTGGAGCCTAGTATAGCCTGGAGTTCTCTGTGTAGCCAAGCTTAGGCTTCTGAATCTCTAGGCTCCATCTTCCGAGTGCTGGAATCACAGGTTAGCACCTCTCAAACCAGCTGCATCCCAGCCTCTCCCAAGGAGTCTGCTCAGAAATCTCCCTCCCTCTTAGGCACAGGCCTTCATCACAGGGACCCACTCTGGGAATGACTGGCCATTTACTTCTCCTGAAAGTGGATGAGGAAAGCCAAGGCTTAGAAAGGGCTCAGGTCCAAAAAAAGAAAGAAAAATTTATGCCAGTTGTGGGGGTGCATGCCTTTAATCCCAGGGCTCAGACAGACAGAGGCTGAAGGATTGCGGTGAGGTTTGAGTCCAGCCTGGTCTACAAAGCCAAGGCTACACACGCAGAAATCCTCTCTCAAAAAAAAGTTTTGTTTTGGTTTTTGTTTTTGTTTTTGTTTTTTTTGGAAAGGGTCAGGTCCTTGCTCAAGGGCAGAGGGCAGATTCCTAGCAGGGTCAAGGCTCTAAGTCAGGCCTCCTCTTACATCAATGCTTTGTCCACTCTAAGGCAGGAAGTCACCCCTGGCCATGGACCACAGTTCCATCCAAGCCCAGTAGCTTAGATCCTCCCTCTCCAGACACAGAGAAGGACTGGGGAGATCAAGCTCATTTTCTTGGTCTCCTGAGCCGTTGCTGGGAAAAAGCACAGCCGAGAGAGAGCCATGCCTAGAGCAGAGCAGCTGACTTTCAGGAACTGGTAGAAAGGAGGAGGAACTGTGGCTCTGGGCCCATTTTTGTTTTAATGTCGTCTGTACAATAACAGTATGAGCACAATTTGGGCAGCGGTGGCGCTCACCTTTGATCCCAGCACTGGAGGAGGCAGAGGCAGGCATGTTTCCAAGTTCAAGGCCAGCCTGGTCTGCAGAGTGAGTTCCAGGACAGCCAAGTCTACACAGAGAAACCCTGTCTCAAAAAACAAAACAAAACAAAAGAATGTGCCACAATGCATTCAGGAGCCAAACTGGAAGTTTAAAACTGCCATTCAGACAGAACTCCTGTACTGTGGGTCTGTGGGTCCGTGGGTCCTTGGCCTCTCTCATTCCTCCTGCACACCCTAGTACCACAGATGAGGGTCAGGTGGAGAACAGTGCTGGGGCCTCTGAGGACCTTTCAGAGGCTCACGCCCATGCCACACCCATTAGTTCAGGCGCACTCCACAGAGGACAGACCTTTGAGGGACACAGAGCATAAGAGGCCTCTATTCATCCTCCCCTCCACCACGGAAAAAAGCTGTGACTTCAGCTCCTCTCCTAACAGAAGAGACAGACTGTGGAGGAAGCAAATGAGGAAGGAAGACGTAAGTGAGACCGGGCACCAGGCCACCCATTCTGCTTCAAACCAGGCAGGGAAGCCGACTATTCCACAGAAAATGAAGATGATGTCTTGAGAGCCCAAAGCTCTGGGCTCCTGAATTAACAGGAAAATGGTGAGAATGTATTTGCTGAGAGACTGGGAAATGCAAAATTTGCCGAGGTATGGCTGGATAATCAATAACGGTGGTTAAGAGAAACTACCAGAGGACATGCCGGGGGCTAAGGCTGCCTCAGGCAGGAGACAGACAAGCAAGTTGGCTGCCCACAGCCTGGTCCCTGGCTTCCCAGGCAGACCCAGTCACACATCTCATTTGACACTGAAAATCCTTCTCTCCTGGATCTTCTGGTCCCTTCATTCCATACTTCATCCCAGACATGCAAACCTCTGTCTCCAGTAAGAGAAAGTACAACATCCTTTCAGTGGGGGGCAACTATTTGCCCCAAGAACCAAATCTTCTAGTGTGGGAGAGGGGCATTACAGTAAGTCCATTATCTCTACGATGAAAATCAAGAGGTGAGCAGTGGCCCATACCTTTAATCCCAGCACTCAGGAGGCTGAGGCAAGCAAATCTCTGAGTTCGAGGCCAGCCTGGTCTACAGTGTGAGTTCCAGGACAGCCAGGGCCACACAGAGAAACCCTGTCTCGAAAACAAAACAAACAAAAATCAGGCAGCGAAATAAGTAAAGTTTATAGAGAGTGTAAATCTATAGAGCAGCTGGACAGTTTGGCTTGTGCCTTTACTCCCAGACTCTGGAGGCTGAGGCAGGCAGAGCTCTGTAAGTTTGAGGTTAACCTGGTCTACCTAGAGAGAGTTCTGGCAAGCCAGGGCTATATAGTGAGATTCTATTTTGTTTGTTTTGTTTTGTTTTTCAAGACAGGGTTTCTCTGTATAGCCGTGGCTGTCCTGGACTTGCTTTATAGACTAGGCTGGCCTCGAACTCACTGAGACCCGCCTGCCTCTGCCTTCCCTAGGAGCTTCTATTTTTAAAATGTACTTTTTTTGTGCATAGAACCCGCATACCAAGGCTTCCGGTCCAGCTCTGATACCCTGGAGCTCCCAGCTTTAGTTTCCTTGTCTATACAAGGAGAACACCGGCATGTCTCATAGGGACGGTCAGAGCACTAAGAGTCAAGAAGTGTCAGGTGCCTGCTCAGTGGCGTCACGGAGTGCCACTAGGGAGCGGTGCCTACCAGAGGAGGGAGGGCAATGCTGAGGGTGAGGCACGCTGTTCTCTGCGGGAGGCAATGGTTTGACCAGCTGTGTGGCGCGGCCTGTCTGGTGCGGCCTGTCTGGCACAGTAGCTGACCCCCCTCTCCCCTGCTCCCACCCCAATTCTGAAATCACGCTTTCAGGGTTCAAACCCAGCTCTGCTGCTACATTTAGCTGCAGGAGCTTTGCCAGGCGACAGAGCCTCTCTGAGCT
Organism: Pachyuromys duprasi; assembly: GCA_028658305.1. NCBI lineage: Eukaryota > Metazoa > Chordata > Mammalia > Rodentia > Muridae > Pachyuromys > Pachyuromys duprasi. The sequence continues at coordinate 109,512,086 of CM053763.1, read as the reverse complement.
TCTGGTGCCTCACTTGCAACTGGATGAACCCAGGGAACCCACTGATGGACCAGGCAAGACCTAATGGTGTCAGCTGCACTCAGGGGCCCCAGTTCAAGGGCAGGGCAGGGGGCTGTCTCCAGAGCTGCTCCCACACCCCACCAACCAGACAGGCTAGGCACCCCCAGCCCCACGTGACATGAGGATATGGTCTTCTATTTCCGAGGCCAGCTTGTCACAGTTGACTCCATAGTCCTTGAAATCGTCTAGAAGAGATGGGGAAACAGACATCAGCCCTGCTTGACTTTGCCAGAGATGCCTCTTGACAATGGTATTCCTGTACCCCTACTGGAGACTCTGCCTCAATAAGCAAACAAAGGAGCCTCCAAACAAACAAACAAACAAACAAACAGCCTGCTGCTTCCTCCTCCCCCAGCCCAAGCTCTCACCTTCGGCCTTCAGGGCTGCTGACAGCATCTCCACACACTTGTCCCGGACAGAGTCCCCCGTGAGATAGCAGGGGGCCAGAAGACAGACAGAGGGGGCGAATGTGGGAGTGGAGGGGCTGCTGGGGGTCTTGGGAGTTTCCGCTTTGGATCTGCTGCTGTTGGACCTGAGGAGGACAGTCAGTCATGGACATGTTGACACGAGGCAAACAATCACTTATGGAGAGCGGCATTCTAGATGTTCCCGTGAGTGTGGGCGCTCTCTTCTAATCCTCAAAGCAGCCCTCTGAGGCAGGTGCTACCTTAGATCCTTGGCGAGGATCACCCCATTTAATCCTCATTTTAAAAAAAGTGAGTTAAAAGTGAGCTTGACTCCAGTCACACATCTGGGAACCTATAAGAACTCAGGTGCAAGCATTTGAGCTTCAGTTTCCCAGGCTTCCTGCCAACCACTGTGCTCTGCTTGTTTCAGAACAAAGAGCACTTAATGGCTAGGCTCTAGCTTTTTCTATGCCATGGTAATTGCACCCTTACATATAAATTTTATATCACTCATCCAGGATTTATTAGGTACTGTATACATTTATCCATCCACCCACACATCCATCCACGAGTCCATCCATCATCCATCCATCCATCCTTTATCAGGTCCCTACTCTCCAAAAGCTGTGTGAAGAATAAGCACCCAAGCGGGATCATCTTTCTCCCTCCTGGAGCTCAGAGTCTATTGAGTAGTGTTTATCTACCATCATCTAAGAGGCCTGGTTTTACTGTGCACCAGAGTTGTGCCAAGCACTCCTTGAACATTTTCTAGTTTAATTCTCACAGGAGTCCCTGGTGGTCAACACTCCCATTGTCCTATTTACAAACAAACAAAAAAAAATAAGCTTAGAAAAATCCCATCACTGAGTTCTACCTGGAATGACGCAAGGCCAACACCTTCATTGTCTATATATACTGACAGTAGATATATTGTCTACAGTGACCCATTTACTCCAATGATTTGATGAAAAAAAAAAATCTCATAGTCCAGGCTGGCTTCAGACTTACTACATAGCTGAGTGAAGCACTGAACTTCTGATCTCCTGCCCCCACCTCCTAACTGCTAAGACTATAGCTGTGCATCCCTGCCTGGTTTATGAGGGGCTGGGGAGTGAACCCAGGCTTGGAGTATGCCAAGCCAGCATGCTAAGAACTGAACCACGCCCCCAGCAGGACAGATTGATTTATTTTTGTGTTTGGTATTTGTGTGCATGAGTGTGCGCAGTGTGTGGAGACAGGGGCTCTTTCTGGGACCCTGCAGGCTAGGCTGGCCAGCAAGGGAGCCCCAGGGACCCTCCTGTCTCGGCCTTTCCAGGACTGGGATTACAAGCATGTACATGGGCCTCCATGTGAGCTTCTTCTCATGTGTGCTGTAGACTACACTTACATTCGCTGAGCTGTCTCTCATTCTGTCTTTCTTTTCTCTTGGAGAGGGGGGTTATTTGGTTTTTTTTTTTTTTTTTCTTTTTCTGTGTAGCCTTGGCTACACCGGAACTCACTCCATAAACCAGACTGGCTTCAAACTCCGAGATCTACCTGCCTCAACCTCCCGAGTGTTGGGATGAAAGGTGAGCACTACCACGCCTAAGGAGTTTTGTCTGAGAGCAGGACCGACTGAGTAGCCGGCATTTCCCAGGGTTAAAAGCAGAGGTCCCTCCTACCTGTCAGTCATGTCTCAGCTTGAAAGCCACATCCTCAGGGAGATGCTCTCCATCACCTCAGCTAAGGCAGACTGCCTCCACCCTGCTCTCCTACTGCACAGCACTTGCCCAAGTCTATGATTAACTTGCTCTCGTGCTTTCAAACCTTGTCTGCTTCCATCCCCAAGTGACAGTCCATACAGAGACGGTGTGGCCCATTCACTCCTGAAACCACACTCCATAGCAAGTGCTTGCTAAACCGCTGTTGAATGCATCACGGGTGAAAGGCAAGGGGGGTACAGGTGGCACTCACCTGGAAGGAGGCATGATCGTTTTGAAAATCAGTATTCCTATTCCCTGGGCTTACACGAGGCCTCACTCTCCCATTCCTCAGTGGAGAGGAGTCCTTGCTGATACGTGTGGCCCTGGCACACGTAAAGTCCAGGGCTCACCAAGGAACACAGCACAGGGCTTTGGAGTTGACAGTAATGACAGTTAACGTGTTTGGGATGCCTACATAAGCTCCAGAGCCGAGTGTGGTAGCATATGCCTGCGATTCCAGTGCTCAAGAGACTGAGGCAAGAGGACCATGAGATCTAGCCTGGGCTACATAATGAAGGCTAGTCTCACACCCCAATCCCTAAAGAAGCCAGACTTTCATAGCTAGGCAGGTGAAGGCAGCTGCTACGAAGCATGATGACTTGATATCAATACTTGGAGCCCACACGGAGGAAAGAGAAAACCAGTTCCCCAAAGTTTCCCTCAGGCCTCCATGTATGCCCCCCGCCGCCGCCTCACACACACTCTCCCCTTCACTCACACATCAACCCACACATCTAGGCTTCAAAGGCAAACTCCAAAGCCTGGTACACCCACTATGGCCTTAGTTAGTTTTCAGTTTTCTCACATGTAAAATAGGAATGAGTAACATCCATCCCTCAGGCAAGGTAGTGCACACATGTAATCCCAGCACTCAGGGAGGCAGAAGCAGGCAGGCATATCTCTGTGAGCTAGAGGCCAGCCTGGTCTACACAGTGAGTCCATGGTAGCCAAAGGCTACACAGAGAAATGCTGTCTCAAAAAACAAAACAAACAAAAGAGTAGCATCCTTCCTGTGGGTCTGTTGGAATGACTAAAAGAATCTAAGAAACTTGCAGCAAAAAGCATCAGGTTACTTATACTGAATATGAACGTTACTTTCCCACACTCTGCATTTGCAGCATGTGAGTTGGGAGCATGCCAAGCCTTCCATCTCGCCATCTGAGTCTCACCATGACCTTGGGAAGTCAAAATTATTCCCACCCTATAGATCAATAGAGCAGGTCTCTGTGAGTGAAACGGAGTTGTTCAAAGTCATCCATCCAACGTCCGTGGTGGTTCACTCAGACAGGTAAGGGCTGTCTGTCTTTCCAGTTCCCCCAACACATTTTGCTGTGTCTGGAAACAAGACTTTTCCAGAGTCTCCTTACTTAAGCAAAGAGCCGCTTGTTGGCGCACTTTCCCCTCCTTCCTGGTAGGACCCTGGCTCTTTGCCTTCCAGCTGGGCAAGGACCTGGTTGCCTGGGTTTTGTGACTGGTCTGGGTTGTTTCAGGCAGTCACACTCATACCATTAGGAACTACCAAACTCCAGAAAGGGCATCGTTAACGAGGCTTAGGAGTTAGGCGTAATTTTCGGCACCTTCCCTAGGTTTGTCGGTCTTAGCTTCAGTCCTGTGCGAGGGCAAGCTCTTAAGAAATCTTGCCTAGTGCTTGGCAGAGGCACTTGGGGTTTCTGCTTGCTGCTCTTGTGCGCCACCTTGAGGGAAATTCAGTTACTGCAACATGCAGTAGCTGCCCAGGCGACTGATCTGAACACCCTTCTTCTCTGTCACCATGGAGTCCCTCAAGTGTGTGTCTCTGTGTGTGTGTGTGTTCCAGTTATAGTTCCCACAACATCTGCTCACTCCTATTGACACACTTCTGCACTGCTTTCCAACTCCCAGCTCAGATTCTCTCTCTTGGGTGAGGCATTCCTTGACATTCTTCCTGTGTTCCTACAACATGGTATAGCTTCTGCACTGAATCCAAGCTATGCATCCAAGGAATCCAAGCTAGCATGTGACCTCTGTCTCAGGTCCTGAGTTCAAGCTTTGCCTGGTCTTACAGGCTGTATCCTGGTGGGACACACTTTGTGTTCTTTTGTATCTTAGAAAAATCTATCTGAGTGGCCAATATTTACAATTGTGAATTTCACATGAAGAAATATTAATATCTAGCTTTCCTTAAAAACTGGAACTCTAGCCAGGCATAGTGGCCCACACCTTTGATCCCAGCACTCAGGAGGCAGAGGCAGGCAGACCTCTGTGAGTTTGAGGACACCTGGTCTACAAAGTGAGTCCATGGCAGCCAAGGCTACACAGAGAAACCCTGTCTCGAAAAACAAAAACAAAACAAACAAACAAAACCAAAACAGGAACACTGGGAGAGATGGGCTCGGCAACTGAGGACATCACCTGCTCTTACAGAGGACCTCAGTTCCCGACCCAGCATGGCTCACAAACCACCTTGAATCCAGGTCCAGGAGATCCAGCGCCCTTTCCTGGCCTCTGAGCTCCTGCATGTGTTTGGAAGATATAAGCTCATGCAAGTAAACACACATGCACACAAATTAAACAACAGCCATCAACAAAACACATAAAACTGGAAGACTGAGGGTTAGTGATCTGGCCCACCGAGGAAGGGTGCTTGCCACCAAACATGACAAGCAGAATTCCGCCCCAGAACCCACATAGTGGAAGGAAAGAACTAACTCCTATAAGGTTGCATACACAATCAATCAATGGAGAAGTAATTTTAATACTGGAAGATTGAGGCCAGAGAGATGGCTTCATCAGCCTGGTGCCCTGAGTTTGATCCTCAGAATCCACATAAGGATGGAAAGAGAGAACCAGATCCACAGACTTGTCCTCTGACCCCATCACATGCATCCACACATTACGCACACACATACGAACATACACAAATGCACGCCCACACAAATGATAAATACAAATCTGAAAGATGCCAGCCAAGCATGCTGACACATCTGAATGCTCAGTTACTTGGAAAGTTAAGGCAATGAGACTGCTTGAGCCCAGGTAAGATCCTGGGGGCACACACCCCTAACCCAGCTACAACAGTGAGACCCCATCTCACAAACAGACAGACAATAACAAACCCTGAAAGACGAATTGGACGTGCATTTTCATAAGGCAGCCACTGGTTAGGGCTGGGTAGTGTCACCCTTCAGGTAGGCAGGTTGTCTAGTTAGCGACACACTGCACCAGTCACTCAGGGTGTGACTATGTCCTCGGGGCCTGGGGAAAGGTGGGTTTGCAAAGACATGCCTAGCAGCTGTCCCTTGCCTAACAGATGAATGGATTAACTAATGAACGAATGAATGAATGAGCCTCAGCTTCCCAGGGGAAGTCCCAGCTTCCCCTGCTGACTATGAGAGTCATTTCTTCCCCATAAGGGGCCATCTCCCATCTTCTTTTTTAAAAAATATTAATTTTATGTGCATTAGTGCGAAAATGTCCCTTGGAATTGGGTACAGACAGTTGTGAGCTGCCATGTGGGCGCTGGGAATTGAACCTGGATCATTTGGAAGAGCAGACAGTGCTCTTAACCACTGAGCCACCTCTTCAGCCCCATAGCCCATCTTCTAATGTAAGCATTTTGGCCATCCACACACACGGGTAACAAAGATGCCCCCTCACTACAAATAAACATGGTCCACCTAGGGTCAGACCAAGCCTCTCTTTCTTTCTGCTGTCTCTTTACAGTTGCCTTAAATAATCTAATAGAGATGAGGAAGGAAAGAAAAAACAGAAATGAAGGGGGGTAGAGAGTACAAGAGTCTAAATAGAAAATCCATTTTCAAGACCTGTTTCTGTCTTGTTTGGGGGTGGGGGGCATTTGAGATAGGGTTTCTCTGTGTAGCCCAGGCTGTCCTGGACTCACTTTGTAGATCAGGCTGGCCTCTGCCTCCCATAATGCTGGGATTACAGGCGTGCGCCACTGCACCCAGCTTCTGCTTCTGCCTTTTGGTTGCCTGTCCCTGATATTGAGCCAGAAGGAAACGTTACAACTACCAGGAAGACACGTACATTCTGTTTGGTTGACTTTCAGAAGAAAACACATTCCAGAGGAGCCAGGACACCTTAAAGCTGTGAGGTAGGTGGGAGAGAGGTCTTGAGGTAGAAATCTTTCCCCCAGGGTTAAGTGAGTTCCCTGGATCAGTGGGACATTTCATTTTGTGGTTACACAGAGCCAGGGTCATGTTCCATGGTATTTGGCATCTCTTCCAATTAAACACCAGGAATGTCTCCACATCCCAATCTCCTACCCCGTCCACATAGAATATTCTCAAAAGTGCCCTCTATAGAAAACCAGTGGTCTATAAGCAGGATGATGCTGGAGCTGGTATCCCCAGGCCCTGCCCTCTGCAGACATTACTAATCGACTGCAGGGTTCTTTTCTTTAGAGGCAGGATGATACAGTCTCAGACTCTCAGGAGCACTCCACTCAGCCTCTGGGGCTGCCACTTCCCACCATGCTGAATCGGTGTCAACCTCCCAGGCCCGGCAAATCTTTACAAAGCTTTAAATGATCCAATTTTTGTGCTCTTACTCTTTTCAAGTGCAATCTTAACTGAAAGCAGGCTTCAAAGAAGTGCAGCATTTGACTGACACATTCTCCCACAATCCCTTAGTGTCCACACAGGCCAGCCTGGGATTCAGTATGGCTCCTAGATCCTCCCCATTTCTCTCCATCCACCACAAGGCAACTTGCACTCTCCTTCAGGTACATGTTGTGTCTCTGGTTGCTCTGACCTTTGACCTCCTCCCTTCTTCAACCCCAATTTCCATTCATTCCTTTATCCACAAACTCTTTGGTACCCTCAGGTTTCTAGCTTAAAATGTCAGCTATACACTAATGATTCTTTTTTTTTTTTTTCCAAGACATGGTTTCTCTGTGTAGCCCTGGCTGTCCTGGAACTCCTTTGTAGATTGGGCTGGCCTCAAACTTACAGAGATCCATCCACCTGCCTCTGCCTCCTAAATGCTGGGATTAAAGGTACATGATTTCCCCCCACCCCCACCTCACACCCCATGACTCAAATTTTATTTCCATCCCAAGCTTTCTTACTTACTTTCTTGATTCAACTGCTCTGCCAAAATGCCTTAAGGCAGCTCAAATACATTTCTAGATCTAGGCCTCAAAGTGGTGATCCACCTGCCTCTGCCTCTCAAGTGCATTATCATCACGCCCCGCTCAGAAGACCCGAACTCTTTCTGTTTCTGCTGCCTCCCTCGTCTGCAGATTCTGTCACTGTTCCTTGACTCTGTCGGGTTGCCTTCACACACCCTTGACCCCCGACACCTACATAAGCAGCTCCCTTACCTCTTAGTATACAGCTTAGGCTGGCCTTGAGTTCAGTAATCCTCCAGCCTCCCAAATACTGTTTTTGGTTTGTTTGTAATCGCTGGCTGTCCTTATTAAGCTCCACTCGACTTGGGGATGGTACTCTTGATGGAGTGACGGTGACTTGTCAGCAGTCATACCTGAAGGTCCCAGCATTTGGAGGTAGCGACAGAGACCCCCCCCCCCCAATCCATGATGAACAAGACCCTTTCTTTTACCTTTCCACTGACGGCCTTTTTGGAGAGGAGGTGATGGATGACCTGGACTCTACAGAGTCTCTCCTGAAAGACACAAGATTGGAGTTGATGCTGTCTTGTAGGCCGGTAGCCACACTGCTCCCTGGAAGAGGAAGCCCTGGGGCCAGGCCTGCTGGACGGAGGAAGGAGGGAGCCTGCCTGGGCTGCAGCTGCCAGGGAAAAGGAGATCCGGAGGCACGCACTAGCCTCTCTCACCCACCCCAACCTGACAGAGCAAGATGAGGGAGGAAACATGTCTGCAGACACGCTGCCCTCATGCTACCCTGTAGTGACTAATCACTCTCTTCACAGCCCTCACAGGTCCCCTCCCTGCTGTCAGGCAGGCTTTGGCCAGCGGGGTCACTGCCCTGGTACTTGCTTCTGGAGCTGGAGGGGCTGTGATGGCCTTCAGCCTCCCCTGCAGGCTACTTAGGAGCCTGGAAGACGCACACAGGCTTGGGAGGTAGAAGAGCTGAGTTCAGGTGACAAGTGTAGAAAGCAAGGGACAAGACCAGATGTGTGCTCTGTCCAAAGTCTTATAAGAAAACAATGTCCAGGAGAGGGGAAAAAAAAGACTGAAAATCCACCCAATCCCATAACCACCATGCTGTTAGTGAAAGGTTACAAAAAAAATTCTTTGCTTTCCAAGATGCACTGAGCAAATTCTCCTGGTCTCTATGTTTCCTTTCGCTGTTTTTACAAAAACTTCTGCTTAAAAGCAGTGTTCCAGTCTCATCTTATAATTCTCCAAATTCCACAGCTCACACCTTCTCCAATGCTGCATAACTTACTTCCTACTGTATTCATTGGGTCACAGCTCTCCCTGGGAGTTATGTAAAAGCAGCATTGTGGGAAGACTGGGCTGGACCGCAGTGGTAGAGGCACTTGCCTAGCATGAGTAAGGCCCTGGGTTCCAGCCCCAGCACTGTGAAGACAGGTGACAAGGGACAGGGAAGAGAGCAGAGGGGAGGTGGGAGATGGGAAAGGGGAGGGGAGAGAAAGAGGGAAGGAGGGGGAGATGTCAAGCCTGACGCCCTGAGGTGGATGCACTGGCCCCTTATGGTAGGACAGAATTGACCCCTGCAAGTCGTCCCCTGACCTCCACACCTGTGCACACACATTTTGTTTTTTAAGTTTGTGCACTGAGGCATTTGAAAGATTCTAAAGGTATGTGTCTTCAGTCTGACTATATCTACCACAAACCTATTAATTACCAGGTGCAATTATGCAGACCCCAAGAAGCTAGGACATTTCCCAGTCACAGGGACTAAGGAAGATTTAGTCACTTTTTGAAAAATTTTCTTTTGAAATGGGGCCTCAGTGTGTCACTCAGGCTGATCTCCAACTGTTCTCAAGGTATCCTACTGCCTCAGCTTCCCCAAAGGCTCATCTATATGTCTGTTGGAGTCTTTAATGTACGCTAATAAACATGGCATCTGTGTCCTATCGACGACACACATGCTTTGGGGACTACCCGGCTGCGATGGGCATCGGAAATGGGCGTGGAGTCGAGACCGCCCAGTCCCACTCCCACAAAATACCTGTGGGGTCTGGAAGGTCCTTCCTCCCAGGATCCTCTGCTTCCTGGTGGCTTGGCACAAATGCTAAGTACTGAATCAATGACTTCCCTTCTCAGTGGACCAAGTCCTAGCCCTGCTGGCTCTGCAGAACTGACCAAGGTGGGATGTGCGCTGTTACCAGGCAACATCAAGGCCAGTGCAAATGGGTTGGTTCATAAGGTGAACTAGACAAGGCAGGCTACCGACGTACTACACGTAATTAGTGGAGAGCCACAGAAAGCAGTGGATCGGTTTTTTTATGTTTTTTAAAAATTTGTTATAATTTATTTTTTATATTTTATTTTATTTTATGTGAATTAGTGTGAAGGTGTCAGATCCCTTGGAATTGGGGGCACAGACAGTTGTGAACTGCCATGTGGGTGCTGGGAATTGAACGGGGTCCTCTTGAAGAGCAGACAGTACTCTTAACCACTGAGCCATCTCTCCAGCCCCTTATTTTCATTTCTATGTGCACTGGTATTTCGCCTGCATCTATATCTGTGTGAGGGTGTCATATTTTGGAGAGAGAAACAGTTGTGAGCTGCCATGTGGGTGCTGGGAATTGAACCCAGGTCCTCTTGAAGAGCAGTCAGTGCTCTTAACCGCTGAGCCATCTCTCCAGCCCCCTCAAGCAATGCTCTTGTCAGTGATGACTGCTCTTGTTGGACACCAAGGCTTTGCTTATGGGGCAGGCGCAATGCTGGGGACATGGGATCCTGGGAACAGGGGTCTCTCCCACTGTGGTCTTCTTTCTTTGTATCGGAGAGGTCAGGGAAGAGCTGTGCAGCCTCCTACGAGAAGCCTGCTTGTGTTTTGAGGCCGGGGCTTGCTCTATGGCCTTGCCTGGCCATAAGCCCTCGATCTCCTGCTCCTACCACGTGAGCCCTATGTTTACAGCTATGTGCCACCGCGCCTGTCTCCCGTGAGTGTCTGAAGGGTGAGCGATGCCAGGGCTGCATGGCTGGCACGCTTCCCATCCCTTCGCCTGTCTAGGTGAAGCCAAGTGCCATGTGAGTCAGTCAGACTGAGCCAAAGACCCCAGGGTGAGCAATGGAGAAGACACTCCCGTCCACCTTGGGAGCTGTGTATCTTCCCGAAATCCTCTCAAGGGCTGCTGGTAGAGGCTATGAAAAGCACGCCTCCCTCACCTCCTGCTCTCCAGCCCAGGAAGGAAGTACCTGTTTTTGGGTTCCCCTGCTCCTTTCTTCTTTGGTGGAGGAAGACCTGCTTCTGGCTTCCAGTCTGAACAACCGAGCCCTTTTTCTTTCTTCTTTGCTTTTTCTCTGTCTTCTCTTTCTCCTTTGGTGGTTCCAGGGGAGTCTGGAAACGAAAGAACAGCATTGTCCCCTCACTCAATGCCTTCTCAGCACGGCCCTGTGTGACTTTCATCCCTGGGGAATAAAGGGCCAGGACCGGGGGAAGGCTGCATGCGTACCCATCACACACATGCACTCCCACACACATACGTATGCATGAACACACGTGAACACAGGAATGCACATACAGATACATATGCATACACATGTGCATGCCTGTACACATATGCAGGAATGCACACACAGGGATGCATATGTAACATGCACCTTACACAGACATAGCAGCACACCCGTCTATGCAGAGACAGGCAATGTGCACATACATGCACACAAACAGAAACATGCAGACACATACAAGAAAAGTTGAATGCTACTTATACCCATGTACACAACACTGGGAATTCCACAGTCCAGGGGCCGTGCACCATTTATTAAATAACTCAATGATATAAGCTGAGCCTATCAGCCAGGCCTGGCCTCTCCCACATGCTGGGAGGAAGCCCCGTCTCCCATCAGTCTTGCCCCCTCTCACCCAGCAGCCTCTTCCAGTTTTTAATGAGAACTTTGGCCAAGGACACCACCTCCTTGTCTGAGCAGTGCTTGCGAACTCCATTGACGGCAACTCCAATCCTGGTGGTCTGTGAGGAAAGGATTAGGGATCTGACCCACAGGACTGACTGTTGACCCACAGGACCAGCCGCTGACCCATGGGACTGTCTACTCTTACTGAAGCAAGCAGCTCTGGTTCAACCATCACTTCAACCTAGACCTCTCCAGGGCCCTTGCCCTGGCTCCCAGCAAAGGGCATTACCTTGATCCATCTGTCATCTGTCTCAGAACCAGGCCCTGACCTGCCACCTCTATACTGATAAAGCTGGAGTGGGGGAGGGTGTTGGCTGTAGTTAGGACCCTACTAGATGCTTTGAGAAAAGTCTGCACCTAGGCCTACCACTGGCTGCCACATCTTCAATCTATGCTTGTCTTTTGGGGGCCAGAAGTCTCTGGTAAAGTTTGGGTTATGTGGGAAATCTCAAAAAAGGTCATAGGTCATTTGGATCCCACCGGCATTTGGCTTTGGAGAAAGATTCAAGAAAAGCATCTTCTCCTTAAACCCAAGGATCCTAACCCAAGCCTGGGAAAGAACCTACCCTCAAGGGATGCTCCCTCAACTCCATGTCAGCATCTCAGTCCTAGTAACCCCCACCCCTCGGAAACCTCCACAGGGCCTTTCCCTCCCACAGGGCCACTGCTTCCAGAGACCCCCCAACACACACACCTGCAGCAGCTGGATTGACATCTGACAACCATTCAGCTTCTTCAGAAGGTCCAGGGCCCCTTCCTGTGGGAAGTCACAAGAACACTGAGACATGGGTGTTGCCCCGAGCCTCTCTCTGATTGCTGTGAGCTCTGGGGAGAACAGATGGATGTGTGGGCCAAGGATAGATGTGGGCACACAGAAGGGGAAGGTTCTGTGCGCTCTCCCCACCCCAGTTGGCTAGCTGCACTTCCCACCAGCCTTTCCCTCTGGCTTCTTTCTGCCCAGCATGTCCCTGTCATGTGTCTGCCTGGAAATGGAGACACTACCTGAGGCTTTCTTACCTCCTTTCTTCTCTGGCACCCCTTTCCCTCCCCAACTGTGAGCTGCCTTGGGGGAGGACTAAGGACTTTTTGCTTCTTTTGTTTGATGGGGGAGGGGTCCCACTATGTTGCCCAGGCTAGCTTGGAACTCTTGGATCGTCCCACTGCAAACCTCCCAAGCAGCTGGGATTATACAGGCTCATGCTGAGCAACGTGGCTCTTTCCAGCTTTTAGATCAGCTTTATTGAGGAATAACTAACAATGCAATAAGCCACATGTGTTGTCGTATCCAATTGTATGAGTTTTTTTCCTCACATATATTTCAGTGTGGCGTTTGTATGTTTGTTCACATGTGTTTCGGTGTACATGCACATGTGTGTGAAAGCCAGAGGTTAACATCTTTCTCCAGCATTCTCCACCTTATATATTTTTAAAAATTTATTTACTCATGTATATGAGCACTCTAGTTGCATATATCCCTGTATGACAGAAGAGAACATCAGACAGAAGAGGGTGTCAGATCCCAGTATAGAAGGTTGTAAGCTACTGTGTGGCTGCTGGGAATTGAACCCAGGACCTCTAGAAGAGCCATCAGTGCTATTAACTACTGAGCCATCTCTCCTGCCCCTCCTCCTTATATATTGATCTCAGAGCTTGTGGATCTGGATACTCCGAGCCAATCAGCTTGGTCTGGGGACCCTCCGTCTCCCACCTGCAGCACATTTGGAGAGTAAGGCCATCAGCTGATGGGTGCTGGGGATTGAAGCCCAGCCTTCAGACTTGCACGGCTAATTACGTGTGTGCATATGCATAATTTAAACATTTAATTAATTAATTTTGTTTGTTTTTCGAGACAGGGTTTCTCTGTGTAGCAGAGCCCTGGCTGTCCTCGACTTGCTCTGTAGACCAGGCTGGGCTCTAACTCACAGAGATCCACCTGCCTCTGCCTCTGCCTCTGCCTCCCAAGGGCTGGGATTAAAGATGCACGCCACCACATCCGGCCCCTTTGAATTTATTTTAAATGTATGTTTTGTCTATATGCATGTATGGGCGCCATCTGCATGCACGGTACCTGTGAATGTCAGAAGAGGGCATTGGGGCCCCCTGGAGCTGGAGTTACAGATGATTGTGAGCCCTTATGTGGGATCTGGGAACTGAACCGGGGTCCTGTGTAAGAGCACCTAGTGCTCTTAGCCACTGAGCCATCTCTCCAGCCCCATGGGTATGTTTTAATTTATGTGTATTACTTACCTATGTGTCTCTGTGTAGGTGTGTGAATGCAGGAGGTCACATGCCCTACAGCTGGTGCTACAGTTAGCTAGTTGTGAGCTGCTCAGTGTGGGTGCTAGAAACTAAACTCTGGTCTCCTGAAGGGCAGTCTGTATTTTAACCACTGAGCCATCTCTCCAGCTTTAACTGTATTTTTGATTTTTCGAGACAGGGTTTCTCTGTGTAGTCCTGACTGTCCTGGAACTTGCTCTGTAGACCAGGCTGGGCTCAAACTCAGAGATCCACCTGCCTCTGCTTACTGAGTACTGGGATTAAAGGCATGTGCCACTACCTTCTGGCTCCTGAGTTGGTACTTTAAGAATATTTTTTCCAACATGTTTATCTTGTGAGGGAAGGCATGTTCCTGCCAAGGTGTGTATGTGGAGGTCACTCACTGGAGCTGCTTCTCTCCTGAGAGCAAACTCAGCTCACCAGGCTTGGCAATAAGTGTCTTCCTGCGCTAACCCATCTCCCTGATCTGCCTCTGAGTTTTGACACATGTCCAATCTCATGAAACCATTATCATGTGACATCAAGAACGAACATGGTTGTCTGTTCGGAAATATCCTTGGGTTCTTTGTAATGCATGCCTCCTTTTACATGGTACTGGGATTTAAACTCAGGTCCTCATGCTTGTATATCAAACACTTTATTGACTTACCCCACCTTTGACTTTGTGGGTATTTGTTTGTTTGTGGGGATGTCCTGGAACTTGCAATGTCCACCACACTGGTCTCGAACTCACAGAGATCCATCTGGCTCTGCCTCCCAAATGCTGAGATTAAAGCTGTGTGCCACCACTGCCCAGCTCTAGACTCTGTATTCTTGTTTTTTTGTTTTTTAAAATAGGGTCTCAATATGTAGCTCAAGTTGGCCTTGAACTTGTGGGCCTCCTGCATCAGCCTCATAAATGCTGAGACTAAAGGCTTGTACCACCATGCCGGGTCATTTTAAGCATTTTATATAAAAAGTATGGTACAGCATCTTTTTTGTTTTCCCAGCTTACTGTTTCTGAGATCCATCCAGACGCCTTCAGTCTGCTTCAGATCAACAGTTCCTTTTTGTTACTGGGTAGTTTTTTGCCATGCGTATCTGCTTATCTAACGGCATAGCAAGATCCAGTGTGTGGATTCAAGGTAGGACCACTACGAACATTTACAATTAACTTATAATTAAAAGAAACTCTTTGCATGGTGCCTACACTGTCGTGCAGTTCCAGGATAGCCAGGGCCACACAGAGAAACCTTGTCTCAAAAAAAAAAACAAAACAAAATAAATAAATAAATAGAACTCAGTTCCCAGCACAAATATGGTGGTTCACAACCATCAGTAACTCCAGTTCCAGAGAATGGAACACTCTCTTCGCATCTCCTCAGGTACCAGGCATATGGTGCACAGACATACACATATTCGGGCAAAATTCCCATACACATAGAATAAAAATAAATATAGCCAGGCATGGTGGCGCACGCCTGTGATCCCAGCACTCAGGGAGGCAGAGGCAGGTGGAGCTCTCTGAGTTCAAGACCAGCCTGGTCTAAAAATCAAGTCCAGGACAGCCAAGGCTACACAAATGAACCCTGTTTTGAAAAATAAAACAACCAAATAAAAAACCCAAAGAACAAAGTAGAAAGCAGGATGAAGAGAGCAAGAAGGAAGCCTGGAGTTGAAAGTCTGTCTACCAGGTCCTAAACACACCTTCATCCCATTTTAGCTTTCTCCTTCCTGGTACCTGCCTCCTAGTAGCCAGACCTGTTGCCTTTCAACTTTTTGGCTAAGATCAAGTTTAGTGTCTAGAAGCCAACCCTGGCTATCTTGAGGTCTTTTCCCCCCTGTGGAACACACACTATGTCCTGTATGGCCCTCAACTGGTTCCAACTACCAGCCTCCCCTTGCCAAGACCTGGACCATGTCCTGTGAGCCTGCCCTCTGGTAGGCCTTAGACTCTCTTAGCTCTGAGGCTCACTGTTTCCAGAATGGCCCTCAGACCAAGCGCGGGGTGCACATGAACTTGGAGGCATAGAACTCCATGCTTAATGTTAAGGAAAGGCTTACTATGTGCCAGGACACTTCTAAGCCCTGACCCCTGACCTGTACTGACTTCTCATGAGGAGATGGGAAAGAGTGCTTGCCTTATCATACACAAGGCTTAATGGCCTGTCCCAACACCATACAAACCCACGGTGCTAGTCCACAACAAGAATCTCAGCTCTTGGGAGGCAGAGAGGTGAGAAGAGCGAAGTTCAAGGTCATTCCCAGTTAACAGTTTGCATGCTATGTAGAAGACCATGTCTCAAAATCAAAGACACAAAACACCCACCTCTCAGAAGGCCCCTGGGAATCGGGTCCTTTACTATTTCACTTCTGCAGAATTACTAGCCCATTTCATAGAAGAGGAAACCTAGAAACTTTGTGAAGAGTCAGTCTGGGACAGACTCTGGGCCTAGAGTGTCACATACCATATCGAGACACAGACCTACCAATATGTACACAGGCACGGAATACCAAAACGTGTGCGAGGAGTCTCATACTGGTTGGCACATACTGACAGCCAGTTCTCAAGGAGAAAACGCAATTCATAGCTGCTTTGTGTTCCCCAGTGAAGCCGTGTTGTCAACTTTTGGGGTATCTCTCTGCTTTAATGCAAATTGTCCAAGTACAGTGTGTGCGTGGAGTGAGTGTGTGTATCATGCCTGTCCCATTAGGGTCAGGAGCCTCATCTCATCCAGTCAAGTAGGAGTTGCTTGCTAGGCAGCATGTGTGTGGCTCTGTTGATGTGTGTTCACATGTATGTACAGCCGTGACAGCTGGTGTGTGTTCGTCTCCTGCAAGCTGTTTAGTTGGTGCCTGTTCACAGTGCCTGAAGCAGCCCCAAGTCACTGAATAAACAAACTCCAGCCCCAAGCTGCAACGTGGAGGATCTGCCTTATTGCAGGAAGTATGCCTTCTTGGACTCGCCACCACTGGGCGGGCCCACTTTCACTTAGTGCAGCCTGCCTTCCTCAGGCAGAAGGCCAGGAGAGCTCTGTGCCTACCGGAACCCTGCTAGAGTTCAGGCGCAGACTCCAGACACAGTTGACTCTACACCAGCTCTGCCCTGGAAGGAGCCTATGGCCAAAGGTGGACACCGCCCTGGTACTTCCTTAGGACCCCCATTCCCAAGAGGCACTGTTTCCTCTTCCTGTTTCACAGAAGAGGAAACTGAGGTTCACAGAAGGGGAGTGGAGTTGCTGGCGTAGGGGCTGTAAAGGGATTGAGAGGGAAGCCATAGCAGACGCCTTAACCTTTCCAACTTGGCTGTTCCCAAGAACCTCCTGAGTTTCCTCCCAGCCCCTAATCCTTCTCACCTGGAAACCCACACTTTCTTTACTGGCCCAAGTCTGGCATGACCAAGGGGCTAGGCTTAGACAACACCTGTCTACCTGAAATACCAGCCAGTTCCCCTGCTTCTTACCTGGGCTCTGCCACCTCCAGCTTCGGGGGTGTCCTGTGACTTTGAGGGAAGCCCAGGGCAACTAAGTGGAAGCTGGGAGCTGAGGGAAGCCCTGCAGCTTCGCAGGTGTGAGGTGAGGCATCTTTTTCCATCCCCTCCAGCCACGCAAAAGCAAGCCTCAATCATCCCACCGCCCAGCCTCAGACCTGCTACCGGCTCTGCACACCAGTCTCACCCCTCAGCCCTCCCTCCAGCCCCAGAGATGCTCTTTCCTCAAGCAATCAATCTTCTTACAGACGAGGAAACCTGGGCTCTCACCATTGTACCAGCAACCATCATATCTCTCATTGCTACCCAGCAACTATTGCAGATTTCCTGGGTCTGAAACCTCTCTGAAGACCCCAGCATTTTCAGCTTTCCTGGAATGTTACTGGCAACGCAGGTCCTAGTGCAACACAATGCTAGTAACTATGAGCGAAAAGAAAAGGACCCCGCGGCAAGTCAGCATGAAGGGCTTCGGCCACCGGGTCTCTCGGTCTTCTGCCTTTCAGTCCACGCCCTCCAGAATTGGCACAAACCAGCCAGAGGCAAAGATCGCTAGGTAGATCAAACATTAACTCTCCTTCTGGCTCTCCTTCTGCGCTGCTGGGTCTGAGAGCTCAGGGACCCTCGCACAGGGCTGTGGACCCTCCTCCCGGCACAGTTCCCTTCCCCTTCGCGCACCTCCCCCCCGCCCCCCCGGGGCGGCCCAGGCCTCATCCTTTTCTTCCCCCGCCCCGCACCTGTTCACCCCCGCTAGCCAGGGCTCCATCCCGCGGCCAAGGAAAAAGTTGCAAACAAGCTCCTGGCGCCAGAGCCGCGGCCCTTCCCCCGGGTCTAGCAGCCCAATCCCGGGGGGTGCAAACGCCCCCTTCTCAGCCCGAGTTTCTCCGATCTTTTCCGAGTCAACCCAGAGTTTGTCCCTCCAGCTCCGGCTGTGGTGCCTACATCTCCACACCCTGCGCACACCCTGAGCCCCTGGACTCCCAAAGTCCTTCCCAGGGTTCGTGTCTCTCTCCTCGCGCTTTCTCTGCTCGGAGCAGGGTGCCCACGAGCGCACCCGACTCGTCCTCACTGAGCTGTACCAGCCGCGCCTGGGGGACCCTGCATGATCCCCTCCAGACCTGGCCACGCACATGCCCACCCTAAATGCCCAGCGAGTAGCTCGGGGGACTCCCCGGCCTGGCAGCCGGCCGCCCGCCTCGGGTCCCGTGTCCGGCGCGCTGCCTTCGGGCACACGGCCGGCACGCCCACCAAGCCCGTGGCTGGAGGAGTCGCGCCTCCGTGGCCCGGGGTCTGCGTTGCAGACTCTGCAGCCTCACCGTCTTCTTGCGGGCCACCATCTTCTCCAGCTTTTTGGCGATCCTCAGCAGCTCTTCTTCCAGGCCCATGTTGGTCCACGACGCCCCGCGGGGTTAGGGGCGCAGGGCAGCGGCGAGCGCCAAGGCGCGAGCGGCACGGGCCGCAAACACCTCCGACACTCAAGCCCGCGGGGGCGGGGCGCGCCCCTCCCAGCACTGGGGGATGGGTGGCGGGCACTAAATATAGACTTCAAGGACTGCCCGGGCAAAGATTGCCTGGGCCTGGCGGGTCGCGCCTCTGGAGGAAGGACCGGGCTGGGAGAAGGGGCTTTTGTCCTCCGCACCTTCTAGGGGGTGCCCCGAGCTGCAGGGAGATATAGGCGTGAGGTTTCCGCGCGGTTGTTGGCGCAGTGCAACTCTGGGAAGTTCTGAGCTGCGCTTCCAGAGGGAGGATTTGGCTTCGTGGCTATGCCCAGGCCGGGGAAAAGTTGGTGCATTCTTCTCATCTTGGTGCAGATCCTGAAGTCGGCTCAGCCCTAACTTAGGCTCCGCCGTGTGCCTGAGGCTTGTGGTATGCACGCGCCTGGGGAGGCACGCTCAAAGCCGTTCGCCTGCCAGTCTGCTTTATTGTTTTTCTAACAAACTCTCAAAGCGCTGTGGCGCGCCCAGTGCCTGGGCCACGCTCTGACCGGCTAAGGCTAGGCTTTGGCTGAGTCTTCCGCGGTGCACAGGGGGTGGGCTTGGAAGAGTAGTTTTGGGTGGAGGGTGTAAGTGTGCCTTCCACTCTCGGCTCTGCACACATCTGCTTTCTGGTGGAACATCTTCCAAGAATCCTCTGTAGACTTAGTTCCCCTGCTGACAGAAAATGGCCCCTCTGGAAGGTCTCTGATCTGGAGGAGGGCAAGAGAGGGCCCACGGTGTGTGAGGGTTGGGGAACTGTGAAAATCTCCAGTTTTCTGAAATAACCTCAGAATAACCTGGTTAGGTGCGGACCGGAGGCCCAGGCAATCCAGCCTATTGTGGACACCTGTCTGCCAACTCTGCTGTGTGAGGACAGTAAAGGATTTTTTTTTTTTCTTTCAACAAACGTATCTAATATCTAATCAACTAGCAGGAAAGACCTCAGGGCAGCAGCCTGGGCAAGATAGCCATTAAAGAGGACTGTATGCCTCACAGCTGGGATGGGGAAAAGAGGAAGAGGGCACTTAGAAGGCCCAGCTGGGGGGTCATCCCCTCTCAAGAAGTGAAATTTATTGCAAAGTAAATTCAAAGGGCAAAGTGGGAGTTTGGTGGAGGAGGGAAGGGGGGGCACGTGTTTGTTCTATTTACTGAGCACCTACTGTGTTCCAGGTATTTCTGGCATCCAGAAGGGAGCAAGCCAGCCAGCCCTTCTGGAGCACTCATTGTACCAAGCTTGGGCAAGGGAGGGTCCCTGGCACATCAGCAGTAGAGGAACTGAAAAGTCAGTGTCTGTAGCACAGAGAGTGGAGAGGGTGGGCAGGGGCAGGGTGGGGCCGTAGCACCTAGTTGACAAAGCCAGGCTTTCCTTTAAAACATTTTTAAATTTTATTTTATGTAGATGAATGCTGTATCTGCTGTAGAGCCTGCTCACCAGATCTCATTATAAATGGTTGTGAGCCACCATGCGGTTGCCAGGACCTCTGGAAGATCAGACAGCGCTCTTACCCTCTGAGCCATCTTTCCAGCCCCAACCAGGTTTTTCTTGTCTGGAGCTTCTGGGAGGCCATTTGGCCAACAGAATTGTGAAGGACCCTAAGAAACCATGTCCAGTCTTACTCAAATGGGAAGGCTTGGGTTTCTGGAGGTGGGACCCCTCAGTGAGACCCCTCAGTGATAGTCTCCTGGAATGCTGCCAGCACTGCTGGTACCCATTACACCCCCTCTGCCCACCTGAGAGGCCACCTGCACATAATCATGACACACAGCTGCCACTTGGCATGTCTCCCTGTGAGCTTTGGGGGCAGGCTACCTCAGAGGGGCCCAGCATTGGTGGTAAACACTCCGTTCTTTACTCTAAAGGGGACAGATTGAAGATATTTCCTAACTCACTATGCCCCTGCCTCGGCCTCCAGAGTGCTGGAATTACAGATGTGTGCCACTGTGCCACCATCCTTTATGCTTTTGTGTGGATGTGTGTGGGTGCACATGGCAGCCAGAGACTGATGGGTGCTTTTCTCAGTTGCTGGCCACCTTCTTTTTTGAGGCAGGGTCTCTCACTGTCATCAAGCCCCAGGGATCCTCCGGTGTCCGCTTCCACAGAGCCGGGAGCACACTGCATGCCTGGGTTTTTGCATGCATCCTATAGATCCGAACTCAAGCTTGTGCAGCAAGCATTTTCCCAACAGCCTTCTCCTTACCCGCCTTTACTGCTTGCTGGCCTCCTGTTTCATTTCTCCCCCTGTTATGCCTCCAGGGGTCACCTCACAAACTACTCTGCCCATCAATCTCAGGGCAACCTCGAGGGGCTATGGTAGGGACCATGGGAGAGTCGAACATCAGGTCCTCAGGCTCCAATCCAGTATGCTTTCCTGCATGTCAGGCATTTTGAGCCTTGACAGCATTTTTGATTGGCTAATTCATTGCTGTGGGGATGGCTAATGCCATGTGGATATGGTGTGAGTGCGTTTTCTTGGCTCCTCCTGTGGCAATGTTGAGTGGTGACAGGCTTTAAGGGGTGGAGCCTAGTGGGAGGCAATTATGTCACAGGGGCACTGCCCTGGAAGGGAGTGAGCTCTGACAAAGGTGAGTTGCTAATAAAGCAAACTGAGACATCTGCGCATAGGTGCTTGCTTTCTACTTCTCTGCGATGTTGTGACAGAGTCGGGCCCTTTTAATGGGCGTTCATGACATGTTGTTTGGACTTTCCAATCACCAGAACCCTAGACCAAACCAAACTCTTTACTGTAGAAAAGGCCCCGTCCTTCAGCATTCTATTACAGCAACACAAAACAGAGCAGGAGACACTGTGCTGGAGGACGGCTCAACGGCTCAACGGCACCTCACCTCAGGAATGCACCCTCCAGCAGGGAACGGTTCGGTTCGCCAGACCAAATGTCTCCCGGGGCAATTCCCTGCTGTACTCTTCCCCGGCCACGGCCCCTGCCAGGCTCAGGTTAAGAATCCCAGATCCTGAGAGCCTTCCCATTCCCCATTTCTCTTTAGACCCCACAAATGAAACCAGGGGGATTCATCCCTCCCACAAGAACCCCTTATTAGAGATGAGCAAGATAGTAAGTCTGAGATGAACAAAAGCTGACCCTCGGGGCTCAGAAGCAGTCTTGCTTCCTTAGGACGGAGGAACAGCCCAGCCTCCAGGGTGAACAGTTCAACTCTTGCCAGACTAGGTGCCCTCTGGTCTCCCCTGTTTGGCTTGGCCCCCTCCTTCAGGACCCAGCATCTGTGAGACAGAACTGTCCTTGGTTGCTGATAGTCCAGCTTTGTAACTGGGGCTGAGCAATGGTGGGATTTCTGGCACTGGAGAGCGGACTCTTGAAGTTTCTCTTATCTTTCCAACTCCTTTCTCCTTTCTCGGTCCCTCCCTTCCCCCAGGCTTCTGATTTGATCAGGAGAAAAGTGAAAGTACCCCAGACCATTCCTTTCCTTTCTGTTGCATCAAGGCAGGTAGAGAGGCAGGGAGCATGGTACAGACCGCAGGGAGGGCAAGGCAGTCCCTCTACAGGAGCCGTTCAGGGTACTTTAGCCTGTGCAGCACAGGCCTGGGCCAACTAGAACTGGCCTGGAACAACCGCAGTGATCTGGCAGGGGGCCAACTGATGCTGGTCCTGTCTCTGCGCTCAGAGCCAGCCTCTGCAACCTGGCTCTGCTCATTCCAAGTCAGTTTTGAGGACCTGCTTTCCAGCGAGGAACCACACCTGCATGACGCGTGTCTTATTCATGTGGCATTCATAGTACCTAGCAAAGGTCTGGACATAAAGCTGTAGTTCATTAATGGCCACAAGACAGTGCCTGGGAGTGAATGATGGCAAGTGGGTCCCACCCTTGTAGGGAGAAACACAATCCCGGTGTGGTAAGGATTGAGGGCTGTGTAACTTAACCCAGACCAGCAATTCTCAGATCTAACTTCAGGGCTACCTGGCCCAGGACATCAGCCCCAACACAGAGGGGCCAGTGTCCTTGGCAGGGCCGTGGTTCCCATAAGGAAGGTGGGTTCCCAGATCTGTGGGCTCAAGTCACAGCTCTAAATGTCCAGGTCCAGCATGGGCCATGCAGAGGGGTCAGCAAGGAGCTAGTTGTGCAAAAGTTGCAGGGAACTCGCTGGGAGGACCCCGGACTTTGAGCTGTCTCCTTCCATGAGGCCAACCTGGGAAGAGAAGGATGAAGCTGGCAGCTTTTCTGGGAATCGGCTATGGGCGAGCTTCACCCAGCTTCAACAGTCCCGGGCTAGAGTGGGCAGGTGACACCAGGCTTAGTGTTGGCCAAGTGTGGCCACCATGGAGCGAGGCCTCCCTCCCCTCTCTGCCTGCTCTTGACCAACTCTGCAGCCGGGGCACCACACTTCAAACCACACACCAGTGTTCCTACCAGAATGTTTCTTTTAGACAGTGGCTGCCGGGCAGAGGGACTGTCTTCCAGACTCCGGGCTCCCCGTCTGTAGGAGCGAGTGCTCTCTGAGCTGGAAGGCAGGGGTAGCTGATGTCACCTGCTACCCGGAGCCCAGGTGGACAAACAAGGTTGGGGGTAATGAAGGGGAACCAGAGTCCACCAGGCCCCTAGGCTGGGTCTTGAGAGATCCTGGAGGTCTGGAACTGACCCATCCCCAGAGGGTGTTCCTAAGCCCACTCCTCCCCAAACTCAAGTCTAGACAAAAAGGGTTTACAGAGAAGAGAGGCAGTTGGATCCTGGGTTGCAGGTGGGGATGAGTGAAAATTTCCCAGAGCCCTTAAGAAGGGTTCATGCATGTGGGGCAAAGCCTTTTCTCCTCCCACCAACCTCAGCAGCCGAAGCCCCAGGCTCCTTCTTGGCTCTCCTGGCCAGACCAGAAAGCAATTGGGTGGAAGAGGAAAAGGTAAGGTACCCTCCACCCAGGTCTAGCCTACAACTTGGCTCCTAGAGTGAGACTATGACCCAGGCCTCAGACAGGTAGTGTTCAGGTCTGGAGGTTAAATGCTCGGAGAGCCAGGAGATAGAGTGGGTGGCAGAGCCTTTACCAACCTGAACTTGACAGGGAGATACGCCTCAGCAGGGGTGTTTCCAGAGGCCAGCCTAGGGTGCGAGGGGCATGGTGGCTCCTGGAGGCTTTCTTCAGAGGAAGGTGGGGCTTGGCTCAGCCCCCCAGGTTCCACAGAGCTGGTGAGGCTGGAGGAGGAAGATGCTGGGCTGCTCGGGTTCTCTGAGGCCTCAGGAGACTCTGACCTCAGGCTGGGAATGTCAGAGCGATCTAGAACCACAAAGTGACAATGCTTGTTTGGGGTTGTTACCCTGTAATTAGAAAGTGGAAGCCCGTGGTGGTGGTGCACGCTTTTAATTCCAGCTTTCTGGAGGCAGAGGCAGTGAAGTCAAGGCCAGTCTAGTCTACAAAGTGAGTTCCAGAACAGCCAGGGCTACACAGAGAAACTCTGATTTGCAAAACCATAAGAAACAAACAAACAAACAAATGTTGGGCTGCTAAGATACACGGCTCAGCAGTTAAGAGCACTGGCTGCTCTTCCAGAGGTCCTGAGTTCAATTCCCAGCAACTGCATGGTGGCTCATGCCATATAAAGGGATCTGATGCCCTCTTCTGGCATGCAGGTGTACATGCAGACAAAGCACTCAGACATTTAATTAATTAATTAACCAATTAACTAATTATTTAATTAAAGAGAAAAAAAAGAACATAGAAATGCTTTCCTCTTTGTTCACTGTCAAAGCTGGCTGACAGAATCCATCATGGGTCTTTCCCAATTCTTCCAGCCCCCCATCACCCCAGCACTCTAGTAGAATCATGTGTTCGTCCCCACCAAACATGATGGCTTGTACTGTTTGTGTTCACCCCCCTCTCCTGGGCCTCCTGCCTACCCCCCAAAGCTCAGCGTAGGCACTACCTCCTTCAAGGGAGTCCTCCCAACCCCCTGCCAGCTCCAACAGGACCTGCCCCTCCCTTTCTCTCCCTCTCTCTGTGGCCTCCCAGAACAAGCTCCATTCATCCAACACGGTCCAAGCGCACAGCCAGGCTCTGCCCAGAGCTGCCCAGAGCAGCCTGCAGAGGACGGAACCTGGACCTGCTGGGATGGATTAGCGCTCTTCAGTGGGTGGAGCCTTGTGCCACCACCAAAGGCTTCCCAGCCTTTATCTCCTCAGGAGAGCAAGCTCTGCAGACACTTGTTTTTGTTTAAGTGTGAAGAATCTGAGCCAGGCAGACCTGGGTTGGAATCTCACAATGAAGCTTAAAAAACAGTGACAGCTTAGGCATGGCCCTGAACCGGAAGGAGAGAACGGCAGCTCTGACAGAACTTGGAGGGCAGGATGGGCTTGCTACTGTTCACTCTTCGTTGTGTTCAGACAGGGTCCCAGGCTGGCTTTGAGCTCACTATATAGCTGAGTATGGCCTGGGCTCCCTGCCTCCACCTCCTGAGAGCTGGAATCAGTGCCCTCCACAGCAGTCCCTCAGTAAGTGGCCCGATCACGGTACTTCCAGGCAGCCAACTATACCTCCACTGGAATGTCCTGCTCGCCCCGGGAGTAAGGTCCGAGACGAGTGTTTGATGGGCAGGGGTGGCGGACTGTCCCCACTCTGGTTCTGACAGGTGGCTGGGCCCTGGCTAGCGACGGTCTCATAGGACTTGTTGCTGATGTCCAGCCTCCCACTGCCACAGCAGGCCTGTGCTGGGGGCTTTACAGGGCAGTGCTGTGGGGACAAGGCCATCTTGGTTTCCACAGCTCAGCCTGCCCCTTCCCACACCGGGAATATGGCTCTTGTCCGGTGCCGTCCAGACAGGAAGAGGCTGAGCCTACCTTCTCGTCCTCATCCTCCTCACTGTCAAAGCCATGCTCCATGGAATGTCCCCAAGGGTAGTCCATGTGGAGAGGGAAGGTGAGGGTCCCTGCTTGTGCCTGCTCCAGCTGCCAAAACCAAAGGCTCACCATGTCAGAGGGCTATCGGGGATGAAGAAGGGTTAGAGGTCAGCCTCCACCTTCAGACTCACCAGCTCTTCACATTCCTTGTGCTGTTTCCTCCTGGCTATGTCCAGAGCTGTCTCTCCAGCATCATTTACTGTGAAGGGCAAATCCAGGGGCCATGGTCAGAACCAAGGAGACATTGCAGCATGGAGATTAATATGGGCCTTGGACTCGGACTGTCTGAGTATGAAAACTGTCTCTGTGACTTCCTGGGTGGCCTTAGGTGACCTACTTAGTCTCACTGGGTCTTAATCATCTATAAGGTGAATGTGATACTTGAAACTACCTGACCAGGCTGTGAGGATTCACGGACTAACAGTACAGATCACCTATCAAGGGACCAGACCGAATGTAACAGTTACATCACTAGAACCCAGATTCTGCTGGGATTTACTTCATCGCTCCATCCCCACCTTTTGGTGGGCTCGCCAGCTCTGTGAAACTCCCTTTTTACAGGTGAGGAAGCTGAGGCTCTAGAATGATGCCCCCCGCACCCCCCCCCACGGCCACGGAGGAGGGAAGGGGCAAGCCAGGAGGAGGCGCCAGGCCGCACCTGCTCCCACCAAAGCTCTCCCTGTCAGCAGCAGCTTCAGGCAGTCCAGCTTGTCGTGGAGCGCGGCGCAGTGCAGGGCGGTGTTTCCGTCTGCAGCCTTGGCATCCAGGTGGCCGCTAGGAGGAGGCGGTATGCAGGGAGGTTCCAGGAGGGGAACAGGCGGGCAAGGGGGGAGGTATCAAAGTCCCAGGGAAATGGGAGAGGGTGTGGGGGGTGAACAGCAGGATTGCTGATGGCAGAGGGGTTCTCACCCATTGTGGATGAGGAAGTCCACTAGGGGCAGGGAAGCCTGGCAGGCGACTCTGATGGCTAAGTGCAGGGCGGGCTCTCCAGGGGCCTGAACACACACAAACACACACACATACACACCTGAGTTGCCTGTCACCTGCACTCAATCCAGTGCTGCCCTCATGAACCCTTGTTGCCCCAACATCTCTGAGTATGAAGTGGTCAGAAACCCCAAGAGATGAGACCATCTGGAGAGACCCTCACATCAGGGAGACGTGACAAGGCTCAGGAAGTCCTTTATGGTTCCTCCTCAGCCCTAGGAGAAAGCGTTCCCAAATCGTCACCTCTCTGGGGCTCCTCTGCCTTCTCCCACTTCCTCACTGAGGTCTCTCTGGCCTACTGCTTTCTAGTGTGCCCATGCTGCCCACCTTACCCAGGTGCTTTGAGCCAGCTTCCTGCCTCCCTCGAGTGCTATGCCCTCACTGCCTACTGGGGGGCCTGTGAAGATTTCAGTTGTACAGTTCAGAGACATCCTGCTCTGTCTCTTCCAGGGCCAGGTGCCAATGCAGGGCCTCACAGGCTAAGCACACCGTGCTCCTTCGCTAAGCTGCTACTCCCCCAGCTGGTGATATGCAGTTGCTTTGCTCTTTAAAGACTGCCTTCTCTCTCTTTTTTTTTTTTATTGTCTAGTCCCATGTTGCATGGTTGTTTTGCCTGCATGTCTGTACCCACAGAGGCCAGAAGACGGCATTGGATCCCCTGCACCTGGAGTTATGGACAGTTGTAAGCTTCCATGTGAGTTCTGGGAATTGAACCCAGGTCCTCCAGAAGAGCAGCCAGTACATACATCCAGTTTTCGTCAACTCCTGCTGACAAAAGCCTTCCTCCCTCGTGACTGTATCACCAAAATGCAGTGACTTTCACTACTGTAATCAGATCTGGCTTTCCTGCCCTCCCACCCCTTCCAGAACTAACCCATCTTAGAGACAAGGATATCAGACTCAGAGAAATTATTAGGTAACTGCCCTGGATCGCACAGCTAGGAAAAAAAAGACAGCCAGGATTTGAATCCAGGTCTGCTTGGCTGGAATTGTTCTCTTCCCCACTTGGTACGTGAGATTTGGGCAGACGGTACTAGATGGTGACAGTCCTAGAGGAGGTCTGAGGAATGGGTTAAGTGGCCCTGAGAGGGGCCCTCACCTGCCCATCAGGCCCTGGCAGCAGCTGTCCGAAGTCCTGCCCATTGGCAAAGGCCTCCAGTACTAACAGAAGGTCCCTGCTGCAGATGGCGGCCCGCAGTCTCTGGGGCTCGGGTGTGGCCCGGCGTGCAAACTTGTGTTCTACATACTTGGCCACGATATAGTTCCTGCGGCTGCTCCTACCACAACAAAAGGCAGTCACGGGTCCCCAGTTCTTCCACACAGTAACTTCTGGAACCACCCTCCAGAAGAAGTCGGTTTCCTGCTAACTTTAGGGTCAAAGGGCTCCCTTCTCCCCAGACCCCTCCTCTCAGACCCTGGGAACTGGGGAACACCCCCACCCCCACCCCCAAGACTGTCCTTACATGTCACTCTCAGCAGAGGGTTTGGGGCTACCATGGGAGGGCAGGTGGGCCTCCATGACTTCATTGAAGCGGGAGTTGCCGATGTTCAAAGCCAGCTGGAGGCACAGTGCAGTGCGTGTGGCAAGTCAGCGGGTAAATTAGGTGTTAGGGCAGAGCTCAGCGAGGTTCAGCCTTCAAAGTTCAGACCCTCCCCACAGTTCCCCACCTGTCGCCCCTATCAACCCCCTACCCTGGTTACTTTGGATCCATTCCCAGTTACCCAAGCTCCATCTCCCAAACCCCGCCCCACGCCCCTGCTCTCACCAGAAGCTCGGAGGGACCCAGGAGGTCCAAGGTGAGCGATTGTATGCGGGAGTAGCGCACGCCCAGCTCGCGGTGGACCCCGGAGCACTGGATGCAGGTGAGCACGCCCAGGTTGGTGCTGAGCCACGTGGGGTCTGCAGATGAACGAAGCTGGAGCCTCCAGCCCACAGCCCCTTCTCCACGCCTCCCCCCAATGCCTCGCCCACCGCTGACCTGCGGCCCCGCAGTCGCAACAGTGGCCGTTCCCTGGCCTGCTCTTCACCTCGGCGAGGAGCATCTTGGTGAGGTCGTAGGGCTCCGCATCCGGTCTGGCGCCGCTCCAAGACCACTGGCCGCCGCTGGGCTCCCCCTGAAAGGCGCTGCTCAGGGCTTCGTCCTTGCTGTTCTGCAGCACAGACACCCATCTGTGCAGATATAACGGGACGGGTTGCGGACCGACAGGAGACAGGGTGTGGACCCGGTTCCCCGCCCCCATGAGCACTGCCCCATCGCTGCTTGCCCAAAACCGGCACTCACGCCTCACACTCCAGCTCGTCCTCTGCGTGGAAGTGGTATGTGCGGTTGTCTGTGGGAGGGAGAAAATGGCGTCAGGGCCGCAGATCCTGTGGGCCTTCCCCAGGACAAACACCTGTGTGCCCCTGAGATCAGGCTCTCCTAAGAGAACGTCACCATCTTCATAAGTCATCTTCAGGGCTGGAGACATGGCTCAGAGGTTAAGAGCACTGGCTGCCCTTCCAAAGGTCCTGAGTTCAATTCCCAGCAACCACATGGTGGCTCACAACCATCTATAATATGATCTGGTGCCCTCTTCTGGCCTGCAGCATACATGTAAGCAGAACACAGTATATATAATAAATAAATCTTAAAAAAAAAAAATAAGTCATCTTCAAAGTCGGACCCCAACCTACTGTGGACAGTGCACAGCACCCTCACCCCATCCCACCCCTGCCTGGTCCTACATCCACCACCCCACTCGAGTTTCCTTGCTTCCCACCTCTCTCCCTTCACCTCGCCGTACCAGCTCCCAGGATGCTGCGTCTAGGGCTCTAACCACACTGCACCCTGCTTCCAGACCCCTAGGGGTCCCTACTATCAGAGAACAAGGCTCGGACCTTTAAGAAGCAGTTCCAGGCTTTGCTCCTGTATCAAGTCCCTTGTAAGACTGGTGTGGGGGTAGTCTGTCCTGCTTCCACGCCTCCTCCCCACCCCCGCCAGCACCCACCCACAAAGCCCCTAACGCTTCTAAAGGCTACAATCTCTGCATCTCTCAAGGCTAAACCCCAATGCTCTCTCTCCTCAAACAGCCTTTAATTCCCTCTAGCAGCTCGGGTCTTCTGAGGGTCTCTATGCGTGCCTCTCTCCTCTGAGCACCCCAAGACCCCCATCTTAGAGTCTTGGATTCCCCTCTCACTCCTAAGAGGGTTCCCTGTCTGGAATGATGGCACAGCAGTTAAGAGCACTGGCTGCTCTTCCAGAGGACCTAGGTTCAATTCCTGGCACCCACATGGCAGCTCACTGCTTTCTGTAACTCCAGTTTTGAGGAATCCCAGGCAGGCAAAATACCAATACACATGAAGTAAAAACAAACCATTAAGAGGGCTCCCTAAAGACAAGAGCCTATATTTTTTTTATGAGATAAGATCTCATATAGCCCAGGCTGGCCTAAACTCCCTATGTAGCTAAGGATTGCCTTTAACTTCTGATCTCTCTGCTGGATGGTTCTCAGCACAGAACATAGAGCTTCATGCATGTAGTATGAGCTATATCCCAGCCTGCACTCACCTTCCCTAAAGCCGGGCATTAAAGCTGCCTACATCCATAGCCACACAAAAAAAGGCAAATCATTTTCAAAAGCCGGACAGGCCAGAGCCATTCAAATGTGCTCTACATGAACACCGATCTTGATGCGTACACACAGAAGGTAGATGTGTCTTTGTGTTCAGTGAGATGGCTGCTGAGACCCTGTAAAGGAGTGAGCCCTTGGAGTCCTGGGCCTGCAGTGCTAGCCTTTGGCTGCTTAGTGTCCTGAATACAGAGCCCTGGCCACAGCCCCTCAGGAGGAGCACGGGGAATGTGGGGCCCTCGTAGACTACTCACGGGTCACCAGGTCGAAGCACCTTTTCTCCTCAGGGTTCGGTCTCACTTGGCATGTCAGCAGGGTCAGCTTCACCGGAGGCCGGTTGATCTGTGGGAAATGTGAGGGTGGAGGCCGCCATGTTACCCTCTGGGACTCTGCCCTCTTGTCTATTAAGTAATCTCAAAAGTCCCTCCTGGGAGGGGTGTGGATCCTTTGGATGCCATGCCTCCTGAGAGGGCTCTCGAAGACTCTGGATCTAAGGCTGGAGACCTGTTCTGCAGGAAGAGCTCGGCACCTGTCCACTCAGAACCCCTCAGGGGCCTCACCATGCTGTGCGAGATGGTCAGGCAGCCGTACTTGACCCCACACTTCCTCTTCTGCCAGACTCTTCGAATCCTAAAGCCCAGAAGGACAGAAGAACAGTGACCAGTGGCTCACGCCTAACTCCCCTGCATCAGAGGACAGAAAGTATGCTGTCTTCCCTTCCCACCCACTGTGCCTCACCACGCCCTGCACCAAGTATGATGGGGAAAAGCCTCACACTTTAGATTCCTATTCTAAAGGTCACTATGACTCTGGTACCCTGAGAGCTTCCAGCTTGATGGAAGAGACACAGCTCACAACCTTATTTTGTGTATGAGCATGCCAGGGCACACAGATGAGGACAGCAGATAACCCGAGGGAATCATTGTGGTGGTTGAATGGGAATGACCCATACAGGCCGATGTTTGAACACTTGGTGCCCAGTTGGTAGGACTGTTTGGGAAGGATGACGAAGTATGGCCTTGTGGGAGGAGATGGAGGTCTCAAAAGCCCGTGCCCTCCTTGTTAGCTCTTTTTCTGCTTTGTGCTTATGGGTGAGATGTGAGCGCTCAGCTACCGAAGACTGCCGGCTTGCTGCCATGCTCTCTGCCCCGATGGCTATAGACTGGCCCTCTG
Organism: Pachyuromys duprasi; assembly: GCA_028658305.1. Classification (NCBI taxonomy): domain Eukaryota; kingdom Metazoa; phylum Chordata; class Mammalia; order Rodentia; family Muridae; genus Pachyuromys; species Pachyuromys duprasi. Next base: position 109,480,998 of record CM053763.1, on the reverse strand, counting down.
GAACTGTAAACCCCTATAAACCCGTTCTTCTGCAAGTTCGCTCTGCCATGGCATCTCTTCACAGCAAAAGTGAGCTGGTTCTGGTTCTCTCTCTATCATGTGGGTTCCAGAGGTTGAACTCAAGCATGGCAGCAAGCAGGGCAGTGAGCTTCTCGATCCTCTAGGGCATCTCACTGGGCCTTTTTAAGATAAAAAGTTAATACTGGCCCAGCCAATATTTCCATATCTGTGCATATTCAGGATACTGTAGAGGGCAAGATGAAGCCGTATCAAGTGTAGACATCAAACTCATGGCAGTCCCCTGCCTCAGCCTCCCAAGCGCTGACATTAAGGGCATGTGCCATGGCTGGCCTTGATGCTGCAATTCTGGAAGAATAACCTTTAGCGAGCCTTAGCAAAGAGTCACACGCCCAGTCACACGCTGATAATTGTCCACCAACAGAGTGGGGAAACGGTGCAGGGAATGTAAGAACAGCCATTGAGGCAGCTTCCTAACCTTCATTTCCTAGCTGTGTGTCTTTCGGAAAGTTGCCTAAGCTCTCCGAGTCACTCACCCATCACTTTTCTTGTACAGGAAGCCCACCTTCTCAGTCCCAAACTGCTTGTTGCCTTGGTGCTGGTGGATGCTGTAGCCGCCCCCCGAGTTCTTCCGGTTTGGGTGCTCCTGCCCCCCAGACATACAAAGGAGACTTCAGGGTGTCTGGGAGGGAAGAGCCCCCTGCTGCACTGCTCCCTGGGGTGGGGGATACTTGGGGGCTTCTCTTCCTCCTTCCCTCCCTCCATGTGCCAGGGTGTGGCAGCCATCTCTTTTAAAACTACTCAGGGCCTGACCTCTCTGCTCTCCAAATGCAGCGTCCCTCGGAGGGAGTCCCGGAGCTGGGTTAGCTTCTGCAGTTCCTCCTCCTGAGCTTGCCGAAGCTATGAGGCAGAGGACAGGATCCAGGGAGAAGACGTTGCAGGGTAGAGCCTGACCCAGTACCCTGGCGCAGTGTCTTACCCCATGACCAGGGAATCAGCTCTCCACACTCACAGCTTCCCGAAAGGATAGGGACGGGTGTAACCCCACAATTGAGGGACAGGTCTGACTTACCCCATGGACAGAGGCTGCCAGCTTGTCGATGAAGGGGGACAGGCTCTGAGCTGCCTTCCAGCCATCTTGGAAGAAGCTAAGAGAGGCCAGAGCAAGGGACCAGGGAGGGATGGAAATGTGGATGAGGCCAGAAGTTGGAAAAGGTCCCCACAGGGCACTCTTGGGCATGCAGTAGGCCTCAGTTTTCCCATCTGTGAAATATGGACAGATGCTACATCTGCTGGGTGGCAGGGGTGTTGGGCAGAGATCAGTAAGGGCATGGTGCCCAATCTTTAGTGCCCAAGCAATGGTGAGTAATGTATAAAGTGGCAGCTATGTTAAAAAACGTTGCTTTTAACATACAGAGACCTGGTGGGAAGGACAGAGGCGGGGAAAGACAGGCTTACTTGTGCTGGGCGTGGAAGAACTTGATGAGGCTTTGAAGGAAGTCTGGGCCTTGCTTCACCTGACTCTCTCCAGCTTTGACAAGGTACTGGCAAAGGATAGGACGAGAAGTGTGACAGGATCCAGTGTGAGCTGGATCCTGGTGACAGTGGTTTGGTCACTACCCCAGGGCTAACCCTCTCGGCCATGACTGAGCCTTCTTTACATCCTACAGGCCAGCTGGCCAGCCTTAGGGCCTGCGACCAGAGCCTTGACTGTCTAGAAGAGGCAAACAGGAAACACACAGGGCACATCCTCCCTGGGGGGTCGCGCCTCACCTCACACATGTGCAGCTGGAAGAGCCTTCGCTCCCGCTGTGAGTCCTGGGACAGCTCCCCGTGGGTTCCGCCAGTGACCCTGGCTCGATGATCCCTCTCCTTCTCCAGCTTGGCCCTAGGTCATAAAAAAAGAGACATTTGAAAAGCCTCACCAGCCCTTACCCCACCTGCCATCTCTACTACGGACCCATGAGTGTGGAGACAGAGCCCTTCCCTGTGCCATCTGTGTGCTAGGGCTGGCAACAACAGAGGGTGAGGGGGTTTGGGGAGTCCAGAGGGTCAGGGAGGAGAAAGACACAAATCAAAGCAGAGACGGAAGAGTAAAGCCTGACCTCGGCATGGCAGCTTAGGGACTAGAAGCCAGAGACATCAGCTCGGAGAAGCTAGGCCTGGGCAGGAGGACCACACCTTAGAATGCCTTTCGGTGGAGGGTTCAGGGAGCTGTGCAGTGATGGACACGGATGGGACATTGCCTGAAGCGATGGCAATGGGGAAACAGGACCACACCAGTTAAGCTCCTGGGTCTTTAAGCCAGAGCAAAAGTTTGGCGATTCTATGCCAGAGGTGATGAAGGCCAGGTGGGACCAAGGGTGAATTATTCTGATTAGCTAGAAGGGACTTAGAAAATGTATGGGGCCAGGTGGGGGGCAGATGACCACAGAACCTTTGGAGCCTATTAGTCAAAGCTTTGAAAGCTTGTGGCATACAGGCAGGGATGCAGCTCTGGGGCAGGGGGCTAGCCTAGTACCCATGAGTCTCTGGTTCAGTCTCCACACCTCCCCTAAGAATGAAATAAGTAGGGCCTCTCCCCTGCACACCCAATAGGTCTCCAGGGATAGCTTGGGTTTTCCTCTTTGGGGATGGTGGATCCATTTGTAGACTGTTCCCAAGAAGCCCACCCACAGCAGCCAAGAGGCCTGCCTGCCTCTGACCCCCAACTCAAGTGCTGGGATCAAAGGCACATGCCACCACACCTTTAAAATCTTACAAAAAGTTCACTAGAAAAAATCAGTAAAGGCAGAAGAAGAGGATCACATGATCCCCTCAGCAACTCATACAGATAAGGTTAGCCTATGTCTCTATGCCCTTTTTGGACCTCTAAAATAAGCAGACGGCCACACACCATCCCAGACAGGATGAGGCCCTGTGCTCCTAGCTATAAGGGGAAGGGAGGACCCAGACAGGTGTTTGGACCAGGACAGGTCTTTGCGGCTCTAAGAGATGGAAGGGCAATAAATTCTCCAGCATCTGTGTTTTGGAACCTGTCCCAAGGAGGCCATTATACACAGGAGCAAATATTTAGCTTCCACGATGCTTCCGCCATGACAGGGCAGGTTAAACACATTGTCGGCACACCCTGCTCCAGCTAACTGCTGCCGAGAATATGTCCTAATGCAGAAAGATGGGTCACAATTTTGGCTTCTTTTTTGTTTTTTGAGACAGGGTCTCATGCATCCATCCCAGACTAGCTTCAAAACTCTATGAGTAGGGGTGGGTAACCTTGAACTTCTCGCCCCCCTGCCTTCTCTGCCTGGGTACTGGAATTACAGGTCTGTACCACCTCCACACCCAGGTGTACTATGCTGGGAATTGGACCCAGGGCATTGAGTGCAATGGGCCATCACTCTCTTTACACCCTGAACTACATCCCTAGCCCTTTTTGTTGTTTGTTTACTTGCTCTTGAGACAGGGTCTCATTATGGAGCCCTGGCTAGCCTGGAACTCACTATGTGGACCGGGCTGGCCTCATAGAGATCCACCTGCCTCTGCCTCCCCATGCTGGGATGAAAGGCACGAGCCACGGGGCTCAGCTATTATGTTTTCACTTTGAGGCCGGGTCTCTCTATGTACCAGGCTGGCTTCAAACTTGCAATCCTCCTGCCTCGCCCTCCCAAGTACGACCATTATAGGCATTATAACCATGTCCAGCGCCGTGTTGTGTAAATAGCAGATTACACAACAACTTTGATCTCAGTCTTGTCAACATTTTTCACAGTATATAGAAGAAAAATACTACTGCCTCATTCCTTCAGATTAAAGATTTTTCTCCTAGGCTGTGTGGCCCTGAGCTAACAACTCAGACCCTTTGAGCCTCTGGACAATAAAACGTCCCTCTCAGGACTGAATGATCTTGAGGATGCAATGTCCCTATCCACAGGGGCATTAAGAGGCCAGAAGGTCACTGGGGGCAGCATCCCATGGTCCTTTCAAAAGGGCTCCCTTAGGCCTTGCAGCACAGCCCCTAGAAGCCAGCCAGGCCTGGCCATAGGCTCCTAAGAGCCAGACACCCTGAGTGTCACATCCCAAAGTCAACACCCTTCTTCATCACAAACACGCTCTCCTGAAGGCCACCCTTCCAAGGTCACTTACACTTTGGTTTCATAGTCTTTCCACGCCTTCTCCAGGTGCTTTTTGGAGTCCTGGGGTTGAGGAAAGAACAGGTTGGCCAAAGGGAAACACAAGCCTAGAGTAAACAGGTCACTCTGCTACCTTCAGGGGACCCACTCTTGAGTTACGATTTCTGACACTGTTCTCCAACTGACACCGACACACGAGACAACTCCCTTCCTGTGGCCCAGCCCACCCCAGCTCCTTCCCAGAGTTGCCAAGAACCAGGCAGGTATGGTGGGCTCTAGGCTGGGATGTCACCAGACTCTGGGCCCTGCTCTGAGTCTTGTCATGGGCCAAGGAGGATGCAGGCAGGAAGATGAAGATCAAACACCACCCCTGTTTTATCCTACCGATCTCTCCTGCTTGATATGAGACCACTCTCTCACTAGGGAGGGTATGAACTGGTCAAGAAGTCTCCCTAAGGCCACACAGCAAACCAGAAAGACATAGCTGACCCCTTGGCCTGTCTTGCCTGGGCTGGATACCTGAACCTTAGCCCAGCTATCCACACCCTTCTGGACAGCCTCAACTTCTTCTGAGGAAAAAAAAAGCCACCTGTCTGGTTTGGGAGGTTCCTAGGCCAGTGTCACTCAGCTGAGGACAATTTCTTCTCCCCACCCCCGTGCTTTGTGGGGCAGACTTCCCAAGGAGGTGACTCTGCCAGTCCTTTCACGGAACCTCTCTGTACGGACCCAACACTGCTGGGTGCAGAGGAGCAAGACACTGTGGATCCTGGGCCCATACCCTGAGCCTTCCATGTACCAGCACGGGACACATGTGTGGCTCACCTATCCTTTAGCTGGTAGAGGTGAGGAGGCAGAGCTGCAGGCCAAAATCTCCACATGGCATGGATGCTAAGCCCTCCAGCTGACCCAGGGGCAGGAGGAGGCAGTAATCCTGCAGGGACTGACCCTTCTGCCTAGCTCTGCGTGTACTGTCCTCCCCACCCAGCAGGCCCTTCCCTTCCACACAGACACTCACATGCCGCCCATCCCTTAGTTGCCCCTTCATCAGACTGTCCAGTGGGAAGGAGACGATGTTGTTCAGGTTCTGCACCTGCAAAAAGGAGAGACCCCGACCAACAAGGATCAGGATCCAGGGAGTACCAGGAGGTGATGGAGAGTCTCTGGAGTGCAAGAGGCAGGGAGAGGAGGAAATGAAGGGGCAGAGGAGGATGGGGTGCTGCGCTCAGTGCCCTCCCTGGGCTGTTCCAGCCCTGCATGGGACTCCTCCGGCCCTGCTGCAGGACCACTTTTGTTCCTGAGTGGTGCAGGAAAGAAGGATGGGGAAGCTGAGGGACAGGGACAGACTGATGCCAGCCTTCAGAAGGCTGAGGCAGGAGTGGGACCAGTCTCCAAAACAACAGGGTAAAGATGGCTCAGAACTGTACAGAAACTTCAGGTCAGGTCAGAGGTCAAGGGACACAACTGACTCTTCCTGGTCAGTTCCTAAGATGCTGGATTTGGGATGAAGAGATGGCTCTCCTGTTAAGAGCACTAGCTTCTTGCAGAAGACCCTGGGTCTAGTTCTCAGCATTTACATGGTAGATAAACATCATTTCTAAGTCTAGTTCCAGGGGTTCCAGTACCCTCTTCTGGCCTCCCAGGTAGACACACACATGTGGCACACATACATGCATGCAGACAAATACACACAGGAAATAAAAATAAATATATCTTCAAAGATAAACAAGAGACTGCATTAGCTGTGAGTCTGGCGGGAAGAAGCGGGAGCCTCACCAGGTTCTTGAAGAGCGCAGCCACCTCACGGGTGAACACAGCCAGGTTCAGGAAGCCGGTGGACAGCTCATGGCTGTTCTGGGACAGGTGACTATTCCCCAAAGCCTCCACAGCCTCTCGGTAGTGTTCCTCATTCTCCACGTGGACTGCAGATGGGAAAGGCTCTCAGAGCTGGCTGCAGGCTTGGCTGGGCCCCAGGCTCCAGGCCCCAGACCCCAGGCAGGCTTACTCACCGAGGCCAGAGGTGTGGATGGCCCGCACAGCCTTCTTGATTCTCTGCAAGATAGCCTGGTCTCCTTCCAGGACCTACAGGCAAAGTGTACAAGGTTCAGAGGGGCTGTGTAAGACGGCCTTGATTTCAGGATTTGGTCTCTCTCTCTCTCTCTCTCTCTCTCTCTCTCTCTCTCTCTCTCTCTCACACACACACACACACACACACACACACACACACGTCTTGCTATCTTCTGAATTCCTCCCTGGGCTCCCCTTGCCAGCTGAATATAAGCTGACCTTCTTCTGTCTGACCACACAGAAGCCACAAAATAACGAAGCCATTACTGGAAGACTACAGACTTTCTTGCCAGCCTAGTGCTGGCCAGCCTTCCACAGATACCTAGAGATTCAAAGACGTGTGACACAGGGGAACCACCGCGACAAGGTTGCAAGTTCAGCTCAACCTAACCAAGGCTGCTTAACCTGTGGGTCACATAACTGAATGTGAAGATCAAATGATTTGGCAATAGTAAAATGTTTCTAAAGAAGTGATGACCAGAAATTGATTCAAGGTCAAATGCATAATTAATCTGAGGTATTCCTGGCAGCATTCACCCACGCTCTGTGGAGCAACTTGATTGCAGCCTTGGTTCTGAACACATAACATGAGCACCTTACAGTGTGCCATTTTGCCACACAATATCAACAAATACAGCCTAAAACACCTCAGCGCACACTCAAAACGCTTGCATGTTAGGAACTGCGTGATTTTTATTGCACGTACAAAATCTTCTGCTCTTTCAGAAACATAATGGTTTGATTATAGAAAACAAAAACTGAATATTCTCCTATTATTCCTTAGCATGCACCAAACTAGTTCTTTCTGGGGCCTGGGGAGATGGCTCAGTATGTGATCTTTACAAGGACCCAGTTCAACTCTCAGTACCTATACGGAAGACTCACAATCAGCTGTAGCTTCAGCTCCAGGGGATTTAATGGTCTCTTCCGGCCTCCACAGCTGCCCATACACTATGGCAGATGAATACACATCCACATATACATAAACAAAAAGCAAACAAAACCTTGGGCTGGGCATAGTGGCACACCTTTAATCCTAGCACTCAGGAGGCAGAGGCAGGCAGTTAGTTCAAGGCCAGCCTGGTCTACAGAGTGACTTCCAGGCCTGCCAGGGCTACGTAGAGAAACCCTGTCTTGAAAAATCAATTTAAAAAAAATAGAAAAAGGAAAGTGTTGAGGGGGAATTTCTGAGAGCAGTGGTGAATGAGGAGCTGAGGTTCTAGGCTCCAGCATCTGGCACACAGGCCGCCGTGCACACTCTGTGCCCAGCCAACTTCAGGCTCCTGGCTCCACATGGAGGTAGGAGGTAGGAGGACACCACCATGACCATTTTACAGAGGAAGCGGGAGGAAGATGTCAAGATTATGCAGTCATAAATGGGCAGAATCAGAACCTAACCCAGGCTGGGCCAAATCCATAGCCAATATTCTTCCCATATCAAGCAGACCCATGAGAGTCAGGGTGCAGCTTTGATTCATGGACCAAAACCGTCTCCACACCTCAATCCCAACCCCACCATCTCTCATACGGGAGGAAGCAGGCAGGAACGAGGGACCTGTCTATAGAAAGCAAAGCTGGTAGCTGTCCTCGATCCCTCCAGCCTGTTCTACAGGAAAGAGAAGAGAAAGGGGCCTGGATGACAGAGGGAACAGAGAGGTGGGAGTCAGGGAGACACAGACTTCAGCTCAAGCAGGACAAGAGTTTCCTCCCAAGGGAGTGAGCTCTCTACCACCTGACATAGTCAGGGATGTCAGTGCTAAAGAGACTGAAGCCCCGATTCTAGATCAGGGCCGACAGGCATAGGCTGGCCAAATGGCTGAGCAGGTAAAGGTGCTTTTGCACAGGCCTGATGATCTGAGTTAGATCCCTGGATTCTGCAAGGTGACAGGAAAAAACTGACCCCCCAGACTTGTCCTCTGACCTCTACACTTGTCACAAGTATGCACACACACTCACAGATACACTGAAACAAACAAATGAATGAAGTTTAAGGACCGGTAGCCAGCCGGGCATGGTGGTGCATGCCTATAATCCCAGAACTCTGGGAAGCAGAGGCAGGAGGATCTCTGTGAGTTAGAGGCCAACCTGGTCTACAAAGGGAGTCCAGGACAACCAAGGCTACACAGAGAAACTCTGTATTGAAAAAGAAACAAAAGCAAGCAAAAAAGACTGGTGGCCATCTAGATTTCTTTCAACACTAAAAGGCTAGTGTCTCTATGCAAAAACCTATACACACACTGGGTAAAGATGAATGACTCCCAGCACAAAAGGGAACTTGGAAGCCCACCACCGGAGTCCTTCAGGCATCCTGGTCTGTCCAACCCAAGAAAAGGCCTGAATTCCAACCACTGGCATTGTCCTTTGTGCCCCTCACACACTGGACACAAACACACACACACACACACACACCCACGCACGCACGCACGCACACACACACGCACGCATGCACACACGCACGCACACACACGCACGCACGTATACACAAACACACCACTCTGGTTCTTGGCCTGTGCTTTCTGTCTGTGCAAGAGACCACAGATGGCAGCACCGGGCCGTGCCCAGATGCCCTGCCTGGAAAGGCCTTTTGCTTTCACCTCTTCTTGGGTCAGGGTGCATCAATGGTGACCATTCTTCACTGCTGGGGCTCTGCAGTGCCAGCTGTGGTTACCATGGCAACCCAGCAAAGGGGCCAAACTACCAGCAGCAAGGCCCTGGGAACTGTAGCTTAAATTTCACCATCAGACACTCACTCCTTTGGACCATTATAATATGAGGCACAGGCACCGTTCCTGTATCTTCAGTGACTATCACGGCTATCGTTTGTCATTCTGCTGAGACGGCTCTCCAGGTACTCTCCACCTGGAAACTCCTGCCATAGCCTACAGCTGAAGCAGGCGGTGGACCACTTGTTTGCTGTGGCATGAGGGTGCCTCTAGGAGAGACCGAGCCACAGAATATTACGTTGAACCCATTACCAGGAACACTCACATGCTGAAAATATGAAAGCCCAGAGGCGTTTCTTCCCCAGGTCTCACTGGAAAACACAAACTGACGGAGGGAAAGAGCTGAACTAGAACCCAGACAGGGGCTGGGCAGACGGTTCAGTGTGTAAAAGGGTTTGATACAAAGACTGATAAAGCTGAGTTCAAAGCCAGGGAACCTGCATGGTGGAAGGAGAGAACAGATCCTGTCAAGTTGTCCTCGGACCTCTGCATGTGTGCTACGACATGTGCAAGTGGGCACACATGCATGTGTGTTCATACATGAAACAGGGAAAAGCAAATTTTAAGATAAGAAGAAAATAAAACAAAACAGAAGCAAAACACCCATGAGTGGGCGGCTTGTGAACCTCAGCAGGTGACAGAGGCCAGCGGACCTCTGCGCACTTGAGGACATCCTGTTCTACCTAGCACACTCCAGACCAGCCAGGGTTGCAAGCGACCCCTGTCTGAAAACAACAAAGCAAAGCAAAAATCAGATGGGGCTTTACATCTCATTTTTAATTAAATTAATTAATTATTATTGGTTTTCTATCATCATCATCTTCTTTATCATCAGGTTTTCCCAGTCAGGGTTTCCTCTGTGTAGCCCTGGCTGAGCTGTAAATGTGCTCCATAGACCAGGCTGGCCTTGAACTCAGAGATCCACCTGCCTCGGCCTCCAGAGCACTGGGATCAAAGGCGTGCGCCACCACACCGGCTTACTAATCATAAGGAAGTATAATACCCAGTGTAAGCACCCCAGCATTCTAACTCTAACGAGGCCCTGGGGTCAAGCAGGGTATTTGATGATTTCCATCTGGAAGATGGGTCAGTGAGACTCCTAATTCCCTAGTTCTTTCCCTGTGACCCAGACCCTGGAGGTCCACAGACTGCAACCTGAGCCTCTGGAGTTGCCCTCCGCAGTTAAAAGAGTGCTCGCTTTCTGCCAGCACGGACCTAGGAAGACTGTGTGGCTCTGATACACAACAAGCCGCAGGAGATCAGCAAAGCATTCCTGGGGTCCTGGCCCCTTCCAAGCCTTCCCAGATTTCTAACCAGTCAACACCAACACCTGCTGTGGGGAGTCATGGAGACCTCACAGCCCAAAATGATTCTGTGAGGTGGTGACTCCTGGCTCCTTTGATCTTTGACAGATGTTCACAAGGAAGGTTAAATTACATGTTCTAGATACGAAACATGGTCATTAAAACAGGTTATTGGAATGTCCAAACCAAATTATACATTTAGTAAATATACAGAAACTGCAAAAAGTCCTAGATGAAGAGTGTGTGTGTGTGTGAGAGAGAGAGAGAGAGAGAGAGAGATGGGGGGAAGGAAAGAAGAATTAGAGAAGAGAGGATTTCTTTTTTTAAAACAGGGTTCCTCTGTGTAGCTCTGGATATTCTGAAACTCTCTGTAGACCAAGCTATCCTTGGACTCAGAGATCTGCCTGCCTCTGCCTCCCGAGTGCTGGGACTAAAGGTGTGTGCCACCATAGCACAGATTTCAGAAGAGGGAACTTTTTAAACTTTTTCTTTTTTTGCAGTTCTGGGGATCAAACCCGGGGTTCTGAGCATGCCAAGGAGGTGCTTTACCACAGAACTACACCCTTAGTCCTGCAGAGGAAATCTTAAGGATCTTTAAAATACACATCAATAAATGACATTATATGAACTTTGTTTGAGTCCTGGTATTTTTAAAGGTTTATTTTTATATTATGTGTGTGGGTGTTTCTGCCTGAAGTATGTCTATGCATCACTTGCGCGTGGTGCCCAAGAGGGACCTCTTCGGGGGACAGATCCTCTGGAGTTACAGATAGTTGTGCGCCTCCATGTGGGTGCTGGGAATTGAACCTGGGTCCTCTGCAAGAGCAGTCAGTATTCTTAACCATCTCTCTAGCCCAAGCCCTTATTCTTAAAAAATTAACTGTAGCTGGGTATGATGGCACATACCTATAATCTCTGTAATTGGGAAACTGAGGTAGGAGGATGGCAAATTCCAGGCCAAGGTGAGTTCCAGGCCAGTTTGAGCCAAATATTGAAAGTCTGTCTCAAAGAACACCTGGGGCTCAGAAACAGCTCAGTCAGGAAAGTGCTCATCTCGGAAGCATGAAGATCTGAGTTCATGTCTCCAGAATATGTGTGAAAAAGCTGAATGTGAGTGGGCAGGGGAAAGGGGGCGGTCGGGGAGCCACAAAAGCACACTCTGTTAAAAAAAAATCATAATGGAAGCTGAGTATAGAAGTGCATGCCTTTAGTCCCAGCACTTGGAAGACAGAGACAGGTAGATCTCTGTGAGTTCAAGGCCAGCCTGGTCTACATAGTGAGTCCCAGGACAGCTAGAGCTACATAGTAAGACCCTGTCTCAAAAACAACAACAAATATATATATTATAATCATTATTTAGATATAATAATGTGTTATATAGAATTATACATAATATATTATATATAGTGATATCTAACACAATATTATGATTTAAAGTGTTTAATAAAAACTGGGTATGGCAGTGTAATTTGGGGGTGGTGAGATGGGAAGTAAAGATAGATTCCTGAAATCTGATAGGACAGCTAGCCTGGCCTACATCGTGAAGTTCCAGACCAATGAGAAGATGTGTCTCAAGCAAAAGGAGGAAAGCACCTGAGGCTCAACTCCCAAGGCTGCCCTCTGAGCTCCACCAGTCACGTGTGTGCACCCACGTAGCCATCATAAGAATACTTTCACTCATACACATCACACACATAAAAATAAAGGATCTCAGGACAATCACAAGAACGCTGAGTAATCGACGATTTAGGGATACTGGGATAATGTTAATGTTTGGGGGACAATGACGGTAACAGAAATAGTTACAGAAACAGGATCCTTACTGCTTAGAAAGGAATACTCAACTACCAAAGCATAACATGATTAAGACAGGATTGTTTTCAAACTGAGATGAGAGATCCTGGCATGGCGGCATCTGAACTCCCAGTTCTTAAAAGTAGAGGCAGGAGGATCAGGAGTCCAAGATCATTATTGAGTATGTAGTGAGTCTGAGGCCAGCCTGGGCTATGTGAGACCCTGTCTCAAGAAAAAACAAACCAAAACCCCAAAACGAGCCAAAGATATCAAAAGGCAAATCAAAATGAGATGGTGCCTGGCATGGTGACACACACCTTTAATTTCAGCACTCACAAAGCAGAGGCAGCCTGGTCTACATAGCAAGTTCCAGGACAGCCAGGGCTACATAGTGAGACCTTGTCTTAAAGTGAGAGAGAAAAGGAGCAGGCAGGTGATGTGGACCAGAAAGGAAATACCACAGGGGTGGATGGAGTCTGCCAACCTGATGTTTCTGTGAATGTTTTAAATTTCCCATAAAAAAGGAAAAACTGAAGGCAGGAGGGTGAAAGAATACACCTGTTGAAGCCGGGTGAGCAAGCTAAGAGTAGACTCGAAAATTTCTACAAAGCAAATAAAGAAGACAAAAAGGCCCTTACTGCCAGCAAAGCCGAGGGCCGCACGAGCAACCTGACACTCGCTCAGCGACTTCGGTTCTGTGCAGGGAGCTGGTCCCTTTCAGCTTTCAGTAAGAGAGAATGGAGTCTGGGAGATCCTGGGGCCCAGGTCTGGTGAATGCGTCAGGGGTGGGAGACAAGGAGAGTGTGAGGCAGCAGTGGGTGGAGGTGACCTCAGGGTGAAAGGTAGAGAAAGGACACTGCTTCTTCCCTGGCTCAACCCTTCTTGGGCATGGTGACACTCAGCAAGTCCCAAGTCCCTCTGGGCTGCCAGCTCCCAGCATGAGAATGGCAGTCTCAGGCACTGCCTGGTCACTGAAGACAGAACTGTGCGCCTGAGCTGCTCTGTGCATGGCCGGCACTGGTTTTCCTTCCTGTCTACCAGATCCCAGGAGATGCTTAGAGCTGTGCCTAAGCACAGCCTCTGTGGCTGGCACAGAGAGAGGAAGGGTGGGCCTGGAAACTTTCCCAGGCTCACACTTCTGGGGCAACCCCAGCTTAGGTCCACCACCAACAGCTGACAGAGGGCCCCTGGATAACTGACCCTGGGTTACCGAAGTCATGATGAGTGGCTGCTGTCCTCTGGGCCCTGGGTAAAACATGCTGGGGATGGAGGATGTCAGAATGACCCTGTCTCAGGCGCTCACAGCCTAGGTAAAGACAGAACACCAGCAAGGAGGTACCTCACTGAGGGCTGAGGGCTGAGGAGGCTTGGCAAACCCAGGGCTGGAACATAGAGCAGCCCTGGACCCACCCAGGAGAAGTGATGCATCTTCAGACCCCTAAAACGAGGAGCCAGCCACAGGCCCAGAAAAGCAAGAGAAGATGATGCAAGAGGAGAGCAGGTCAGCATCCCTGCCAGGTGCATCTGAGCCACAGCCTAGGGACCCCAGCTACACTCCCGGTCTACACTCCCGGGGCCAGGGAGGAAGTGTGAGCAGTCAGGCTGCAGAGCCCAGTCGCTGGGAACATGCTGAAGGCCAGTGAGCAGAAGCACTTGCCCATCACTGGTCCCGGGCTTTATTTCCAGCACAGGGCCCACCCTGTATCTCCTATGGAGTCATTCCACCAAATGCAGGTTTTATAGATGAGGAAACCAGAGCCAGCTGGAGTTGAGGGCAGGTACCCGCAGAAGGGCCAGAACCTAAACTCTTAGCCAGGCAGATGGATTCCAGGGGCCAAGCTGTAACAAAACCCCTGGGTTTCCCCTACAAATCATGGGAGTAAATAGAGTAGTAATTCTCAACCTGTGGGTCGCGACCCCTTTGGGAGTCAAATGACCTTTTCACAGGGGTCAAATATCAAATATCCTGCATGTCAGGTATTTACATTATGATTCATAACAGTAGCAACATTACAGTTATGAAGTTGCAATGAAATAATTTTATGGTTGGGGTCACCACAACAAGAGGAACTGTATTACAGGGTCTCAGCATCAGGAGGGTTGAGAACGGAGTCCTAGAGGGTCTGAATGGGGGCAGTAACTTGACAAGGTCTTGGGAAAGAGTTTGGCTTCCCAGGGCAGCTGCAGTCGATGTGCAGGTGGGAGACAGGTAGTACAGCCTCGTCCCTGGAAGGCAGGACAGGGTGACAGCTCTGTCCTGGAGCGGATTACCCAACAGGAAGGACGCAGATTGCAAGCTGGCTCAGGAGCCTGCACCTCAGTGAACTCACCTGCTGCCCCACTTAAGAGCTGCTAGCTTTGGGGCAGGGACTGTCTGGGATGCCTCGCTTGCTCTCCTCATTGCCATAGGCTCTAAGGTAGTCATTAGCCTCCCAGCATCACACAGGAAGGAGGGAGGGAGGCCAGGGAGGCTGAGCAATGGGCTCAAAGTCTTGGAGGAAGCCCTGTCTTATTCCCCTGCCTCAGCAAACCACGGAGTAAACCCAAGGGGTAAGAGCCCTGTCATCTTTTTCTTTTCTCCTTCCTTTTTTTGGGGGAGATGAGGGGAGTCAGGATCTTACGTATCTTGAGGATGAACTTGAACCTTTTCAAAAATTTATTATTTATACAGCATTGTGCCTACACACCAGAAGAGGGCACCAGATCTCACTGTAGATGGTTGTGAGCCAACATGTGGTTGCTGGGAACTGAACTCAGGACCTCTGAAAGAACAGCCAGTGTTCTTAACCTCTGAGCCATCTCTCCAGCCTGACCTTGAATTTCTGATCCTCCTGCCCTTATCTCCAGAGTGAACCCAGGGTTTCATGCATGTTAGGAAAAGACCCTACTGGGCTTTTTTTTTCTCTAGTCCTCTCCCCTCCTTTCCGCTTCCCTTCACACCTCCCCCCCTTTCTCCTTCCCTCTTCTCCTTCTCTTTTGAGACAGAGTCTTACTCTAAAACCCAGACTGGCTTCACACTCAGAGCAATCCTCCTGCCTCAGAATTTCATGTTCTGGGATTACAAGCATGTGTCGCCACACCAGATTTCCCAATCATCTTTTCTAAAGAGTGCCAGCTCCTCTAATAGGGACGTCTTCAGAGGCAACACAGTAACACAGAGGTGTTCACAGCTACATGACCAAGCATCCTGGACTGGAGGCTGGAGGGAGGGATGTACTGAGGTTTTGGCCTGCGCATTCTGCATACCCCAAGAAAGCTCCCTCCTGCTGTGCCTCAGTGTCCTTATCTGTACAGTTTAGCTCTGACAGACTTGAGACCTTAAGTCCATTCCAAAGGATGCTTGGGACTCAGGGCTGAGGTCATGACGCCCCACAAGGCTGTTCCAGCCTGGTCAGCTGCAAGAACACGAAAGCACTGGTGACTTTACCCTGTGCCCTGGGCCTGTATGCCCTGATGAGCTGTCAGAAGGTGCTGGAGGAGAATAGGGTTTAAGTGTAAGGCCTGGGAGCCAGGCCTGGCCAGTACAGTGCTCTACCCACTCTCCCTGTCCCTGGGCCTCCTACTTTGGAGCCCCTCATCTGGAATGAAGAAGCTGGGCGGTGACAGGGAAGGCTCCTGCGGCTCTGCCATTTATTATTTCAGGACTCCGGCTGCTTTCCTTCCTGCGAGGCAGGAGCCTGAGCTTGCCTTGTGCCCCCATACACCCCAGGTGGGGCCTCCATGGATGGTTCCCAGCCTGGGCAGCAGGCCAGCCTGGCCAGCTTAGTCCCTCCAATGCCCCTTGAGGGGTACTTGGAGGTGGAGAGGAAGAGGGGCTCAGGAAAGAAGCCACACCCTCCCTGACATGGAGACCTCAGCAAACCCCAAGTTTCCTGGCTGGGATTTTCCTCAGGAGATTTCTCGGCAGTGATGAGCTAAGAGAGCAAGAACTTTGCTGGACCGATGGCTGAAGATTCCCGAAGATTCCCAGCCGACCCCTGGCAGCCAGCCCTGGATTCTACCCAGCTGAGGGAGACAGCCTGGCCCGCTGGACAGAAAAGCAAGCGATCTGGAGCCTGGCGCCCTCTGGCCTCAACCGGTAGCCAGGACAACACCCACCCCCTGCTCTCCATCATGAGCCCCCCCTTGCTAAGGAGAGCCTGGCAATATCCTGAGCGCGCCAAGCTATATCCAGTCACCTCAGCTGCTCCCTCTGCCTGGAGGATTCTTGCTCCTTCCTTCTGGAAACAACTCATCTTTCCTGATTCGGCATGAGGGTCGCCCCAATTCCCACCACTGCAGAACTGCCCTGCCCCAACTTTTGCCATCCAGTGCCAGCTACAGGCTCTTTATCAGGCCCTTACCACCCCGTATGCCACATGCATCACCTTGGAGGTGAATCTGAAAACAGAGGGAAGGGAGTGTCTCCTGTGTGTGCGTATAGGTGGCAGCTAGGGAAGGGCACTGGATGCTGTGCTCTGTCACTCTCTGCCGTATTCCTTTGAGACAGGGTCTCTCACTGGACCTGGAGCTAGGCTGGCAGCCGGTAAGTCTGGGCAATGCTCTCGTCTCTGCTTCCTACAGTGCTGGGGTTACAGGCGCTGTCATGACCACACTCAGCGTTTTACGAGGGTGCCCGGATCTGAACTCAGGTCCTCGTGCTTCTGCAGCAAGCTCTTCCCCACTGAGCCATCTTTTTAGCTGCCCCCTTCATTACTTTTGTAGATGTATTTCCCACCACAGGGATGTCCATCCCACCTATGGGATGAATGAGTGATTAAATGAGCTAATGAATGGATGTTAGCAAGGCCCCGCAGGAACACAAAGAAGGCAGCAGGGCTTAAGAACACCAACTGTCATAGTATGATGTCCGGTATTCTTAGCTGCGTGATGTGAGGCAAGTGACCTACCTTCTCTAAGCCTCCATTTCCCCAGTTGTCAAGTGAGGTGATACCAGCACCTATCTCAAGACCCCATCAGCATTTAAGTTATCACCCTGGTGTGCTGTGGAAGGGCTTCCTGATAACTATTAATGGCCAGCAGCTGCCTTTACAATATCCCCAGGCTGCCCAGGAAAACCACCCAGAGTGCTGTGCGAAACAATAAAATAAAACAAAAGACAACAATAGCAAAATAAAGAAATAAAACAGGAACACCGAGGCCCATGACCTCAAAGCCCGTGGGGACAGCATGAAGAGCTCTCCCCCATCACCAGCAGAGTGAGGAGGAAGCTCAGCCCTGTGCCAGCTTCCCAGCTGAGCTCTGCCACTTCCTGCTGGTAGAGTAGCCAGATTTAGCAAAAATAAATACACAACCCTCAGCTGTATTTACATTTTAGACAATTGGTGAACAACTTGGGAGGTGAAGTAGTGAAGTACGGCCCAGTTAGTGCCAGGACATCCTGTATGTTACCTGGCATTCCTGCTTGCCAGGCTACTTCACCCCTCGACGCCCTGGAAGGTGCCTCGCTTGGGGAAAACACAAGTGAGTCTGTAGAAAATACTTCCCATGCTGCCTGCTCTTTATTTGCTAAGCCAACAAAGAGGACAGGCTTTAAAAATGCCATGCTAACTCCAAGAAGCAACAGACAGAAGATTGTATACCACAGGAGTGCATCTGTGAAAAATGTCCAGAACAGGCAAATCCAGAAACAGAAAGCGGCTGGGTAGGAGGTTACCGACACTCAGTACAGGGCTCCTTACTGGGGCGATGTGTTTGGGAATTAAATACTGGTGATGACTGTACTAAAGACCACCAAAGCATATGATTTAAAATGGGGATAGATCCTAATGGTAGTGTTTGCCTACTCATTCAAGCCCAAGTACCACACGTAATAAATAATGAATAAATGTATGCATAATAAATTTAAAATTATGTGTGTGTCTGAGTGTGGGTATGTGAACATAAGTGCAGATGTCAGTGCAGATGTGATCCCTTGATGGGGGTGCTGGGAACCAAACTCAGGTCCTCTGGTAGAGCATTATACTCTGTTAACCATGAGCCATCTCTCTAACCCCTAAAAACACACACATAGACACACACATACACATACGCTGGTTTTTTTAAGACAGGGTTTTTCTGTATAGTAGGTCTGGCTGTCCTGGACTCACAGAGATCCCCCTGTTTCTGCTTCCCTAGTGTTGGGATTACAGGTGTGCACCACCACGGCTGGTTTTTTGTTGTTACTTTTTTTTTTTTTTTTGAGACAGGGTTTCTCTGTATTGTCCTGGCTGTCCCAGAACGCATTCTGTAGACCAGACTGGCCTTGATCTCACAGAGATCCGCCTGTCTCTGCCTCCTGGGTGCTGGGAATAAAGGCACGCGACACCACCGCCTGGTTAAATACATAATTTTTAAAGTGGACCTACAGCTCAGTAGTAAAGTACTTGTAAGAATGTGCAAGACCCTGAGGTCAATGCTCAGCTGAAAACAGAGAAAGAAAAAGAGGAAAGGAAGAGGGAAAGAATGGAAAGGAAGGAAGAAGAAAAGGAGAGAGAGGGAAGGAGGGAAAATTTAAAATGGTGACTTGTATGTAATGTAAACCTTACCCACCACTTTAAATGAAACCAGCTAGTGGCACCAGGGGAGACTGTAATCTGCAGCCAGGACTGGGTCAGTTATTAACAAATGTTTGATTCAGAAACAAGTGGATGGGAGAGCAAAGGGCAGAGCCCAGGGAAGATCCTGCTTCCTTCCAAAGCAGGTCCAAGCCAGGCCTGGCAGCACACACCTGCGATCCCAGCACCCAAGAGGAGGAAGCAGGGGGAATCACTGCAAGTTCAAGGCCAGCTGGGGCTACAAATGAAGACCTGAGAACCCTAATAAAAAAGATGATAAGAAACAAAGGAGCAAATAGGTTCCGCACCTTACTCTCTGTCTCCTAAAGCAGTGTCCTTGCTGACCCGGCCCCAGGACTGCACGGACTATTCTCACGGAACGCCTGCCTCATCTCTGCTGCAGCTGTCTTCTTGCTGCGGCTCTCACCGCTTCTACCTGCCTGCAGTTCAAACACACACACATGTCCATGTAAGTGTCTGTTATATGCTGGGTCTGTGGTGGGTGCATCGCACGTGATCCTCTCAAACAAGCCCCTCTGACCTACATGTGGGGAAACAGAGTCTGAAAGGTTAAGCTATTTATCTGGGGTCACACAGCCAATGGAAACGGAAGGCCATCGAATCTCCCTCACTGAGCTCCGCCAGGCCAATGGAGGCTGTTAGCATCACAGGTTGATCACGCTTTCAAGGACAGAGTCCTTCCCCTGCCAGATACGGATCCTGTCTGGTCACCTCATGACCTCAGAAACCGCCTTTGTACCCGAGGGAGTTCTGTAAATACGGTTTAATGGGTCACTAACCTCTAGTGTGGGCATCCGAAGCTTACTGATCTGTTCTCACACGGACTGCTCAGTCACCCGGAGATTTTCCAAGAGGCTCCCGCTCAGGCCTCCGCCCTGGGAGACTCTGACTTTGATCTCATAGGGTCGGGGTGGAGCTTGAGGTAGCTGAGGTTCTTCAAGCTCATGGAAGGTCTAGAACCAACATAGAGGAACCGTAACAGCTGCTACCGGATCAGCCACGGTGCCTCTGGTGACTGTAGAGCCTGACATGACATTCCTGGGGCCAGAGGAACCCTGTGTGCCCTCTGGACTTAACCTGCGTAAGAACCATGTGACTGAGGGCTAGAAATGTAGCTCATTAGGTAGAGTGCTCGTCTACCAGGCATGAAGCCCTGGTTCAGTCCCTAATGCTGTACAGTTCGTACAGCATATGTACAGAACATGCTTGCAGTCCCAGCACGTGAAAGTTGAAAGGCAGGAAGATCAGGAGTTCAAAGTCATCCTCAGCTACATAGTGAGTTCAAGGCTAGCCTGAGCTACAGAAGCCCCGGTCAAGGGCTGGGGAAATAGTTCAGTTAGTAAGATACTTGTTGCCCAGGACCAGAACCTGAATTCAGATCCATGGCACCTGCCCAGGCTCACAGGATTGCTGCAATGCCAGTGCTGTGTGGTAGAGACAGGCAGAACCCTTGTGGTCGTTGCCAGGCAGCAACGAGGGAGCCTGTGTCAAAACACAAAGGTCAAGAGGGCAGTCAAGCAAAGATGTCCGAGGTCAACCTCTGGCCTTCCACACGTACACGTACGCATCTGTCAGCACACACATTCACACACACGTAACAACATATGCCAAGTCCCGCCCCCCTCCACTCACCACCCTCATACACACCACACACCGTAAAATTAAAAGGCAAGCAACAACAGAACTAGATGCTCAAGCCGCCTTGGAGGCTCTCTCTTCCTTCCAAAGTTTCGGTTTCCCAAATCTATCTTGTCCATGCAGACACAGCTGGACATTAGCCAACAAAACTAAACGCTCATGGCTGAAGTATGTGCAGGAGGACAGACTCGGAGCCTGGGGCCGACCCTCGCCCCAGACAGAGGCAGCTGGCAGGAAAAGGCTAGGCCCCCAGGTCCAGGTGTCACGTGCACCTTTCTTCAGAGTCACTCCTCATCTCCCAGTCTGTCCACACACGGGAGAAAATGACACCATACACTCACCACTGACCTGCCTAGTTGCCAAAGCCATTGATGGGGCTGCTGTCTGCTTATTTTGCTACCAAGGCACCCTGGCAGCTGACCACACCTTCCTCCTCCAAACCTTCTCACAGCTCTGAGGTCCTGCCGTCTCCAGATCCGGCCCTTCTTCCTCTAACTCTCCAGACCTCAGCTCACCAGAGCACGGGCCGTGGCCCTTCATTCCTCTCCAAGAGGTGATCCCGTCTATGTCCACTGCCGGGGTGGATGAACAGATTCAGGGACTCGTGGAGTATTGAATTATAGACACCCAGACACCATACACACTGACTCGTGGAGTATTGAATTATAGACTCCCGGACACCATACACACTGGTAAACCTGTGCCAAGGATGTCTGACATCATGACACAAGTCTTAGCAGGCTGTGTCTCATAAAAGCCAAAGAGACCGAGTTCTTCCTTTCCTAGGCTCCCCTGTACCCAAGGTCCGGTGATGAGAAACTCTTGCTGTGGGTGTGACCCACAGAGCATGAAAAGTCCACTCTAGTGCTGATACTCGACAGCAGGGGCACTGCCCTGAAAGTGGCACCTCAAGCTGGGCCATTTAGTGCATGAAACAGTGTCCTGCCAACCTGACTCTGTGATGTCATTTTGGCCGACACCTGCCTCCTGCTCAGACCCGGTTCTCCAGCTCTGGGAAGTTCTGGGAACTACTGAGTGTCCCATCAAGTGAGTTCCTATTCTGTTTAGAATAGCCTGGGTGGGTGTTTCCAGGGCTTACAGTAAGCCTCCTAAGGATACACCTACCCGCTGGATATACATGTCCCACTGTTTGGGTCTGGTGTGTGTGTATGTGTGTGTGCAGGCCAAAAGTCGACATTAAGTGTCTTCCTCAACTGTTCTCCACCTTTTTTTATTTTGTTTTTGCTGTCCTGGAACTCTGCAGACCAGGGTGGCCCTGAACTCAGAGATCCGCCTGCCTCTGCCTCCTGAGGGCTGGGGTTAAAGATGTGCACCTCTACATCCCGCTTTTCACCTCATTTTTTGAGATAGGGCCTCTCACTGAGCCTGGCGCACACTGATTCAATAGACTGGCTGCCCAGCCAACCCTAGGGACCCTCCTGTCTCTCCCTCCCCGGCCCTGGGACTACAAGCATGACCTGGCAGGCCTAGCTTTTTATGTGGGAGTCCAAACTCATATCTTCACGCCTGTGCGGCAAGTCTTTTACCTACTGAGCCATCTCCCCAGGCCCCTATTTTGTTGTTGATAGAGTTCTCTGTGTGTCTCACTTTGTTGAGATGGGGTCTGAATCTGTAGTCAAGGCTAGCCTTTTAACCAGCTATACAGAACAGGCTAGCTTCAAAAATTATGCTGTTACTGTCTCGGCCCCTCAAGTGCTAATATTATATGAGACCTTATCTCAAAAAAGCAAAATAAGCTGGGCGAGGTGGCACATGTCATTAGTCCCAGTTGAGGAAGCAGAGGCAGGAAGATCTCCGAGTTCAAGGCCAGTCTGGTCTTCAGAGCCACTTCCACGACAGCCAGGGCTACCCAGAGAAACCCTGTCTCAAAAAAACAACAAAACAAAACAAAACAAAAAAGGCAAAAGCAACTGGATATGTTGGCACTCACCTTCAACCCTAGCACTCGGGAGGCAGAGGCAGACAGAACTCTGTGAATTTTTGGAGAACCAGGCCTACATAGTGAGACGCTGTCTCAAAATAATAACAATGATGATGAATAATGATAATAATAATAAAAGTCTTGCACATACGCTACACATATATGCACACAAGCACACACATACGCTACAGCAAAAGGAAAGTTGCCAGCATGGCCTGCAGCCTCCCATGTGACCTGTCCCTGTCTTTCTTCCTAGCTCATCTGCTAATGATTTTCCACTTACCTCACACTAGGCTTCTCTCCCTTCAGCTTCTTTTTCAGCCCCACAGACACTTCAGACTCTATCCTGCCATGTCGCCTTCGCTGAAGCTATTCCCTCCAACTGGAACAACCCCAGACCATAATGCTATTTTTAGTTTTATGTTTTATTTATTTGTTACCCAACCTAATACTTTCTACCCTACTGTATAGGTCCCAGCACAGGACATGTTTAGTATGCACAGCATCCTAGGATCAGTCTCCAGCCACACTGAAAACAGTAGAACTGGGAACATAACACCAAGCTTCGAGTCTAGTTTCATGGAAGAGAAAAAATCAATTCTATCAAGAAAGCAGATGCTCAGCACTGGAAGGCAGAGGCCAGGGGATTGCTGGGGTAGAGGCCAGCATGGTCTACAGAATGAGTTCCAAGGGAGCCAAGGCTACACAGAGAAATCCTGTCTTGAAAAACAAAAACAAACAAAAAACCAAACAAACAACAAAAAACCAAAACAGATGTTAATAAAAAACATATATAGTTATACAAATACACACACGCATATATACATCTATACCTATTTTGGGAGGAGGTGGGGGTTTAGACAGGGCTTCTCTGTGTAGCCCTGGCTGTCCTGGAACTCACTCTGTAGACCAGGCTGATCTTGAACTCACAGAGATCCACCTGCCTCTGCCTCCCCAGTGTTGGAATTAAAGGCGTGCAGCATCGCTGCCCTGAAATAGATAATAAATTTTATCTGTGGGAAACACAGGAGAGCTGAACAGTCAGGCCATCTGGAGGTCACCACCATGGTCCAGGGGAAAGCTTGATAGGTATGGACCAGGGAGCAATTAAGGAGAGGTGGGCAGACTGTAGATACCCTGCAGGTAAAATCCATGGCCCCCAGTAAAGAAGTGTGCACAAGCCTCCCAGCCAGCTTGTGCAACAGAACCTGGCAGCCAGCCTTCAGGAGTCATGAATGTGGTCTAGGCAAAACCGCTGCAAACTGCTGGACATGAGAGTCTGGGCTGTGTGAGTCACAGAGAGGTGGGAAGTGACTGAAGCCATGGGCTAGACAGCCTGGAGAGACGGGCAGCAGGAAGAGAGATGACCCAGGGCCCAGCCGTAAGGAAGGTCTGGACAAGGGGATGAATTTCCTGCCACCTGCTACCATAGGCAACTGCTATTGGTTTTGCTCATCTGCTCCTTGGCTGACTTCTCCAGAAGAAATTGTCTGGGTCTGCACGTCTCTCCCTGAGAGATGGGTTTTCCCAGCGCCTGCTACACAGCTTGGAATGCAGTGGCGTTGTGAGACCCTTGGCAAGGCTGCCTCATCCGGTCTTGGACTACCCGATTGGGTTTCTGATCCCCAATGTCCAGCAAAAAGTCCAAATGTCTAACTTGCATCAAGGCTAAGGGTGCTAAGCATCCCTTAGCATTCATTCTGGCCTATCTCTTGAACTCTCTGGCTGAGCTTTCTAATAGGCTCATCAGCACATGGGATAATAGGTAACTGTTCTAAACAGAGGAACCATGAGCCTCTCCCCAGACACCAGACCAGGCCATGGAGAGAAGCTTTGTGAACACTCATGGTGGGAGTCTCCAGACCCTCTCCTCTTCCTCTCTCCTCCCCCAGGGTAAAACTGTGGCCATGTTTACCCTGCCTGAGTCTCTCCCTCTATGACCTCTGTTGATGAAACCAGGGGTGGAGACCTGGCCTCTGTAATCAGTTCAGAAGCTGAGCTGGGTTGCCAGGAACTTGGAAGTGGAGCATGAGAGACTGGCTGGGTTACCTTTAGACGCTGGACCAGTGATGTCACATGACCATGGGGGTAAAGCTGTACTCTGGGGCCCATGCAATGAGAGGGGAGCAGAAGCAATAATCGGAGGAAACAGAGTAAAAAAAGGTGGACGAAGCAGCTGCCTAAGCTCCTGACTCCTCTGCAGCCTCAGCTCCCAGGCCACTGGGGGGTCTAGCTGGACATGCTGTCCAGTCCCAAGAAGCACCTGTTTCTCTGCAACAAACTTCCTTTCCCCAGAAACTGGCTTGAGAGCATTTTTATTGCCTACAGACTCCAGGATCATATAAGTTTTTGTTTTGTTTATTGAGACAGGATCTCACTATTATGTGGCCCTGGTTGGCCTCAAACTCACAGAAATCTAGCTGCCTCTGACTCCCTACTACTGGGATGAAAGACTGCGCCCGGTCTATGGAATTTTTACACTACAACGAAGAGGCACTTCATGAGGCAAACTGTGAGGATGCTAATACTGCTGTCGCTTTGCTTTTATTTTTATGGTGCTTGGGATTGGACTAAGACACCGAGTTGTACTATATCCCAACCTTAAGAATATTAAAACTTGAAAATGAAAGCTGAGTGCTATGGCACACACCTGTGATCCCAGCACTTGGGAAGGCAGAGGCAGGTGGATCTCTGTGAATTCAAGGCTAGCCTGGTCTACCAAGTGAGTCCAGAACAGATAAGGCTACATGGAGAAACCCTGTCTCGAATAAAACAACAATAAACTTGAAAATGAAATCCTTAATCAGATGAGGTGGCACACATCTGTAATGGCAACATTCAGGAGGCTGAGGCAGATTTTGAAGCCGGCCTGGAGCTGTATAGAAAAACCTTGCCTCCAAAAATAAAGAAGGAAAGAAAGAAAAGGTTTTAGAAAATCAAAATCACTGGGTGTGGATGTAGCGGTGCACACCTATGATCCCAGCATTCAGTAGTCTGAGACAGTGGGATCAATGAATTTCAGGCTAGCCTGGGCTAGACCCTGTCTAAAATACAAACGCACACGCACAGGAAAAGGTAATTTTACTTCATCAGAATTTCAACTATGCCGGGTAAGACATGATATAGATTTTAGAAAAACATTCTCCTAACCATGACCCTTCCCCCACCTATCAGCTCTGAAGACAAACACTGAGAGCGTGCACATGCCCACCATGAGGGCCTTTTACAGAGCACAGGTCAAAGCAGTTTCCTGGCTTCCTCATAAGTTTTCTTCCAACCCAGTGCCTGAATTCACTCACTTGTGTTCTCCACTAAACAGGGTTAGCCTAGTATTGTAGAAGTAGAACTTCCTCCAGGAAGTTCCCATGTTGCACCAGCCCTCACTGGCTCCCTCCCTAGCCTGTTCCTTCGGCCTCTGATAGCACTGACTGCCTCTCACTGGACACTCAGGACCACTCCGGTCATCCTCAAGGCTGGATCGTTTTACCCGTGCACAGAAATGGCACAGGAAGCTTCACAGAACTCAGCAGCCAGCTAAGCCTGCCATGTCACGCATGGCAACTGCTTTACTTTCCCTGTGAAAGTCAATGGGATGATGGCCATAGAGGGGTCCAGGACAGGAAGGGGCTGTCTGATGTAGGGTTTATTTTATTACCCCCTCGTGTTGCCCAGAGATTCACAATGAAAAACAAACCGCCTTTAGCAATCCAGTGAGGTGAAGCAGGGAGGAATTATGAGATTCGGTTTCAGGATGAAATAACTGAGGTTTGGAGAAGTCCTAGAGGAAGGCCAAGCCACTGAACTTTGCAAGGAAGAGAGCAGGACTGAGGTTAAGGCAACGAGGGAGAAATGCCAGCTACCCTGACTCCCTCACTCTGGGAGCTCAGGCAATGTCTTGTCCTGTCTGTTTATGGGTTTCTCCATCTTAAGTGGGAGAAATTCTAGCCAATTTTTCTCTTGCAGGGTCCTTCAGCCTGGACACTCTTGATTCCTATGACCTGTCCAGGGTCCTTCCCCAGTAGGGTTGACAAAAAAGGCCTGCAGTCTTAAGACAGAGTCCCTAGTTACTTCCAGGACACCGGTTAGAACTAGGAGCCTTGATTTGAAAGGCAGCTGCAGTTTCAAGCCTGGAGTTAGGTTAGTCATGCACAGTATTGAAGAAAAAAAAAAAACCGTATCAAACTACATGTAAGCACAGTTTAACAGCAGAGAGGCGCGACCACAAAACCAACCAGAAAACTCCAACAAAATCTAATTCAGAAGTTAGACTCTTAATTTTGGGGACTCTGGAATGCTGAGGTGAAAAGCTATGCTCGGGGACCTCATGCCTTTCTGTTGCAAAACTTAAAGCTTGCAAGTACATGGATCTGAAGGAGAGAGAGAGAGAGAGAGAGAGAAAAAAAAGCTGGGTTTTGTCTGATCTGGCCCCTCCGAGAGCCCACTAGATCTGTAGATCCGTTTCCTCTCCCAGCTTATGTAGCCAGGTTAGTAAGAGGTACAGGCACTTACAGCAGAGAGGTCCCTTTTGCCCTGATCAACACTCTAATGGACAACCTGAAGCAGAGGATGATGGGTAGAATCCTTAAAGATGTTGAAGGGTCCTGAAATCTGGAGGCTCTCAGCCTACGCTCAGGAGGCTCTCCTGAGCACAGAGCTAAGGCCATGGGGTGGCATTTCCCTTTGAGCAACCAGAAAGATGCCCACATTTGCGGATAGACTCCAAACTAGGTTTGCTCAAGCAATCCTAGCCTTGTTGTTTCTAATCTTCATAGAGACCTGTACTCCTGACCCAGGTGTGGCGGTGCGCCCCTGTAATATCTCAGCTCTGGGATGGGAGAGACAGGAGGATAAGAAGTTTGAGGCCAGCTTGGTTTACATAGTGAGACAGTCCCAAACAACAACAGAAAACAAGTATTCCTACAGTGTGCACAAGAAATGACGCTCCAAGAGATCAGATCTCTATCTAAAGAGATCTGTCAATTAACTTGACAGAAATGTTACCATCGATGCCCACATTGCTTCCACCATCCCACAGCTCTATGAGGTAAACAATTATGCCCACTTTACAGATTAGGTCACATGACCAGGCCCACCCATCTTGCAAACTGCAGGGGTAGGGTCTGGAAACAGGTCAGCATCACTTGAAATTGACAGTCCCGTACAAGTCTCTGCCTCCTTACCAAGGAGGAAAGAGTTGAGACAGAGGGCCAGCCAGTCAGGGGAGAAGAGGAAGGGAGATTTCCTAAGACCTCAGCTCTCAGTATTTCTGTGTAGTTTTGTATCTGCCACACAGTAGGCACACACTTGATGGAGAAGGGTTGGAGTCAGAAACCCTGCTGAGGTCCAGAATGCCACCCCAATTCAGGGTATCCAATTCAGGGTATCCTCTGGAAGAGGGCTGTGGTTACATTATCCTCCTCTGGCCCCAGACCACAGGCTGTCTGCTCCAGAATATTCCTTGCGGATGAAAAGTTGCAGCGAGTTCAGAGAAGAATGAACTCCAGTGAACATGGGAATGGGGTGGGGCAGCCTACAAGGGCGAAAGAAAGAGCCTGGGACACTTTGCCTGAAAACACAAGGAGGAGAGGGAGGAGACAGGAGTCTATAAACTTGCCGGCGACAGCCAAGGTGAACCCCAGCTCCTGGCGCCTCCCCATTCGCATTCATTCCACAAGGCGAGCCAAGTCTCAGAACCAGCGGCCAGGAGGAGGGGGCCTCCTCTCTCCTGCAGCCTGGGAGAGGTAAGTTCAGGACTGAGCCTGCTTCTCAGAAAGGGCGTGACCTGGGGGGTTGCATATTTGTGGGGTTCCAAAAACGAAAACACAGAGCTGTAAGCCGCTGAGCAAATACACATATGATGAGCAGGTTGCCCAAAGTATTTGGGAGATGTGCCCCGACATGTGGAGTCTGTATCGAGGTGACCCTGAGGATCCCCCCACAAAATCCCTCCGGTCCTCTCTCCCTGGCTGCACCGGGAGGACGCAGATGTTTGAGATGAACCGGGTTCCCACAGACCTAGGAGGGGCCGGTTTCTGGAGTGCAGCGAAGAGCTAGCGTAGTTCCAAGCACTCCTGAAAAAGTCAAAGCCAGGCCCCGAGTTGACGTGAGCCCCCTCCCGTCTCGGCCCCTCACCTCCTCCCGTGCTAGCGCCGCTCCCCGGCACCGGGGCATCTTGGCGGCGAAGGCAGCTGCCCCGGTTGGGGAGCTGAGGTCCTCCACGGTGACGGCCAGGAACTCCGCGACACTGAGCTGCTCGGGCATGGCGGGCGCGAGGCAGAGACTCCGGGCTGGGCTCGGGGAACGCTGCACTGAACCGAGCAGGGCTGGCTGCTGCGCGCAGGGCCGGCCTCACCACCCGCCGCGTCCCAGTCGAGGCTTCTTCACCCCCTGCCTCCGGGTCCGCCCCGCCCCGCCCCGCCCCGCCCCGCACTTCTCTGCCACGCCCCATCCACCCGCCTTTCTCTCCGGCCACGCCCCTGACCCGCTCAGCTACCCTTCTGGCCACGCCCCCGACTCTCTATTTAACTCCCTGAACACGCCCACGCCCCACGCCCCTAACTCTCCGGCTACGCCCCAGCAGCGCCCCTAACTCCCTGGACACTCCCTAGCCTCGCGTCGGCCCCGTTCCGTCTTGCATCAAGACCCAACAGTTGGAAAAGGCTCTCCCTGGGCTCCGCCCTCGAATCCCAGCCCCGCCCCCTGCCCGGTCCCATAGTTTCTAGCCCCGCCCCCAGGACCTACAACCTTCTGAGGGCTGCACACTCGCCCCCAGCCTGTCTTGCCCGCCCCTCCCTTGCAACCCTGCAGCCTCCAGCTCGCCCCTTGCTCGGTGCTCCGCCCATCCTGCTCTTGCTGGCTGGGCGCTTCGCTTCCCTTCAGTTCTTCTGAGCAGTCAGAAGATCTACCTCTGGCTCCTGAGAGCTGAGATTGAAGACACCAGGCCCTGTAAGGTAACCGACATCACCCAGCTACGTGCCATTGAATCAGCTGCCTCTCTGGTTTTTGAAAGTGATTTCTGAGTTTGGGATCGTGTCATAACCTAGAATATAGTTAAGTAGGAAGGGGAGAGGGTCACCCTCATCTCAGGTACACAAAACAGCTCGGGGAATTTTTTGTTGTTGTTTTATTGTCAGATTTCTTAATCCCACCTGTGGGCCGGGGCCCCTTCCCATTGCCTCGGACTCCGGATCCTCTTTCTGCTTCTGCTTGAAAGCCTTCCTCATCCACCTCCTTTGGCTTTTTCAGGGGATTCTTCTTGCCACCTTCACCATGGCGCCTGTGGCCCCTTCCCCACACCAGATCCTAAGTGGCCGCAGCAGCTGCTTCAGGCGCTTCTCCGTGCTGAGTGCATCTTTCCTCCGGCTTCCGGGAGCTTCTCCATCTTGATTTCTTTCCTGGATGTTTGTGCTGTTCTTTCTGGTTTAGTTTTGTTTGCTTGCTTTTCCTTTGTTTTTGAGTCAGACGTGCTCTGACTCTTTCTCCTTCATCCTCTGTCTCTGCTCTAGTCACCAACTTCCTTAACGAACTCACCAGATGCACTCCTGCCTCAGGACCTTGGAATCTGCCTCTTTCTGGGCCTGGGGTTCGGCTCTGCTGGATGCCTCCTTCAGTTTTTTTGTTTACTTGATTTTGGGTTTTGTTTTTAAAGGCTTCCCTCAAATGTGTCAAATGTCACTATGAGGCTTATCCTGGCCACCTTGTTTAAAACTAGTCGTCTGCTGCCTCCTAAAACCCCTCACTCCACATCCCACACCCCCAAACATCTTTATCCTACTGTTTTTTCCCCTATCCCGCACTTTTAATATTCTAAGTTTTTGGTTTGCATTTTTTGTGTGTGTGTTTTGTTTTTTAACGTGTATGGGTGTTTTGCCTACATATATGTCTGTGCACCACATGAATGAAGGACGCCAGAAAAGGGTATCAGATCCCCTGGAATTGGAGTTACAAATGAGCCACCATGTGGGTGCTGGGAATTGAACCTGGGTCATCTGTAAAAACAAGTATTCTTTGACCACTGAGTCATCTCTCTAGCCCCTTTTTAAAATTTCAGGTTCAGAAATTTACCGTGTGTGTGTATGTGTACTTATATGTGTACACGTGTGTGACATTGAACTCATGAGATCGGAGGACAACTTCCGGGAGCTGGTTCTCTCCTTTCCACGTGGGTTCCAAGGATTGAACTCAGGTAATCAATCTTGACAGCAAGCTCCCTTTTTATTTATTTGTTCATCTATCTTGGGACAGAGTATTATATAGACTCAGACTTAATGTGCAGCCATAGACAGCCTCAGACTCCTGACCCACATGCTTCCACCTCCTGAATGCGTTGCAGACGTGTGCCAGCACACCCGGCTTGTGTGATGCTCTCGGTATGCTAGCCAAGAACTCTAATGCATTACACCCGAAAGCCACCCAGGACGCTGCTTTTTCTTTCTTTTTTCTTCCTTCTTTCTTTCACTCTTTCTTTCTTTTTTACTGTGTAGCCTGGAGGGCCTGAAACTCACAAGAGATCTGCCTGCCTCTGCTGGGATAAAGGCCTGTCTTATTTGCCTCCCATTTACTGTTTGCTCTTCCACTACTGTATAAATTCTGTTAGAAGAGAGAAAGGTGGGGGGGCTACGCCTGGGATGCAAAGTACCTAACCTGTGATTGATATAAAAATAAATTTAAAAAATTTAAAAAAAAAAGAAGAGAGAAAGGTTTGTTCTGGTTAGGGCTTTGTGGGAGGCCCTGTCTTTGCTGTCTGCCTTAGGTAAGCGGCTTCCTTTCTGTGGCTGCCTGTCTCTGCTCTCACAGGCGAGATGAGAGTACCTTCCCTCCCAGTGGCATCAAATTGAGGAGCTGGTACCCTGAAATGCAGAGTTGAGCTGTTGTGCTAATCACTGTTCCCACAGCTGATACTAGCGGGCATGCCAGCTTACACATGCTCTGAGTCAGCTGAGCCACGAGCAGAAGGGGCAGAGTTTGAATCCAGGTTGACATCAAGCTCCCAGCTTCTTTACTGCCACGTGAGCTACCTTCGAGAGACAGGTTCTAGGCTTATTTCTTCTGCCCACCAGAAGGGGGCACCAGATCTCATGTAGGTAATTCATAGCCTGTAGTACAAATGGGACCTGAGCTCAGGGGGAAGAAAGCGGCAGTAAAAAGGATTCCTCACCCTGAGGACCTGGGCTATGTATGCTCTTGTGCCCTAGTCCCAGCTCCTTCTTGGTCTGGCTTGGTTTGCCTCTCCAATCTCTCAGGAGGAAAGAACCAACCTCCATGAAGTTCCTGAGGGCACCAGACTGCCATGTGACTGCTTCATCACCTGTCTGCCACGCAGCTTGTCCCTTCTGCCCAGCAGCTCACAGCCACCTGTGACTCCAACTCCAGGGATCCAACGCCCCTTCTGTCCTCCACAGGGCACCGCACGCATGCACATACTGACACCCCGGCACATAACTTAAAAAAAAAAAGTCTTCTAATAAGAGGGCATGAATGTCAACTCATTTACACAGCTGTAGCTCCTAACAAGGGGATTTTCATGTTCCCAGGACATGAAACAATAATGAAAGTGACATAATTTCTCAAAGATGCACTTTGTACTGAGTCCCTTTGGGACTCGTTCCATACAGTTCCCTCCAAATCCCTCTGTGGTTCACTTGTTCTCTTGTTTTCCCTTCACACTGCCTGCCTGAGGCTTAGACGGACTCCCCTCCGCCCTCTCTTTGCTCAACGGCAAGTCTGGTAATTCCCTGGCTTCAAGTGTTGGGATGGATTCCCACCCAAGGGACTGAAACGTGCCCACGAGTCAAACACAGCCACTTTCTAGGTCTCACTTCAAGCCACTAGTTGACCCCAATCTTCGAATCTGAATTCTTAAATTCCTTTAAGAGAGAACTAGATATTCTCTACCCTAAAGAGATGCAAGAGCACAATCTCAAACTTGAGCGCCATAGTCGGTGCCATAGCGCCCCCTAGTGTTGGACCCTTCGAAGCTGGAAAGTAGAACACAGCCGTCTGGAGGGGGGGGGGCACTAGGGTGGACCAGACTTCTATAGAGCTGGAAGGAGGAGCACTCCCACAGAGCAGAAGCATAACCTTCGTGCACACGGGGAATTTCCAGAGAAAAGTGTGAATGTATTAAATACTTCAAAACTGAGATTCCCAAAGGGTCAGGGAATCCATGGACGTCTGGAACCTTCTAAAAAGATATGTAGCAGGTACACAAAAACATCTGCTATCTGAATGTTTATCAAGGCTCCACCATAGTTCTTTTTTTTTTTTTAAGATTTATTTTTAAATTATGTACACAGCCTTCTGCCTGGATGTGTGCCCGTGCACCAGAAGAGGGCACCAGATCTCACTGTAGATGATTATGAGCCACCATGTGGTTGCTGGGAATTGAACTCAAGACCTTTGGAAGAGCAGCCATAGGCAAGGTGGCCCTGCAGCAAAAGGTACTTGCTTCCTGCCAAACCTGAGAAGCAGGGACAGGCAGCCCTCTTGTGAGTTGTCAGTCAGCTTGGTCTACATAGAGAGTTCCAGGCCAGCCACAGCTACATAGTGAGAGCCCAGCCCAAAAACAAACAAAAATTTAAAAGGCATTATTTTGAAACCCTGGAGAGCTGAGTTTGATTCCCCAGAACCCATGTCAGTCTGGAAGGAGAAAATCTATTCCACAAAGTTGTCCTCTGACTTCCATATGGGTTATACATGCTGTAGCACATGTACACACACGCACGCACACACAATAAAGTTGTAAAAGAAAGGTGGTTATGATGCTTTTTTAAAGGATTTTAAAAATTTTTATGAGTGTTTTGCTGCATATGTGTGCCTGGTGCCTATGGAAATCATAAAAGGCCACAAATCCCCTGGAATTAGAGTGACCATGTGGTTGCTGGGAACCCAACCCATGTCCTCTGCGAGAACAGCAAATGCTCTTAACCACCGAGCCATCCCTCTAGCCCTCAGTGGCTGATCCTTTGGAAGAAGGAGGGTTTGAGAGGCTGTGGGTGTAGCTCAATTGATAGGTTGTGTGGCTTGTGCGCTCAGAGCCCCAGATTCCATCCCAACGCCTCAGAAACACTGTGGTGGTGCTTGCCAATGATGCTGTATTCCCAACACTGGAGTCGGGGAGAGGAGGATCACAAAATCAAGGTCATACTCTGCTGTAGAGAGCTTGAAGCCAGCCTGGGTTACCTGAGACCCTGCCTCAAAAAAGGTGAAGTTGGAGAAGAGGGTTCAGTGGTTAGAAGTGCACCCTGTTCTTCAGAGGACTCAAGTGTGATTCCCAGCACCCATATCAGGCAGTCCTCAACAACCTGTAACTCCAGGCCCAAGGGATCTAACATTGCATGACCTCCTCATATGCAGACATAGTCGTATAAAGTAATAAGTTTTAGGGGGGTAAACGGGATTTGGGGTGGGGTGGAGATCTCAGGACATGAAATAATAATGAAAATTATATTTATTAAAACCTTACTTTGGGGGCTGGAGATATGGCTCAGAGGTCCTGAGTTCAATTCCCAGCAACCATATGGTGGCTCACAACCATCTGTAATGAGATCTGGTGACTTCTTCTGGCATGCAGGCACACATGCAGACAGAACATTGCATACATAATAAATAAATCTTAGGAACAAAAACAAAAACCTTACTTTGTGCCAGGTGGGGTGATACATGCCTTTAATCCTGGCATCAGACAGGCAGAGGCAGGTGGGTCTCTGAGTTAAAGGCCAGGACAGTTAAAGGCCAGAGTTAAAGAGAGAGCACCTGTTTCTCTCACACACAAACAAATGCTTTGGTAACAAGACAAGGGCCTGGATTTGATTCCTTGCACTGTAGCAAAGCAAAACTTTAGGTTCATTCACCAGGAACTGAGGGGAACCGGAGGTAGATACTGGCAGCCAGTCTGGCTGTGACTGTGTGCCCAATGTCTGAGCTTCGAACTCCCCTGGCCACGAAGGAGATGGATCATCGAGCTTGCTTACTCATCTTGTCCTGGCCTTGCGTACGGCTCGCCACGTACCGCTGCGTGACTTCAGAAAAGTAAATTCACCTTTCTGAGCCTCATTGGACGTAATTTTGGTTTTGAAAGGATGAACTAAGAAGCTGCTTCCCAGGGCAGCGCCTTTCCTCGTGGCTGCACTTGGCAGTGGCCACCAGGGGGCAGTAATGCTCACCCTGAGTGAACAAGGACCGTTCTGGGCACTGAGGCACAGCTCAGGCCAACACCCTCACAGGGCCTGCGTTCCTCTGTCCCTTTTCCTTCCCTTCCCTCATTTTTTGCAGTAAGGTCCCACTATGTAGCCCAGGCAGGCGTATTACTCTCCATCCTCCTGCCTCAGCCTCTGGAGTTCATGAAGGGACCACATCCGATAGGATGTGTGCCTTGGGCATTCTGCTTCCACTCTGCGGGAGCCATCTGAACCCTGGTGCGCGTCCATCCTGGTCTCGGTTTTCCGTAATTAAGCCGTTGTGTTTCTGTAAGAACAGAACACCTTGTATGCACAGCGATGCCCTGTTATTGACGGTAAGAACTTTCCACCGTCTCCAATCCAAACGAGATGGGTCAGTCAGAGTTGTCACAAGAACCCGCACCGAGCAGTGTGAATGCTGTGTGTTGAGAACCACACCACGGCTGCCGAGAAGTCCCACAATACATCACCGGCGGGCTTGCCCAGGAACATTGACCTCAGGTTTTGTACATTTGGTTTTAAATTTGTTTTTAGTCATTATGCATTCAGAAGCCTTTTGCTGTTGCCCCCAACCCCTCCATTCAGATGTCACCCCGTATAGAGTCTGTCTGTCTACTGTGACTGAAATGAATGTGGCAACCTATAAACCGTGTGGTTTGAATTAGGACTGGCTGTAAGCACCACTAAGTGAGGGAGGTACTATGGTTTTCCCCAGCACCTAACAAATGCAGGTACACAATAGGTGTGCAGAAAACGTTTGTGAACCAGGTGCGATGGTACACACCTGTGATCCAATTACTGTGCAACCTGAGGCAGGAGGATTGCCGGTTCAAAGCCAGCATGGGCAATTTTAGCAAGACTGAAAACACAGTGGGGGAAAAAAGGGGGGGGGTTTGCTTGGGTCAGGGCCAGTGGTCAAATGCTTTGACTAGCATGTGAGACCCTGGGTTTGAGCCCCAGTTGGGGCAGGGGACGTCCATAGAACAAACTGAAAGTGAACGTGAAAATCCCTTCCAGTTCTTGTTTGAGATTGGGTCTGCCATGGCTGCTGGCCGTTCTTGAACACCTGACCTCCCTGCCTCTTTCCACCTTCCAAGCGCTGGGATTACAGGCATGTACCACCTCACTCAGCCTCTGGGAGCCAGGCTGTGGCCATCCCTGCAAAGAGGAAGTAAGAGCCGAACATAGGTGCACTTCGTGGACCGGGAAGGAGACTTCTGACCCCACCCTTGGCATAGATGCTCCATAAATGTCTGATAAATGAATGACCCTTGTTCAAAAGAGCAAAGGGGTTAATTTCACAGGCCGTGGGCAAGCAGGCTTTTTTTTTTTTTCTTTTATGCTTGTCTTCTTTTGTCATGGGAGGAAGGTGCAGGCCTTAGATCCCAGGGTCCTGTCCTGGCACAGGCCCTGCCACTGCGTTGTACCCCAGCCCAGTTCATACACTCATGCTCTCGTTCCTTAAGGAAGGCTTGGGGTTTTCCAGTAAGCGTGCTGATGAAGTCTTTGCACCCCTGTCTCAATCCTTCTTGCCTGTGGCTTCTTTTTATTTTGCAAAGCCATATTTAGTTGGCTATTTTTTATTTAGGATTTTGCCCCTATGTTTTTTTTTTTTAAGTAAGCTATAGTTTTTCATGTATCTTCTTTGATGGGCTGTACATCGTTCATACCTACTTCAGCTGTGCAGTTCGGGGGCTTTCAAGATACTAGGAAAGCTAGGCATGAGCCAGATGGCAGCGGTGGTGGCAGAGACAGACAGATCTCTGAGCTCGACCTCAGAGACAGACAGACAGAGAGAGAGAGGCCACTCATCTCAGATGACTCCAGCTTGTGTTATAGTGACAAAGCTACCTACCACAGAGTTATCTCCACCAATCCAGGATGCCTTTACCACCCGACACCCTGTACCCACAAACACTCGCTCTTTCCCCCTCTTCCCTGATGAGCTTAGCCATCAGTTTGCTCTCTGCCTCTATGGGCTTGCTCGTTCTGGATACGTTCTATAAATGAGATTGTGTAACTGGGGTCTAGCTTCTTTCTGCTATGTGGTCATCCACTTATCTGCCAGCTGTAGTCGCTTGAGCTGCTCCACTTCAAGGACCAGAGCTGTTACGCTGTGAACACTTATGTGCGTTTTGTGTAGTTACACTCCCTCGGTGTCTTGGGCCCTCCATCCAGTTATTGGACTGCGCGGGTGGTTCTGTGCTTAACTGTTGAGGAACTATCTTCTTCCTAAAGCGGCTGGCTGCTCAATTTCATAAACCATTGGTGGGCCAAGTCCTCCACTCCCTTCACAGCACACATCCTTTATTATGTGAAGTTGTTTTGTAAGGTGAAAGTGACTTATAGCTTTAATTTGCATTTCCCTGATGGTTAATGGCATTACATTTTTAAAATTTCTATATTGGCCTTAAAAAAAAATCTTTTTATTGAGCCAGCTGGTGGGTGGCACATCCCTTAATCCCAGAGCATGGGAGGCAGAGGCAGGCAGATCTCTGTGAGTTCAAGGCCAGCCTGGTCAGCCAGGAACCCTGTCTCTGTGTTTACAAGGAGAAATCCTGTCTCTAAAAACAAACAAAAAGACTTTTTTATTGATTCTTCGTGAATTTCACATAATGACCCTCAGTTCCACTCATTTCCTTGTGCCTCCGTATATGCCCTCTGCCCTTGCTACTCCCCCAACCCCTGCAAATCTCACCTCGCCTTGGAAGTTGCAGGATGTCACAGTGTATCCCACATTGTACCCTTTTGTCCACACATCTTTACTTGCAAATGTTCATCGCAGCGAGTCATTGGTCTGGTTTGAGGCCTCTGGCTTCTGGTACCCTGTCAATACTGGTCCTCATTGAGACCCCTCTTGGTTCCCCCATTGTTGCCCTGGGTCATGGAGATCCTGGACCCTTCAAGTGCTCTTGTAGTTAGATGGGGTAGATGTTGGAGTGGGCCAACTCAAAGCCTTGGGTCTGAGCTTAGGTGGTAGCTGAGTTGGTCAATCTGCCAGCTCTCTGGCGCTCACGCCCTCGAACCCACGCCATCACAAGGCCAGCTCTACCATGCTGCCCAGACAAGGGGCAGGGCCAGCCCTGTGCAGCCCTCAGACATCAGCACAGCCCTAGGCAGCAGCCCAAGCCAGGGACTTCCCTAAAGCCTCTGGTGGTAACATGGGCCACAGACATTGACATAGACACACCACGGACACAGTAGTGGACAGGACCTTCCCATGGCGGCAGTGGCAACCCACGGTACTCACATCAGGCTGTTCCTCAACACCCCTGAACCTCTGGGCCCGCCTCTCATCACTGCGAACACCATCCCCATGTCTTTTTGCTCACTCATCTCAGTGGCACCCGGACCTCTGGGCATCCTCCACGCTTCCCTTGCCCTGTGGCAGTGGGCAGGGGTTGTCTTAGGCATGCTTTGTCATGCCCATATATCGGCCTCTAAAACATCTATACCTTCCTTGAAAAACAGATATTTAAGATACTTATTGTTTTGTTTGAGGCAGAGTTCCACTGTGTAGCTCTGCTGTCCTGGAACTCACTGGCCCCACAGAGATCTGCCTGCTTCTGCCTCCTGAGTACAGGGATTAAATGTGCTGGACACCACCAAGCTCGGCTTGTCTATTCTTATTTTATTCATTTTTGGCTGGCTTTTTGAGACAGGGTCTCACTGCGTAGCTTTGCTTTCCCGGAACTCCCCGTGAAGATCAGTCAGTCTCAGACTCACTCTGCTTCTTGAATGATGGGATTAAAAATGAGTACTGCCACGTATAGCCCTATACTGTCTTTTTATTAAAGTTATAGGAGTTCGTTTTCTTAAGATTATGTTATATGGGGGCTGGAGAGATGGCTCAGCAGTTAAGAGCACTAGCTAATCTTCCAGAGGACCCAGGTTCAATTCCCACATGGCAGCTCACAACCGTCTTTAACTCCAGTTCTAGGAGATCCAATGCCTTCTTCTGACCTAGGTGGGCCCTGCCTGCATGTGGTACACAGCCATACATGTAGGCAAAATATCTTTTTAAAATATTATTTTATGTGTATGACTGTTTTGCCCGCATGTACCCATGGGCAGCAGGCAAATCAGAAGGTCGTGTCGGTGCTGGATATTGAACCTGTGTCCTCTGCAAGAACAGCCAGGGCTCTTTAACCTCTGAGCCACCTCTCCAGCCCTGAGTTCATTTTCTTTTCTGAATATAATCTCTAATTAAATACATAATTTACAAATATTTTCTCCCATTCTAAGAGATTTCTTTTCGGTTCACTGGTGAAGTCCTGGTTTGTTTGTTTAACTTTGCTTTTTTGCTTGGTTTTTAAAGCTGTCTCATGTGGGCTGGAGGGATGGCTCAGAGGTGAGGAGCGCTGGAGGTGCTGAGGTCCTGAGTTCAATTCCCAGCAACCACATGGTGGCTCACAGCCATCTATGATGAGATCTGACGCCCTCTTCTGGTGTGCAGGTATACATGCAGACAGAACACTGTACACATAATACATCTAAAAAAAAAATTAAAATATATCTCATGTAGCTCAGGCTGGCCTTGAACTCCTGTCTCCTTCATCTCCCAAATGCTGTATACATCACCACACCTGACTTTATGATGTCCCATCCTTTCCAACCAAAAATAAATTAATTAAAAAAAAATTCTTGGGGCTAGAGAGATGGTCCTGTGGGTTAGGAGTACTTTATGAGCGAGTGCAAGCACCTGCATTCCCAGAAAAAAAAACAAAACCAAGCATGGCACCCCAGTGCTTGGGCAGGGAGGAACAGGAGGCTTGCTGGGCTCTGTGTACCTGCACCCATGTATACAATGCTGACCCTCTGATCTGGGGATGCCGCTCTGAGATGTAGACTGTAACTCAACTGTTAGAAACAGGGAGGCTATTAGGAAGGCAAAGGGCTCACACTGCAGAGCTTAGCACCGCCAACTCCAGACATGGGAACAATGTGGGTAAAGGATGACACCGGGGTGGGCCACATCAGCAGGGCAATAAGCTCCTCACCCCCAGCCGAGGGACCAGCCCCTCAGTGGGTAAGACGTGTCATTCAGGAAGCACAACAGGGCTGAGGTATGGTTCAGTGGTTGGGCATGTATGTATGAGGTCCTCAGGGCGGGGGATTCCCCAGTTCTGCAAAAAGAAATCACACCAAGACAAAGCTTCCCAGAGCCGCCACTGTTTAATGCCCAATTATCACAGCAGAAGGAAACTCGCTGGTGTTCAAGGCAGGACTTTGGGTGAAACCGGGAGGTAGGTGACCCACATGAAGCCCCAACTCAGGGATCCCAGACCCCTCACCCTGTGGCATCCTCAAAAAACAGACCACACCTGAAAGACTTCATCTCTTCCAGGAGCCAGACGCTGGCCAGACCTGTGGCCGCTATGGTCCCTGAAGAGCCTTGTGGGAGAAGAGGGAACCCGGGTGAGGTGGGGTCTCTGGGTACAAGGACAGAAACCAAGAAACTGCTTCTAACCAGCCCCAAAGGCTTCAGGGGCACTAAAGCTACACAACACCCGCTGCTGGCAAAAGCAAACCCTCTACAACACTAACCTGCGAGGAACGGGAGGCTGAGAACATGCAGGGAGGGGAAACCAAGTCACACCCCCTAAAATAGTTTATAAGCTACCAGAACTCCCACTCGTCACAGCCACACTAGCTGGCCAGATCACCACAGAAAAGGGACTCATCTTCCAGTGGTGCATTTCCAAGCCTATTTACAAGTTTAATTCTGCTAAGTGCTCTGGGGTCCCCGGGGACATGAAGGCCCTGGGGACACAAAGGACTTGGGGGCTGCTCGTGGGGCTGGGAAACCTCCCTGAAGAAAGCATTCACCTTGGAAAGAAACCGGCATCTTTCCCACCCCTAGCATGAACATTTCCACGGGGCCTTAAATAAAACTTCACTCAAAAAGTGTTCTAAATGGGGAACTCCCCCCATTCTCTTAAAGCACTCTAAGGAACTTGGGGGTCTCAAGTATCATTGGCAAGAAAGCGGCATGAGCTTGTTTCCTTGGGGCTTCTCCGGGGAGTCCAGCCCCTTGACCAGGCAGGGTTGAAAAGAGACAGCCAGGACAGCAGGAGGCAGCTGCTGGGAAGGCCTCCATCCCTGTGCTGGGTGTTTGGTGACTGACTCTGAACTGCATTATAACCTCACTGCAGACAGGAAGGACAACCTTCTTCCCCCTAACCCTAGCTCTCCACCCAGAGCCCAAGACAGGGAGGTCAGGCATCTCTGCTCTCGGGAGTTGGCACATGGCTAAATGGGAGAGACCTAAGAACAGCAATGCCATCCCTGGCCTCGGGAGCATCAGACTAGATCCCAGGTAGCACCCTCATCGCCTGAGGGTCACCTTGTGTTTAGAGCATGCTGGGTTTCCAGGGGGTCTGATAAGATCCGGTGTTTGGTAAGAGACCCAAGATAGCTCTTTAGCAGGTATGTCCAACCTGCAGCTATGAGCCACAGCTGTGAGCTCAGCCCAACACAAAACTGTAAACGTACTTAAAACTTAAAACATCTTGAGCTTTTTTTTTTTTTTTTGGTAGCTTAACTGTGCAGTTCTTGAGTGTGAACTTTATAGAGGATGAACACACATATGTCAAACATTGGACATGTGTATCGAAGTATACAAACTTTAAAGAGGGGCAGCTGTGAGACACAGACCACTCCTTGGAGGGGACTAACTCGGGGGAGAGGAAGTTGAGCCAAGGATAAGACAAATTAACCCAAACGGGCCTCAGTACAGATGAGCCCAACATCCAAACTTCTAATGCCAGTCAGCCAGCTCAGAGCTGCCTGGCAGAGCCAATTTCACCTTTTAAATCAACTTAATGCTATAAACTCACAACAACAACAAAAAACAAAAGTGCTGCCCTGCTGAGCCCCTGAGGAACCCCAGCTCCCTGAGGGTGGGTAGAAGGCCTCTCAGGCCCCCTCACCCCTGGGTGCACCTCTCCAGAACACATGGCCTTGGTTCTGCCATTCTCTGTCTCAGGAAGGGCAAGAGAGAAAAGCAAGGCCCCTCTCGCCATCTGACCCCTGGAACCCTGGATGGTCAGTCTACAGAAAAAGAAGTGAAGCCCATGGCTCTTCTAGTGTCCCCACACCAGGAGAGGTGGCAGGCACCGGCCGTCTCCCCTTGAG
Organism: Pachyuromys duprasi; assembly: GCA_028658305.1. Lineage (NCBI taxonomy): Eukaryota > Metazoa > Chordata > Mammalia > Rodentia > Muridae > Pachyuromys > Pachyuromys duprasi. Next base: position 109,439,512 of record CM053763.1, on the reverse strand, counting down.
CTGCTGAGGCCTAGTCTGCAGTGAAGACAGCCCACCCCCACCCTGTCACCCCTCAGCACTCCCAGGAGGAGGGATCGGATGCAAACCTGCTCCGGGCTCCACTTCTTAGTCCTTAGAAATGGAGTGAGGGCTTAGGAAGGCTTGGGGTACCTAAGCAATCTTCCCCCCCAACAACTGTGACCAAGAAAAAAAAATCCTCCCAGGCAAGTGTGGGCAGCCCACGGGATGTCTGTCTTCTTCTCACACTTGCCTCAGCCTCCACCGCCCAGGTCTCTGACCAGGACTAGGCAGACATTCCAGAAGCTCCGAGGCAGGGCATGTGCCTCCTGCTATTTCCCGGGAGCTTTTCTGGGTTAACTCCTGAAGGCCTGTATGTACATTCTGAGGCTCAGGCATGATAAGAAATCCAAAAAATAAAAAAATAAAAAAGGATAAGGGATCCAATAGGAATCAAGCCTCCTTGCTACCTCCCCCAGGATAGCTACCAGAACCTTCTCTAGGATGGCTGATGCCCTTGGCTGGGCCTGGCACTTTCTAGAATTACAAGGCCTAAGTGCAATTAATATTCAAGCAAACTGGATAGTCTCCTCAAGACCCAGGCACCACTGTGGGGCCGGGAATGACCAAGGAGTTGGCATGGCCCCCAGGAAGCCCAGGTGTGCCCTTAGGCAGTGGGTGTGGGTGGGCCGGTCTGAGGAGAAACAAGAACAAATCTCCCTGCTAAAACTCAGGGCGGACAAACAAACACAACTTAACCTGAAATAAATACAAAGGCGTTAAGTGCTTCTGGAGAAAGCCAGGGACCAACTGCCCCTCAGAAGGAGGCAGCAGACCCTTTCCCTGAATGTGGTCGCCTGTACCTGCGGTCCTTCGTGAAGGGGTCAGAGGTCAGAAGAGGAGGATCAGGGCCCAGGCCCTGATACACTCCTCACCCATCTCCCCCTAGCTGGCCTCCACCTGAAGGAAGGCTGGAAAGGAGCCATTCCCACACGGAGGGTGACACCTGGCGTCCAGTGTCCCCCGTGTCTGGGCAGAGAGCCTGTCAATCTGTCTGTCGGGAGGTAGAGACAGAGGCAGGACTCTTCAATTAATCAATAGGTCCCCAAGGTCATAGGAGTCGAAGAGGTCGCTGATGCCCTCACCCTCATCCATGCCCCACAAGTATTCGTCCTGGTCCAGGGGCGGGGAGAAGCTGATCAGAGGGGAGCTGGCCGTCAGGATTGGGGACAGGAACTGGTCCTCAGTCTGTTGCAGAAGGGGGTGCGTCAGCTCCAGCATGTTGTCGGTGGCCTCCAAGGGGACAAGGGATGGTGCTGGCGGTGGCGGTGGTGGTGGCGGGCCCGGCTGGGGCATCAGTACTGGTTTTGAAGACAAATAGACAAGGGTCATGGCTGGCCCTGAGCACACGGGGGAGTCTTCCTGCTCTCTGGATGCCTGGCCCCTCCTCCATCTCTTCCACTCAATGGCCTGGGGACACCCTATCTCTCCAGGTACCAGTTACAGGAACCTCATCTCCACTCTCTCCTTCTCCCCTCCACTGGGTGAGTGACATGTTCCTCAGAACCTACCCTGGGCTTCTGTACCCAGCCCACCTCGCTACCTTAAAGGACTGGTTTTGACGCCATTTCCTTGTTCCTGTGTTTCCGGCTTCCCCAACTCTCCTAATATTCGTCACATCATCACACAACGCCCCGACAGCTCTTATCTATAAAAGGCATCCTCCTGGGCTCAAGAGGTGGGTGGCTCAGTGCGCTGTTTTTGCAGAGGACCTGAGGACATGAGCTTCGTTCACAGCGCCTACCCACAACGGGCAGCTCCTGGTCCCAGAGATCTGATGCCTTCCTCTGGCCTCGGAGGGCACTGGTATCCATATGCACATAACCCACACACAAATAAGTAACGAAAAATAAAATCAGCTTTTTGGTTTTTTTTAACCATTGCCACTCCCACCCCCAAAGGAGAGTGGAATGTCCATGTGCCTCGGAATGAAGTTCAGTCCTTATGCGGTTTCCCAGAATTAGCTCAGAGTGGACTAAAGCCCAAACGCAAGATCTCAATCTACGACAAAAGTTTCACGGTAGTCCAGGCAAGCCTCTCAGTCATGACCCTCCTGTCTCAATCTCCCAAGAAATGGGGAGGCTTTTGCCACTAGGCCAGGCGGATATTTATGTGTTTATTTATCTGAGTCTGGGTCTTACTGTGCTGCTAATTTCTAGGTTCAAATACTTCCCTCCCTGGCACCGCCTCATTTGGTCTCCTAAACCTGGGATGACAGGCTCCAAGCCAAGTCTCCCAATTCCAGATCCTCTATCTCAGAATGTCAAAGCCAGGGTGGGAGTCAGAAGCAATCCCCTTCTACGATGAGGAAACTGAGATTACAAGGTTAGCAATTGCCCTGCAGATGCCAGAACCTTAAATTCCAAGACTGCTGCACTCTGCACTTTGGTCCTGGAGAGATGGCTCAGAGGTTAAGAGCACTTGTTGCTCTTGAAGAGGACCCACATCTGGTTCCCAGCACCTACAAAGAGGCTCACGACTGCCTGTAACTCCAGTTCTAGGGATCTGATGTTCTCTTCTGGCCTCTGCAGGTCATTGCACATATGTGGTATATATATACATGTGTGTATATACACATATATACAAACATACATGCATACTTACATAGAGGCAAACACACAAATAAAATAAACTAATCTTTAGAAACAACAACCAGCAGGGCCCAGTTGTGCACGCCTGTAATCCCAGCACTCAGGGAGGCAGAACAGGGGACTCTCTATGAGTTCGAGGCCAGCCTAGTCTACAAAGAGAATCCAGGACAGCCAAGGCTACACAGAGAAACCCTGTCTTGAAAAACCAGAAACCAAATCAAACCAAAACTAACTAAAAACCTCTACTTCTAGCTGGAGCATGGGGACTGTGTCTGTATCTTTGTGAGTGAGTGTGCATGTAAGTGTATGTGTGTGAATATACACCCCCAGGCAACTGCCTTTTCATTCTCTCAGGGTATGTGTAAGGGCACGCCTTCAGGACAATCTCCTTTCCCTCCGTTCAGTGGGGACAAAAGGGCAAGCACACTGGCTCCATGCCCCCCTATCCTGAGGCCTCCAAGTCTTCTTGCCCACCCCCACCCCACGGTCTGGGATAGAACCCAGGGCCTCAGTGGCTAGGCCAGCGCTGTACCCCTCCCTGAGCTCCACCACAGCCTCTGGGCTTCAGCTCTTACACTAAAAATCTGACATGGAGCTTTTACCATTGTCTCCACGAAAGGTCTTGGAGGACAAGCAACGCGCAGGAGGCTCTGACTTTGGAGAGCCAGGTACATGTTTACAGCTGAGCGACAGGGCAGCAGGTGGGAGGGGAGGGTGGGGCACAGGTCTGGGTGAAAAGATAGGGACTAGGGAGGTGCCCAAAGGGACCGATGGCTGGGCACACAGAGAAGCCTTGGTCCCTGAATGACACATACAGCAGAGAGCACCAGACAGGGGTTAAGAGTCTGGGTTCTTGTCCTAGCTCTTCCATCAACTTCCTGTGAGAGCTCAAGGAAGCCGCTTGCTCTGTCTGGGCATTACTTTAATCATGTAGAATGAGATCAAGGTCAGTAAATTTCCGTAAAGGGCTAGACAGTATTTCAGGTTGTACGTATCACTGTAACACAGTGGCCCTCTACCCGACTCTTTTTATTTTTATTCTTTGGGTTTTGGAGACAGGGTTCCTCTGTGTAGTCTTGGCTGTCCAGGACTCTCTTTGTAGACCAGGCTGGCCTTAAACTCATAGAGATTCGCCTGCCTCTGCCTCCCTGTGTGCTGGGATTATAGGGTACCACAGCGACCATCGAATTTTTTGTTTGTTTTTAAAGATTTATGGGGGCTGGAGAGACGGCTCAGTGGTTAAGAGCACTGTCTGCTTTTCCAGAGGTCCTGAATTCAATTCCCAGCAACCACATGGTGGCTCACAACCATCTATACTTGGACCTGATGCTCTCTTCTGGCCTGCAGGTATACATGCAGATAGAGCACTCATATGTAAAAATAAATAAATCATTAAAAAAAGACTTATTTGCGTGTACAAATATTTTGCCTTTGTGAATGTATGGTGCTATCTACATAGACTGCCAGCAGAGGTCAGAAGAGAGCGTCAGATCAGATCCCCTAGAACTGTAGTCAGAGGTCACCACATGGGTGGTGGGAACTGAACTCATGTCCTCTGCAAGAACAGCAAGTGTTCCTAAGAGCTGAGCCATCTCTCTAGCCTCACTCTTCAACTCCTAAAAAGTGTAAAAAAAAACCAAACTAGGGTGTAGCTCAGTGACAGAGTGCTTGCCTACCATGTGTAAGATCCCGGGTTCAGTTCCCAGCCCAACCACTAAATAAAAAGAAAAACGGAAGTTCAAAACCATCATTAGCTCACTGGCCTTATGAAAAACAAGCCAGCTTTGACCTGCAAGGTGAGTGTCAACCTTTGCATTAGAGAGATGGAAGTCAACCTGTGTCCCATAGAACTGCACAACAGGTCTTTAATACCAGGCCAATCCCAGTCTCTGCCTTTCTATGCTTCTGGGGCTGCCAAGATGGCTCACGGGGAGAAGGTGTTTGCGGCAGAGCATAGAGACCTGAGTTCAACCCCAGGACCCACATGGTAGAAAAAAAAAAAAAAAAGATTCCTGAAAGCTGTTCCCTGGCTTCCACAAGTGGCTGGCACACGCACTAAGTAAATGTAACAAACATTAAACAGCAAACCATAGGGTTAGACACAACGCTGGCCACGGTGGTCCGGTGGTCCGGTGGTCCGGGAGACCCTGTTCCTGTGAGCTGGGGTGGAATCCCGGTAGAAGGCAAGGCCGTTCTGCAGAGGTGGCTCCTGGCTCCCTTGACTCATTAACTCCACCACCGACCTCCCAGCCAGGTGTGGGCCCTCCAGCCAAGGCCCTTCCTGGTTCATCCTGTGCCTGAGGACACAGCACTGGGCCCCTGTGGACCAAAGGTCAAGACACCACCATGCTGCCTCCCAGCTGTCGGTGCTTGGCTAAGTTGCATCACCTCTCTGCGCTAAACCAGGACTGATGAGACCTCCTTCAAGGTGTGCTACGGGATGGGAAGACCCACAGTTGAGTCATGGTGGAAAAACAAAAACAAAAACCACTACCATCACCAGAGAAAGTTCCAAGCCTTCTTCTGGAAATCCAGAAGTAACCAGATGTGGTGGTAAGCCTCAGTAATCCCATCACTGGGAGGCAAAAGCAGAGGACCTCAACTACCAGGTCAGCTTGGATTAGAGATCTTGTCTCAAACCATTAAAAAGACCTGGGGTCAGCGAGATGGCTTTGCAGGCAATGGCGCTCACCACTAAGTCCAACGATCTGAGTTCAATTCCTGGGATCCACAGAGTGGAAGGGGAGAAACAACTCCTGCAAGTTGTCCTCTGACCTCTACACGTGTCATGGCATGCACTTGACCACAGATACCACACGTCCACATATAACAAAGGAGTGTAAAATATGTAAAAAGGAGTGTAAATATGTAAAGAAGTGATTTGAAAAAGAGCAACCAAGACTCGAGCTAGGGGTGCGGCTCCATTGACGGGCGCTTGCAGATTGTGCTCAAAGGCCCGGCTTTGATCCCTAGCACCGCATACACTAAGCGTATAAATATGTATGTAAAACCCATAACTCTCATATTCCAGGTAGGGGCCAGAGGATGAGGATTTAAGGTCATCTTTAGACACAGAAAGTTCGAGGCTAGCCTAGACTACATGAGACCCTATGTCAAAACAAAACAAAACAAAACCTACCAGGCACGATGGCACATACCTTTAATCTCAACACTCAAGGCAGAGACAGGCAAACCTCTGAGAGCTGAAGCTAGCCTCACCTACAGGTAAGGACTGAAGATAGAAAGGTAACTGTGTTTCTGGTTCTCTGGGCTTTTTGTTTTGGTGGCAGCTAAGAGCCTAAACATATTCAGTAGTAAAAGTGTGTAATCTAGTGTGCGGCTCCACAAATTTTAGTGAGGTGGTATTGGTGCACGCCTTTAACCCCAGCTCTCGGAGGCAGAGGCAGGCCATTCTCTGAGGCCAGCCTGGTCTACAGAGTTCTAGGGCAGCCAGGGCTACATAGGTAAGCCACCATGTGGGTGTTGGGTATCGAACCTGGGTCATTTTGTGTTCTTAGCCACTGAACCATCTCTTCAGCCTTGGCTATTCTAATGGTATATTGAGCATATTGAGATGTATATTGAGTATAAGTATACTCAATGGTATCTAAGTATACGGACATGTGGAAACTTCGGATCTGGTTCATTTTCCTGCAGGAGGCTCTTTGTATTTACAGAGTCTTTATGAGAAACTTTTAATTAAACTATTTTTTTTTTTTAAAAACCCACAAAACCCACAGGCTGAGGCCGTGGCTCGGTGGCTCAGTGCTCACTTACCTAGGATGGGTAGTGCTCTGGGTTCAACCCCATGCCACACGCATGCCACCGCTTACTGCGTCTTACGGGGTGCCACATGCTTGGCTGTGAGACACCCTCCTAGCAGTGATGGCAGCAGAAATGACAGTAACAGGTACTGCCAGGCCAAACACGCACTTTTCGTTAGCTCGCTGACCCTTTTAACAACCTGAGCGTTAAATATTAACTACCGTTGCCCAACCTGCAGACGGGGAGATTGAAGCAGAAAGTGTCGAAGGGCACACAGCCGAGGGGGATGAGCTGCCCCAGAGCAGCACCAGCTCCCCTGGTGAGACAGGGCCGCAAAGCATGAAGCATGGTGACCGCACAGAAGGCCTACCTGAAGACACTGTGGTCTCTGGGATCCCAGGGTCAGTGCTGCAGCTGGGCTCAGCGCCGTCAGCGACGGGGCTGAGGCCAGAGGCGGAGGAGAGAGCCTCCCTGGCGGGACTGTCTGGCTCCTGCACCTCCTCCGGGCACAAGTAGACTTCAATGGGCCCTTGGGTGCTCTTTAGATAAATCTGCAGGTTCTCCTGGAGGAAGAAGAGAGACCACCTCAGTGCTGGACACGGGCCTATGGGTCAGCAGGTGTGAGCAGACCCAGCCCAGGCCTGACCCTGCTCCACCGGCCGCCAGGACATCACTGTTCCACTGTCCGACCCGCACGTCTCCTTGTAGGGAGGATACCTTGGTTTTATCCTGGGAAATCAGACTCCCCTGTGCCCTGCCATGAAGCGTGTGAAGGGGCCTTCCAACTCCAGTACCCCGACTTGTGACTCAGCTAGAGAGTCAGGGCTACGTGGCTCCCTCGGGCGCCCCATCGGTTCAGGACCCTGGCTGGACACAAGAATAGAAGGTCTCTTCCTCCCGGGTTGGCTAAGCTGTTGCCACACACAATGTCTACCACAGGAGGGGAGCCGGGCTGAGAACAGCACAGAGAAGGGTGGGCAGGGATAGACTGAGCACCGGAGAGATGGGAACCACGATTTGAGTCCCTGAATTAAGCTTTGTCTCCAATCTCCAAAATCCTGGGCTGGTTACTTGGTCTTCCCCTCACCACAGTGGGACTGAGTTTCTCTGCCCCTGTCCTTCCCACTACATCCCTACATAAGACATGGTGAAAACACACACACACACACACACACACACACTCGGCCACAAGTTCAGGTCTCTATGCATCATGTGACCTGGCAAAAACCCATGGCATCTCTGATACTGTTTACCTGTCTCCCCAGGGTCCTTAGCACATCTTCAGTCAAGAAGTTAGAGAGCCTGTGCCTGGGTCTCCCCTAACCCACCAGATCCTAAGGGGTGAGGCTCTCAGGACCTCTGCAGCATGGGTTCCTTCAAACACAGCGTTTCTGGACCTCTCATTATATATCACACACGCTGACACAAGTTGAGCAGCCCGTTCTTAAAGTTTAAATCCCTAACAGGCTGGCATCTAGCTCAGCTGCTGGGACACTTGCCTGGCAGGTATAAGGCCCTGGGCTCCAGCCCCCACGCCACCCACACTAGCATGCTCTCAAATGCCCACGTCCCAGTATTCTGGAGGTAGAGGCAAGGGACAGAATTTCAAGGCTGTCTTTGGTTACGCATAGTGAGTTCTTGAGGAATCCTGTCAAAGGTGGGCCAGAGAGCTGAGATTGAGTGTGTGTGTGTGTGTGTGTGTGTATGTGTTTTTTTTTTTTTTTTTAAATGGGAAGATCTCGTCTGGGGCTGATGAGGAAGGAAGTGACTCAGTCTCAAGTTGGAAGCTGAGGACAGCCATCCGTCCAGCAGGCAGGGAGAGGGGAAGTGCATTTCAGCTAGAGGAAGCAGCATGTGCAAAGGCCTTGAAGATGCTCAATTGCAGATAGGCTGACGTGGCCAGGGACAGAGAGATGAAGGTGGCTGAGTCCTCTGGGCTCAGGGCACCAAAGGCTTTACAGGGAGGATTCAGGATTTCGGTTTGGAGCTGGAGGAGATGGTTTAGAGCACAGAGTGCTCTTCCAGAGGACTCAGCTTTGACTCCCAGCAACTAGGCGGCAGCTCAGAAAAGCCTGTAACTCCAGATCCAAAGGGATCGAACACCTTCTTCTGGCCTCCACAGTCACTGCACGCACATAGTGCAGACTATGTTATGCAGGCAAAACACCCAAACATATAAATAAAAATATGAATGAACCTCAAAAACAAACAAACAAAATTTGTTTTGGGGATAGAGAACCCTCAGCAGAAAAGCACCTGCCCTCAAGACTGATGACAACTGAAGGAGAAAACTGACCCCCACCAATTGTCTCTGACCACCCTACCCCATACCACCACACAAGCACACACTCATGCACGCATGCGCGCGCACACACACAAGCACAGGGTGAGGGCTGACTAGATAAATAAAAATTTGAAACTTTTTTTGGTGTTTTTTTGATAACAGGGTTTCTCTGTGTAGCCCCAGCTGTCCTGGACTCGCTCTGTAGACCGGGCTGGCCTCGAATTCACAGACATCTGCCTGCCTCTGCCTCCCAAGTGCCAGGATTACAGGTGTGTGCCACTGCACCAAGCCAAAACATTTTTTTTTTAATTTGATTTTTATGCCAGGAATGGTGATGTCTGCCTGTAACACCAGCATTTAGGAGGCAGAGGCAGGAAGATCATGAACTTGGGGCTAGACTGGGCTACACAGTGAGTTTAAAGCCAGCCCGACCCATAGAGAGGCTCTGTCTCAAAAAGCCAAGGGCAGTGGTACAGCTCCAGTCGTAGAGAATGTGTTAGCACATGCAAAGCCACGGGTTCCATCCTCAGCATTGAAGAAGAACTGTTTCATCTCGAACCTGTGAAAGCTTAGGCAGTGGGTGAAGATTCTGATGAGTCCTAACCACTTCTGTGGGCATGCAAGTGCATGTGCCCAGGAGCCCATGCAGCTTGAATGCACACGCCTGTGATCCTAGCACTGAGTCGGACAGAGGCAGGGGGATCTCTGAGAGTTCGAGGCCAGCTTGATCTACAAAGCGAGTCCAGAATAGCCAAGGCTACATAGAGAAACCCTGTCTCAAAACACCAAAATAATAATAATAACAATAATGACAGTCTCTGCGAAACCAGGGATGCCCTCAAGCCGGTACTTAGTCTCCATTGTTCCTTCTAGATTCTGCCCCAGACTCCAGAATGGATCCGTGGGGCGTGGGCTAGAAGTGGCAGGCGCACTCTAGAGCTACCCAGGGCCTTCCCGGCCCGTTCCTCACCCAGGGTCTCCCTTCTCACCTCCGCCCTGTCCGGCACCTCCAGCCTTGTCTGTGGAGGGGCTTTAACTGCAATCACCGTCTGCTCCTTGAAGTTGCCTACAGCACGGATATCCTGGTAGGTCACATAGGCCAGTGTAAGGGCAGGCAAGTTAAGAAAAGCGACCGCCTTGTCAAAATGCACACCCCAGCTTCCCAGGGCTTTCCTCTCCCCTAAGCCTCTGAAAATCACACCCTCACACACGATGCATCTCAGGAAAAACTGCGAATAGCCATAGCCTGCTCTTTGAATAGCTCAAGCCACCTTCCGTCCTGCTGGAAAGCAGACTGCATATCCAGGGGGAGTGTGGCCATTTGCAACCACAAAGAAATGGGATCGGCCTAGATGCCCATCAACAGGTGAATGGATGCTGAATATAAGGTAGACTCAACAGAATGGTACCAGCATAAAGGAAAACGGAAACAGGAAACTATTACATGAAGCGAGGTAACCCAGGCTTAGAAAGACAAATGCCTGGTGGTGGCGCACGATTTTAACCTCAGCACTTGGGAGGCTGATGCAGGTGGATCTCTGCGTTCGAGGCCAGCCTGGTCTACAGAGTGTGTTCTAGGACAGCCAGAGCTACAAAGAGAAACCCTGTCTTAAAACCCCAAAATAATAATAATAAATCCCCCCCAAAAGGAAGAAAGACATTGTCCTCTCTTATGCTGATTTTTATGTATGTATTCTAAGTGAGTAGGGGTGGTTAATGGTCAGAAAACTAGAAAGGGGAATGCGGGAGCTTTAAGGAAAAGGAGTGGGAAAGGTAATAGAACACAAGTAACATGAAAGCCAAAAGGAGAATTCTAGGGGTAGAAGATTACAAGTAGGGAGTAGAAGAAAGGAGATGGTGGGAGAAGATGAGAAGGACTGACCACAATTAAACACATATGAAAATTCCTTAAGGAAAGCTATTTACTTTTTATGTTGGTTGATAATAAAGGGGCTAGAGAGATGGCTCAGTGGTTAAGAGCGCTGACTGCTCTTCCAGAGGACCTGGGTTCAATTCCCAGCACCCACATGGCAGTTCACAACTATCTATAACTCCAGGTCCAGGGGCTCTGACACTTTCACACAGACATACATGCAGTCAAAAGACCGACATTAAAAAATAAATATTAATGTTTTTTAAAAAAGAAAGAAAAGAAAATATGTTTTAAAAAATAAAGGCTGGCAAGATTGCTCAGCCAGTAAAGACACTTGCTACCAAACCTCATGACCTGAGTTCTACCCTAGGGTTCCAAGTGGGAGAGAACTGATTCCTGCAAATTGTCCTCTGGCCTCTACATGTGTGTTGTGGCGTGAGCACACGCCTCACATACACACTGATAAATAAATGAAGAATGAAAGCAATAATAGTAATAGTAATAATAATAATAGCGACAGCAAGAGCTCAGAAAGCCTGAGGAACCTGAGTTCGGTCCTCAAACCCTACATGGTAAAGGGAGAACTGATACCTGACAGTGATCCTCTGACATGCACACATGTGTCATGGCATACACACACACACACACACAAGGTGGAGGCCAGCCTGGGCTACACAGTGGGTTCTAAGAGAGCCAGGGCTACGTAGAGAGGCCTTGTCTCAATAAGCAAAAGATCCTAAGCTGAGCACAGCAGTGCCCGCCTTTAATTCCAGCACCTGGGAAGCAGAGAGGCAGACCAGCCTCTGACTTCTCTCTGAGTTCAAGGCCAGCGTGGTATACAGAGCAATTTTCAGGACAGCCAGGCAACACAGAACACACACACACACAGAGTCAGTCAGGCATTGCAGTTCACAGCTGTAATCCCAACAATTTCCTAAGGAGGATGAGTCAGGAGGATTGCCATGAGTTCAAGGACCGTCTAGGCTACAGTATAAGGAAAAAAGGGGGGAAATCTATGGCCAAGGATGCAGCTCAGTTAGGAGTGTGCTTGCTTAGCATTCATGAAGCCCTGGGTTCGAACCCCAGGACCACATAAGCTGGGCATGGTGATTTACACCTATGACCTCAGCACTCAGGAAGTAGAAGCGGGAGGATCCAGGAGTTCAGGGTCATTCTCAGATGTTTAGGAAGTTCAAGGACAGCCTTGGGTAGAAACCCTATCTCAAAACGGTTTTTCTCAGCTTTTAAAACATAAAAGCTAAGAGGAATTTAGGGGTACGGGGGGTCAGCAGGGATACTGCATGATGCTTCCTTGGGGACAGGACATGGCTACCGTACAACTCACTGCGGCTCCGGTTACCTGCAGGAGTTCAACCCAACACGATCGGTCACCATTCCAACAGGCAGCACTAAGTAGACTTAGTGGGGAAAAAAAAAGGTAGGGCTGGAGAGCTGGCTCAGCACCGAGTGCTCTTGTTGTCCTTGCAAAGGACCCAGGGTCAACTCCCAACACCGACATGGTGGCTCACGACCATCTGTAACTCAAGTTTCAGGCCACCTGACGCCCTCTTCTGACCCCCGCGGGCACCAGGCACACATGTAGCGCACAAATACATATGCAAGCAAAACACATTAAAATGAAATAAATAAATCTATAGGAAATAAAAACAAAGAAGAAAAAAGGAGAGGATATGAAGGTGGTGGGAAGGGGCTGTGTTGGGGGAGAGGGAAATTGGAAATAGATATGGTTAATGTGTAGGTGTATGAAATTGACAAAGACTAAATGAAAGGAGAAGACATGAAAACAGCATCTATGGGCCGGCGAGATGCCTCAGGGAGTGATGGCGCTTGCCTCCCAGCATGCAGCTGGATCCGTGGTAGGAGAGAACTGACCCCGTAAACTGTCTTTTGACCTCCGCACACTTGCTATAGCACAACGCACCCCTCCCCACACAAATACATACATGTAATTACAAAACAAGAAAGCATGATAACTAAAACATAAGTTGAGAAGGGAACTCCACACCGCATGCAAACACCCATTGTGGGCCTTACCAACATACACAGCATGGTACCTAAATCTCCCTGGCAGGATCTCACAAAATAAAAGAAAACAAAGCAAACCCCAAACTTCCCTAAGCTTGAGAGACGTGCCAGTGCCTAGAGGGAGCCAGTCCCTGTAAGGACGTAAGAAATCAACAGTGATTTCAACAGCCAGCAGCCCGGCCCCCCCAACCTCCTCCCTGCAGAAAGGATATTTCTTGTTGGCATTATCCTCGGTCAGGTGCTTGAAGCTCAGCGAGCAACTCTGAATGAGCTGGTCTAAGGTCTGCTCCGCGTTCATCAGCTCCTTCAGCTCCTGCTGCTTCGCAGGTCGGGTGGGGTCTTCAAATATTCCCCTGCCTCTGGGAACAGAGCAGCCCCCAACGTCAGCGTCAGTTCCATATTCACGGTCCCCACCTCGGGGCCGCCCCGCATAACTGCACAGGGGAGCTGGTGAAACTCCAAGCCAGGGCAAATCGAGCCAGACATGCGCCACCCCCCAGTATGCAAATCAGTGGTGATGCTCCCTGGGTACCCGCATGGACTCGCAGTTGAAGTCTAGGGTAGGTTAGAGATAAGAAGACTGAACCCCGGAGTCTACCCTTCAGCCCCAGCCTCCACCAGAAAGGAACTGTTGACTTTAGCCCTGGCTCCATGCCTGGGTTTCCTGAGTTCAAGCCAGGGTTCTTTCAGACCTTGGAGCAGTGGGGAGGAGCCTGACTCACACCTGAGCAGCTCCCAAAGGCTTCCTTAAGCCAAGAGGGGGACCCTGACACAAGGAGCTGGGGTCCTTTCGGCCTTTCCAACCGACCCCTAGGACCCCTCCACTCTGCCCAGGCCCTTAGCACTCTCTCACCATTATTTCAGCATTTAACACCTGCTCCACGCAAACACACCGGCTCTGTCCCTCCTCACAAACCTAGTGGTTGGCTTTGGCCACCCACCACCGCCTCTACCCTGTCCATGTGCAGACTGTCTGTTGCTGGGGAGGGCACCCCAAAACCCACACCTATTGGCTACAGTAGTTCCTGGCCCCGCCCCCACCACATGCACCCGCTGGATGGTGCCATGGCCTGGCCCAGGCACTCACACCCACTGGATGTTGTTTTTGGACTTCTTGCGGATGAGCTGGATGCCCTCCAGCACGTTGGTGATGTCATATATGCGCCGCTTCTGCACATCCAACACCTCGGCTGCCCAGTTCAGGTCCAGCACGCCATCCTCCGACTCGCTCAGAAGGTAAATGAACTTCTTGGTGAGCAGCCCCAGTGACGTGTCATAGCGCGTCTTCTCCCCAGGAGACTTGGGGGCTGAGGAAGAAAAGGCCCCATTCACAAACTGCTTTGGGGGAGCCAGCCTGGGTTCTCTCCACGAGTCCGGATCTATTCAGCAACTCCCACCCTCCACCGAGAGAGCCGTCCAGCGTGCGTCAGGGGTTTCTCCACCGGCTGCACAGACCAGCAAACCTGAAACCTGGGGGTGGGGGTGGGGGCCTGCTCCAGGTCTCTCCGGCAGGGGGCGCTGTCGAGACCGGAAGCCAAGTGTCTCGACTCCCGGTTCGAAGTACCTTTCCACTATAGCTAGGAGCAGACATAGCAACAGCTCCAAGGACTGCTTACTGTTGGGAGGATCACTGTTGTGGGCACTCTCCTCAAGTGAATACCCTACAGGGGTGTACAGAAGCAGACTGGTCAAATAATTTGTGCGTTTTACTCAGGATTCAAATCCAGGCAGTTTGGCTCCAGCCTTCCCCCTAAACGCATTGTCTGCTCCCACCAATTATACCAGGAATTAGGAGTTATGGTCAAGAGGAAAGGACAAGCCTGGATTTGAGAACATTTTTAATAGACTCACACTTGCCTTTTCTTTCCATGTGTAACCCAGTAATTATCTGAGAATTATTTAGCATCAAACATCAAACGGACCAGGTTCATGGAAAAGGTCCCTTTCTCAACAAGGCTGATGTTGAAACACTTCTCAGCTGCAGCGTATTAAACCACAATGGGACTTTTGCAATCAAATGACTTTAAGTCACATAGAAGTTGGTGGCCAAGCTAGTCACGGGAACTGAGAAGGGGGCTTGAGAATCCCTTAACGCAGAGGCCAAGAATTTGGCACACATGCTGCTTAGCCCAGATTTGTATTCGTGGCAGACATTAATAATTGATCAGTGAGCCAGGCACAGTGGCCCACGCCTGTAATCCCAGCACTCTGAGAAGCAGAGGCAGGCAGATCTCTGTGAGTTTGAGGCCAGCCTGGTCCACAAAGCAATTCCAGGACAGCCAAGGCTACACAGAGAAACCCTGTTTAGGAAAAAAAAAAAAAAAATTAAAAAAAAGAAATAATTGCTCAGTGTGTTGAAGATCACTCTGTTGTCTGAGCTATGGAATTCTTCAGTCTTCGTTCTGCGTAACCTCTAATCAGTCAAATGAAGAGTAAACTTTCTTACCATCCTGAGCTAGCTGTGCCTCATCTACAAGATAAGGAGGGGTTTCCAGAAGTCAGGGGAGCCCTTACCTGGATCCATTATTCCCGACATTCACAAATTCTACCTAGTACACCTTCATTAGGTCTCTGGGAAAATTCATTTATCTCCCGAACATACTAGCTTAAACTTCCAGGTTAACCAGAATATTGACTGAAAATCCCATCGGTAGGAATCCCCTCCGGCTTAGCAAAGGCTCTCTGGTTCCCAACCCTGTAACACAGTTCCTCATGTTGTGGTGATCCCCAACTGTAAAATTCTCTTAGTTGCTACTTCATAACTGTAAGTTTGCTGCTATTATGAATTGTAATGTAAATCTCCGTGTTTTCCAATGGTCTTAGGTGACCCCCTGTGGAAGGGTCACTCAACCCCCAACGGGGTCTTGACCCACAGGTTGAGAACCGTTGCTCAGGCCAGACAGCCTAGGGACCCTCCAGTGGCACCAGCTGGATTATTTCAAGCTTCCCTTTGAATCACTCAGGGCTGTCTGCATGTGGGAGGCAGACCCTGGTTAGTCTCCCTGAGCTGTCTCTTAGAAAGATCAGATTAACCCAAATGTGAAAACCTAAACACATACTGAGCTCCCAACTAGACACTAGACATGGTTAGCCCTGGGGGGCAGGGGCCTAAGGTGCAAGAAGCGGTGTGACGTGTTAGCCCTGACTCCAGTGAGTGGCTGTGTGACCTCAGCCAAGCCCTGAGTTCTCCCAAGTCACCTCATCAGTAATCAGGACATTCGGTCTACCGGACCGAATCAAGTGTGAGAGTACACAGGAAACCTTGGAAAAGGAAATCGCCTGAGAGACCCCTGTGCTTGTGACTTGGGTAAGACCGCTGCTTTCTGTCCTGTGCCACCCTGCCGCGGGTGCCCATCAGAAGCTCTTACTTTTGGGGCTTGGCAAACCATCCACTCGGATGCACTTCCCCTTGGGAGTCCGGAACTCAGGGACCGTGGGCCTCCCAATGCCTTCCAGGTCCAGCTTCCTTTTGGCCTTTGACAGAGAGGGAGAGAGGGGAAGAGGAAGAGTTAGAGAATCAGGCCTTCCTTAGCCTCTTCCCTGAATTGCAGCCAAGGCAAGGAGCAGCTGTCTCCTGTGTGCCGTCTCCTGTGCGCTTCCCACCAGCCATTGCCGCAGCGTGGCTGGCTGAACGTGGTGAGGAAATGTCCATCAAAGTGAAGCGCAAATAAAATTCCTACCTCTGTGGCCTAGGCCCTGGAGGTCCTACCCAATGCAAAACACACACACACACACACACTTGGAGGAAGAAGTGGGCAGGACCTAACCCACATCAGGCTGGGAACCTGCCCCTTTCAGAAGCAGCTGGCCCAGGCAGACCTAGTGCCCATCACAGCTCCACAGCTGGCCCTTATCAGGGTGGGACCAGCATCCGCCCAGGCCCAGGGGACTTCCTGGCTCTGTGCCACACCCCAGGGAGGTACCCACATTGGGAAACACTGCGAATACCCTCCCTCCCTATTTGGGCTCCAGCTTGAGGGTCCTGGGCCTCCTGAATGGGACCGCTTGTCATTCTTTCTTTTCTGAGACACAATAAGTCCTTCCCGGCGTCTTGAGGACAAGCAGCTGAGGCCCTGCTGCTACTCCCCGTTCCCGCCAAGCTTGGGAAACACCTGCTGGGGAAACCAAACCACAGCCCATCTGCTCCTCTCTACCCAGACACCCCCCCCACCACCACCACCACAAGGCCACAATGAGGCTTCTTGCTCCACTGCCCGGAAAGGGCCTCCCTGATGGTTAGGGCTGGGCAGGGGTGGGGCAGAGACACTGGGGCACTGGGGCACTGGGCAAAGGGCCAGCTGGAATCCCCAGCAGGTTTGAAGGCTCACTGTGTGACCTAGGGACATGTACCACCATAATTAAGAGCCTCAGCTTCCTGCTCAGTAAAATGGGCAGAACATCATAACCTGAAGGTCTCGGAGTAACTCAAGTGAAGTACTCAGTAAGAGATAGACAGCAGGGGCTCAGGAAATGCACAGTCTATTCCCCAAACGCGGTCTCAACATCTTCCTGGACACACCCTCTGGGGCCATTGAGCCTGTTTCCTTCCTTCCCTGTTCTCCAGATACCCCCTCCCACCCGGCCTGCGGGGGGAGAGGTCGGTTTTAACACTTGGTGGTGAGGTCACGCTCGGCAGGGCTGAGCCTTCTAACTGCTGCTGAGCACAGCTGGCCTGACAGGTGTCAGCCTCCCGCCCTGAACTCCTGCCCCCTCCAGGAAGTCTCCCTGGACTGGTGCAAGAGTTCTGCTCATCGCTTCCAGGAGCCTGAATGTCACCCCTCTCCTCCACCCTAGTCCTCACACAGAATCCAGACATGTGCTGGTCATCCCTCCAAAGGTCCTCTGAGTGCTCCTCAGCTACCTCTCAACTGACTGAGCCAGAGAAAGGTCCCACCAGTCACGCGCTGTGACCTGCTACATAAGCCAAGCTAAACTCCAGCTCTCAGCCCTAATGAAGCCTCCAGCTTCATACCAGTACCCAATACTGTAGCTATTATAATGGAGGTCAGGTGGGCTGCAGGGACTTCTGGCTTGATCGAAATGGTTTGCTCCAGACCTCCTCCCACCATACAAAGGCAGATAGACAGGAGACCAGGTCAAGCCTGGTTCCAGCTCATCCCACACTCCTGACCCCCCATCAGAACCTCACTTGCCACCTGCCAGGCAGGGGCCGGAAGAGAATCCTGACCAGCCTGTCACATTCCTTCACAGTCCTGATGTGTGCCAGCGCTGGCAATCTGTCTTGGCAGACAAGCGGATACAGAGAGGTTAGGTTACAAGGCAGGCTTAAAGTCACACAGACAAAAGCAGAGGCAGGGTTTGAACCCAGATCTGTCCAACTCCAAAGCCATGTGCCAGGTTACAAGAGCCATCCATCAACTCCTCCCCCTGCCCTCCCCCCGAACTGCTAGGTTGTGGGCCAAGGCCTGGCTATGCCACCTGCTCCTATCACTTCACACATTGACCTCCTCTTTTCTCAAGCTCCCTCGTTAGGTTCCGAAGTAACAATGTGTCCCCCACCTAACACCAGCCTAACATCTGGGCACTGCCCAGGGAAAAGCCAGCATGCGGCTGGGCTGAGCTAGCAGAGGCCAGGTGGTACCAGGAGCGGAGTGGCTGAGCACAGGCCTTGGGGTCAGATGGGCTCCAAGCTAGCCCAGCTGGGAGGTCAGGTAACCTTGACCCACCTAGAGGGTTGGGCCAATCTGCTCCCGCTGAGGAGTCAGTAAGGCACAGCAGAAGAGTAACCTGCTCAGGCCTGTGCAGGAGCTGCCGCCACTCAGGCATGGGCCTCACTGTGGGTGAAGTTCAAGGGTGAACTGAGCCGAGCCAGCAGGGGCTAAAAGACACTGTACCACACCCAGAGGGCAATGTGGCTCTAGTCTGGACCCTCTGAAGCAGCCTCTTTGCCGTGGTTAGGACTTAATCCATCTGCCAAGCCCTTGAGGGTAGAACTGCTCGGGAGCCCCAGAGGAACAGAGGAGCTGTTGGGGAAGCAAAGAGTAATCGGGTCAGAGAAGGGACACAGCAGGGACCTGGGTCTCCCCTCCAACCTAGGGAGGGCACTGGGGTGAGCACAAATTTAGACCTCACTTTGCTATTTGGCTCCAAAGGTCCATGATAGCAGGACAGCCTGGGACATGTCACCCTATTCCTGAGCCTATATGTCATCCTCTGGCCCAGTGTGGGGAGAGTTTAAAATATATATATATATATTTATGTTCCTCCTACAACCTAAGCCACCGGGGAGGCTGAGGCAAAATCTCTCTTTGTTTGAGACAGGGTCGCATTATGTAGCCCAGGCTGTCCTAAAACTCTCTGTGTAGACCAGGCTGTCCTCAAACTCACAGAGAGCCACCTGCCTCTGCCTCCAGAGCGCTGGGATTAAAGACCTGCGCCACCATGCCCCACTGGATCTGGAACTCTTGGCAATCTTCCTGCCTCAGTTTCCCCAGCGCCGGGACTACAGATGTGGATGTATGCCCAGTTCAGCTGCATCATTTGAGCCTAGGCATTCAGGACCAGCCTGGCAACAGTGAGACAGCAGCAGCAGCAGCAGCCAGCTGCGGTGGCTCCTGCCTTTAATCCCTGCACTCAGGAGGCAGAAGCAGCCAGATCTCTGAGTTCGAGGCCAGCCTGGTCTATATAGTGAGTTCCAAAACAGCACTGTGGACAACACAGACAAATTAAGAGCCAAAGAGAAATACCAGAGAGCACCACTGTCCTCACAGATACCAGCTGTGGGACTGGTAGGAAATGCCCTGAGCCCAGCCAGAGGTTAGACTCCTTAAGAAAATGTTCCTCGGTCGGGTATGGGAGCGAGGGGACCTGAGCTACTTCTGCAACTCAACTTGGTTGTCATCCCTTTAAAGCCCAGCTCCCCAACAAATCTTGTTCACCCCACACTTCACAGCCACAAAGCAGAAGGCCACACCCAAGGTTGGGTTTGGAGCAGCTCCAGGTCACACCCTTGTGAAATGAGTAAGCAGAGGGTTAGGCCTGCCCACGGGGCCCCTGTGCCCCAGCATCTGGAGATGGACCAGAGATGGGCTCTGGGCCTGGCAGGGCTCTAGGGAGTCTGATGCAAGGGCACCCCCACCTCTTGGCTTGTGACTTGGGCAAGTGACTTCACCTCGGCTTGGTTTTCCTCACCTACAGAGCGCCTCCTCCCGAGCGTCTTAACCAAGATAACTGGTTCAGAGTGCCAAGCAGTGCCTGGCAAGCAAGAGTCGCTCTGGCTAAGATCCCCTAGCCTGCCCTGGGAGGGTAGAACAGACAGATGCAGAGCTGGTGGGGAGGTCCAGAACAGTTCAAACCCCAGCTGTTCCTGACACTCTACATCCAAAAGCAGGTGGTCAAGGGAGAGATTAGCCTGCCAGAGTCCCCCTTCCTGGGGGCACCTAGCTCCTAAAACAGGCAGTTCAGGGGGAAGGCAAGGCTGCATAGAGAGCTGGCCCGTGGGGCAGGACACTGTACCATCTCCCTGTGTGACCTCTGAACCCCAGTTCCCCACCTCTAGAACAAAAAGCATCTACTTCACAAGCTACACAAATGCATTAGGTTGTAAGATGCTGAACACCAGACAAGGCAAGAGAATGGCTATCCTCAGTGTCTTGACCTGTGAAATGGGGGTGACCACACAGCCGAGCCACTTTCTGCGCTCCCAGGAAAGGGGTCTCGGAAGGTGAAATAAAGCTTGACTCCAAAGGCACAACAAAAACGAGGCTCTGCCTGTAGCACTGAGCCCTGAGCCCCCCCTGAGAGAAAATGCCCTCGGGACACAGGGTGGTCTTTTCCCTGACCCTAGACTTACTATACCCTACAAATACCACCTCCCCTCCTTGACAACCCTGCTTGGACCTGGAGCTGGAGGTGACAGAGACGACAGGCCAAGCCTGTTTCTAGAAGAGGGAACTGGAGCTGTCAGGATGGCTCAGTGGGTAGAGGACTTGCCACCAAGCTGGACAGCTTGAATTTGGTCCCCAGGACCCACTCACTCAGAAGAAGAAAACCGACTCTGAAAAGTTGTCCTCTGACCTCTCCACACACCATGAGGCACAAACAGTCCCCTCCCCCACATAAATGTAATTTTAAAACCATTTTTAAAGAAGAGGAAACAGAGGCCCCGACGGATCCAAATATACACAGTGGTGACCAGGAGCGGAAAGCAGGCTTCCCCAACCCTCACCCCAACTCCCTCAGGCCCTTCCACTCTAAGGTGGCTCCTACTCCCAAAGCACACACCCCGTGCTACTGCCCAATGCAGTAGCACCAGGCCCTCCCTGACAACACACAGTCCATCTGAACAGGAACTCCAAGCGGCTAACTACATTTGCATCTGCTAGTGGCTATTTCGGAAAATGACCAGGCTGTGAGGAGGACCGGAGGACAACACTTGAGGAGGAGCTGGCTAGACAACTTTGTCCAGACCAGGCTGGACCAGAGACCCAGGACACCTCTCCTGCTTTAAAGTCACCAGGAAATCCCGCAGGCCAAGCCCCTAGCCTGAAATAGCAGGTGCTGGTTTCGGGCGTAAACAATGAAAGAATGAATGAACTGTAGCAATGTGGACGCCTCGCAGACTCCCTCAGGGTCACACAGGCGCTAGGGGCCCTGGGCAGAGGTCTCCGGGTTCCCTGTCCAGTGCTCATTGGACGCCACAAGAGCAGGTGAGATTATTTCACGCAGTCGAAAACGAAGGGGTTCGTCCCCTCTACTGCCGGTCCCACTTCCCCACCCCAGCCAGCTGCACTCAACCTGAGCCCCAGGCACCCTCCTTCCCTTTCCCCCACACCCTAGACACCTCTACGGGAAGCACCGGGGGGTGGGGGGTCCCCAGCATTACCGGCAGCCGGCCTGCGGGTACACATCGCACAATTTGGCCCTCGGGTCCGTGGGGAGTGGCGTCGAGGCAAGTGCCCAACGCCGCGGAGGAAGGCACCGTCTGCGTGTAAAGCGAAGTGTAGTAGGCGGTGGCGGTGGTTGTGGCCGGGCAGAGCTGGGGGCTGCCGAGACCCGCAGGCCACAGCTCGGCGGGGTTCAAGGCGGGCAAGCTCTTTGTGGGCTGAGCGGCGGCCGGAGCCAGGGTCCGCGGCGCGCGCAGCATGGCGAGTGCGGCGCCCCCTACCCACTCGGGTCTGGCGCGCGCGCGCGGGGCACCTGCGGGCTTTGCAGCCGGCTGCGCCGCGGACGCCGGGAGCGGCCGCCAATGGACGCCCGCCGGGCAAGGCCAGACCCTCCCCTCCTGGCCCGCCGCCCAGCGCCGCCGAGCTCGGAGATCGCCGCTGGGGATCGCGCGGCGCGGGCGGCACCGCCGGGGCTGGCCCGGCCCGGGCCCCCGAATGTCTGGGCGCTCCGGGTCGCGCCGGCGCGGGAGGGCGTCCCGGGATGCCCGCGGACTCCGCAGTCACGCGCGTGCCCTGGCCCGCGGGGGCTGTCCTGTGCGCCCCGCTGGGCCCTCCGCTCGCCCTCCAGTCCACAGCCCTTGCTCAGTCTCCTTTTTCTTTTCTTTTCTTTCTTTCTTCTTTTTTTGTTTTTCTTTTCTTTTCTCTCTCTTTTTTTTTTTTTTTAGCGCCAAAGTACGTGCCGCCAAATTCGGATCTCCCGCGGAAAATGCCGCGCTTTGATTGGCTGCTACAACATATATAGGCTCCACCCACCCACCCCCGGAAAGGCTTAGTCCAAGAAACAGCGATTACAACGGGAGCTTAGCGGCTTAAAGGGGCCGCGGCGTCTGCTGACTTCGGCGTTCTCTTGTAACAGCCGGCGAAACTGAGGCAAACTCCCAATCTAGCGACCAACAGAACACCGAGTTGCACTGAGGAATGGGCCACGGTTCCTTGAGGGGTGGGGCCGAACAATTGAGGGGAGTCGGAGTCTGGACCCTGAGCCTTGACCCTCAGTGTATTTCCCAGGCCACAAAACCTTTTGTTCTTTTGCATTGTTGCTTAGTTAGATTATGTAATTTATTAACATATCAATGAATATAAACATATCCCCCTTTCTCTTCAAACGAAAGCCAGAACCTGTTCCTTTAATTGGCAGAGGGGCAGGGAAGGGCGGGGCCTCCGGTTTCTGTTTCTTTTTCAGGAAGAACTGCCATCTATTGAGCGCCCACCTTAAGCCAGCGAGTACAGCACACCAAGGGTAGACCATTACATGTGTTATGTTCTTTATTTTATCCCATCACTCCTGAGAGTCGCAGGATAACTTGCCCAGGGCTAGTCACAGATTTGCTGAGCTGAGAGCGGGCAGTCAAATGTAGGACAGTCCAGGTTGGGAGTCCTTGTTTGTTCTAGCAAAAGACTCCTCCCTGACTCTCCCAAGCTCTGTCCTGCCCTCTGGCCAACACAGCAGGGGTGAGGGTCCAGAGTCTGTCGGAGACACAGAAACCTCCAATTTTCTCCTGAACAATTACCTCACCGCAACACTCTTCCTCATTCATAAGCTTCCCTCACCGAGTGTCGGGTAGTGAGTGATGGGGTGTCTGTCGGCAGGTGCTGGCCTGTGCAAGGTCCGCTGTGTGAGGCTGTTTCTGTTTGTGTTTTTCAAGATTGGGCCTTGGCATTCACAGCCCTCCAGAGTCTCCAGTTTAAGGCCTCATCAGACCATGGCAAATCAGGTAGCCCGAGCTTTGTCACCAGCATTCCTAATTCGCATCCAGGCCCTAAGGCTTTTACCAAAGCTGTTTGACAAGATTTCTCAATTCTCTAGGTCTTGTTTTTTCTCATCCCTAATAACCCCTCATAGGATCACAGAGCAATCTCATGAGATAATGCATGCAGAGCTTTCTGCACAGAGCCTGGTCCATATGAATTGGCAGCTGTTGCTACATGGGGCTTTGCCCATGGAACACAGACCTCTTCAGTCTACAGCAGACCACCAGGAGGGGATGGCACATGCCTTTAATCCTGGCACTTGAGAGGCAGAAGCAGGCAGATCTTTGAGTAGGCTGGTCTATAGAATGAGGTCCAGAACAGCCAGGGCTACACAGAAAAATTAGTCTATGTATCTCACTGGTCCTTCAAGGCCCAGCTTAAACCTCTCCTCCAGGAAGCCTTCCCTGCTTGTTTCCCTTCTCCCACCCTGAAGGCCTTTTACTCTCTTTCAATGTTTATTTTGTTCTGCCTCAAGCAAGCCTTGGCTTTCTTGCCTTGCATTCTATCTAAACTTTTTCAATCATCTCTGTCAAACCTCTCTTTGAATGAGGCCTGCCTTGGCATGCAGAAGGTGGGTAATAAATATTGATTCTGACTTGAAAGTCTAGGGGTCCCTCACAAAGTCCTGACCTCTGCTTCCTGGCTGAACAACCCTGGGCAGCTGTTGCCCCACCTCTCTGAACCTCCATTTTTTCAGCCACCTAGTACAGAGAAAGCTGCCACTCGGCTTGTGACCATCATTCACATGACAATGGAAATGATGACCACCGATCTGTAGAAGAACCTGCTTCACGCACTTCACCCCCAGCTTCTCCTCTGATCCCCACAACAGACTGCGCTGTTATTATCCCCATTCTACAGATGAGGGAACCTGGAAGGAATTGTGGCTGAGCAGGTTTGGAGCAGAAGCAGGGCCCCAGGGCCAGGGAGGGAAATGGAGGTGGCAGGGTGGGGCTGGGAGAGAAGAAGGGAACCAGCAGCCAGCGAGGGGGCTGAGAGCCAGTTCTCTGTGGTTGAGTTTCGGGTAGCTGGGGCTCTGGAGTTTCACTGCCTGGGAGCTGATGGATTCCTGCGAGAGGTGTGGGCACAGAGCTCAGGCAGGATCTCCTTCAGCTTGAATTGTTGCCCCATCCAGACTTCATGTTGTCATCCAGTCTATGTGTTGGGCCTGGAAGCCTTGACTCTTACACCTTTGAAGTTAGATGGCAAAGCGCTTCATTCATTTTCTGGGACACCCCACCCCACGTGTTGAGTGTGGAAGCCCCAGAAGGGTGCCAGGTGCAGAATGGGTGCACTTACACACGATTTTTGTTGTTTGATGGTAGTTGTGGTTTTGAGACAGGGTCTCACTGTGTAGCCCTGGCTGGCCTCTGACTCACTCTGTAGACCAGGCTGGCCTCGAACTCACGGAGATCCACCTGCCTCTGCCTCCCAAGTTCTGGGAATAAAAGCATGCACCATCAGCATGGTGGCACACACTTTTAACCCAGCACTCTGGGAGGGAGAGGCAGGCAGATCGCTGTGAGTTCAAGGCCAGCCTGGTCTACAAAGCAAGTCCAGGACAGCCAAGGCTACATAGAGAAACCCTGTGTCAAAAAAACAAAAAAATTTAAAAAATTGTTACTACTTCATAACGATGATTTTGCTACTGTTATGAATTTTGAGGTAAATATCTGTGTTTTAGGCAACTTGAGAAAGGGTCATTCAACCCACAGGTTGAGAACCCCTGATATAAAGTGATTTGACAAAAGATTGCTTAGGAATGAAATCAGGATCAAACTGGGATCTCTATCCCCAAAGATACTAAGGTCTATTTTTTTAAAGATGGATTTATTTTATGTATTATCGCTTTACATGCATACATGTTTGTATGCCATGTGCATACCTGGTACTGGAAGAGATCTGAAGAGGGCATCTGATCCCCTGAAATGGAGCTGTTAATGGTTGTGAGCCTCCATGTGGGTGCTGGGAATCGAACTTGATTCCTTAGCAAGAGCGACAAGCATTGTTAACTGCAGAGCCGTCTCTCTGAGGCCATACACCAAGAACACCGAGTGAAGCACCAGTCTCAGAAGTCCAGGCCTGGCCAGTGAGCCGGTCCTGGGCTGCAGTCATTGCTGGCAGCAGCAGAATGAGTGTGCTATCCCAGGACTTGGAAGGTGAAGACAAGGGCAGCAGTCCGCGGTCAGCCTCAACTACATAGTCTTAGGCTAGTCTGGGCTAGATGAGACCCTAGATAGACAGACAGATAGATACGCTTACAACTGGGTGAGTTAGAGATGCTCGGAACCATTTTCCAGATGATGAAAGGATGACTCAGGGTATTAAAGGGCTTGCCTGAGGCACAGAGCCGATAACAAAGTCCTTGTCCCAGACAGGCAAAAGGAGCCTTGGAAAAGCCCCCAAGCCAGTGCAATTTTCCGTTCCCCATGTGTGTCATTCCAGGGTGTCTCCTGAACAATATCTCAGAAACCTCTGCTCAAAATTCTGGTCATCAGCCAGGCGGTGGTGGCACACGCCTTTAATCCCAGCATTTGGGAGGCAGAGGCAGAAAGATTTCTGTGTGCTGGAAGCCAGCCTGGTCTACAGAGTGAGTTCCAGGACAGCTGGGTGTACACAGAGAAACTCTGTCTTAAAAAACGAAATTAAAAGAAGAAGAAGAAAAAAAAAAACAGTTCTGTTTATCAAAGCCTAAAATATTTGGTACAAACTTCTGGTAGAGCCAGACGTGGTGATTCACACCTGTAATGCTGGCACCTAGCGGGCTAAAACAGGATTGCCTTGAACCAAGGTCACCTTGGGCAACAAAAGCAAATACCAGACCAGCTAGGGCTACAGATCAAGACTCTCTATCTCTGTCTCTCTCTCTGTCTCTCTCTGTGTGTCTGTGTCTCTGTCTGTGTCTCTGTCTCTCTGTCTCGCTGTCTCTCTCTCTCTCTCTCTCTCTCTCTGTCTCTCTCTCTCTCTGTCTCTGTCTCTCTCTCTCTCTCTCTCTCTCTCTCTCACACACACACACACACACACACACACACACACACACGTGGGGAAGGGAGAGAACACAATGGGACCGGAGGGATGGCTCAATAGCTAAGAGTTATTGCAGAGAAAAGAACAGATTTGGGTCTCAGCTCACATCTACCTGTAATTCTAGTTCCAGGGGATCTTGCATGCACATGGTTGCATGTACATGGTACACAAAATCACACAGGCATGCACACACATATGTAAATTAAAATTTTTTATTTTATTTTGGTTTTCCGAGGACACATAGAGTGAGTCTATCTATGTAGCCCTGATTGTCCTGGAACTTATGTAGACCAGGCTGTCCTTGAACTCACAGAATTCTGCCTGCATCTGCCCGCCAGGTACCGGGATTATTAATGTCATGAGCCACGACTCCCATCATTGACACAGGTGCTCACATACACACCATATACATAAATAAAAGAAATGTTAGCATCTAAAACAAAAACCCCAGGCATCCTGAAGGCCTAGCCCTCCTGTCCCAACCCACTTCCCCACCAATTGCCACCTGTCCAAATGGATAAAAGTCAAACAGGTACGCAAGGGAGGAGAAAAATCTCTGCACCATCCTTCAGCTTTGTGCTTTCCATTCAACCTGTTTGTTTTAATGGTGCGTGTGGAGGGTACTAAAGAGCTGGAGGAGCCAGTACCTCAGTGCTAACACAGCTACCTAGAATGTGTGAGGCCCTGGATTTTGTCCTAGCACTGTAAAGCCGGGAGGGGATGAGGAAGGAAGAAGTTGGTGAAGCTCTGCCAGAGGAGAATGCCGTTGCTGGGACGCTGCTGTCAAGCTCAGGTCCTGGGTTTCCTGCTGTAGTCAGTCCATCCGTTCTGTTCTGCAATGGAGAGTTGAGTTCATGGACCCCCAAGTCCTTCATCCTCAGGTCCTATGCTCCTGCACCTCCCTGTGCCTTCTTTCTTCCTCTGAGAAAGGAGGTTGCTTATGGCTGCCTTAAAGGTTATTGCGCTGACGTGAATCTGGGGTGGAGATATGAACATGCCCGGTGTGAGTGAGTGTTCATGTGCCATGGCTAGTATGCTTGTGCGTGAACTTGCAGGAGTTGGGTCTCTCTACCACCAGGGTCCTGGGGATTGATTGTAGGCACATGAATATTTATGAAGCAGTCTGGAGGTTTGGATGGATAGTTCTCCAGAGAAGATGTCCATAAGCACACAATTAACATCCTTAGTCACTTGGGAGATGGCAGAACCGCCATGAGGTTCTTCTGCTCCCCACTCACTGGCACAGCCGTCGTGAGAGAGATGGACACTAGCAAGTGTTGGCCAGGATGTGGAGAAATCCGAGCCTTGTGCATCTCTGGGAGGAATGAATTAGTGCAGCTGCTTTGTAAGTAGTTTGGAGGTCTCCCAAAAACCCACACACAGCTAGAGCAGGCCTGTAATCTCAGGACGCAAGCTACACAGTGTGGCCATGTCTCAGCAGACCCTTTCATCCATTATATCAATATATACAGAAGTAAATAAAACATAAAATCTGGGCACAGTCACAGCACTTGGGAGGCAGGCAGGTCTCTACCAGTTCAAGGCCATCCTTGGCTATATAGTGAGACTTTGTCTCGAAAAAGTCATTAAATATATAAAGGCAAACAGCTATAGTACAATCCAACAATATTATCCTGGGTGTAAACTTAAGAGAATTGAAAGCCCAGCCTGGTGATGGTGGCACACACCTTTAATCCTAACACTGTGGAGGCAAAGGCAGGCAGAGCTCTGTGAGTTCCAGGCCAGCCTAGGCTACAGACCAAGTTTAGGACAGCCAAGGCTACACACAGAGAAGCTTGTCTCAAAAAACCAGAAACAAACAAAGAAGAAGAAAGAGGAGGACATGGAGGAGGAGGGCTGGAGAGACGGCTCAGAGCTTAAGAACACTGGCTGCTCTTCCAGAGGTCCTGAGTTCAATTCCCAGCACCCACATGGTGGCTCCCGACCACTGGTTCCCTCTTCTGGCCTGCAGATGCGTGCAGGCAGAACATTGTATACATAATAAATCTTAGAAAAAGAAGAAAACCCTTCTGTACATAAAAGTGTATGCACAAACTAAGCGTTGGGACACATGCCTTGGATTCTAGTCTTAGAAAGCAGAGGCAGGCAAGAGCTCCAAGCCTGTGAGTTCCAAGCCATCCATGACTACATAGGGGAGACCCTGTCAAAATAAACAAACAAGTGTGTACACAAGTATTCATAGCCACACTATTTTTAATGACTCCAAAGTAAAAATAGGCCAGGTGCCATTAACTGATAAGCGGATAAATAAATTAGAGCAGTACAGTTGGTGTGTGTGTTTTTGTTTGTTTGATTGATTGATTTTGAGTTAGGTTTCCTTATGGCTGTCCCGGAACTCACTCTGTAGACCAGGCTGGCCTTGAACTCACAGATGAGTGCTGGGATTATAGGTGTGGGCCTATATTTTTTGCCATAAAAAGAAGGACCGATTATACCCAACATGATGAGCCTTGAGAACGTTTCGCCAAGTGGAAAAGAAGTGGGCACCAAAAGCTACGATCTTATAGGATTCAGTTTATGTGAGACACCCCGACAAGTCCAAGAAGGGGCATTCTGAAAAGAGGCAGCTGGCGAACTATCCTTTGCTGGGGACAGGACAGCTTTCATTATAGGTGAGGGAAGGGGGGCACGTAAGAGACAGCTGGACCTGTGTCCACCTCTCTGCGTGGTTTTAAATCTGTTTTCTCAGACGCAAAAACGATGCTCCCCCTGGTGAACATGGTTTCACACCGTGGGCTGTGCAAGCCCTCTGGCGGGCCTGGCACGTCTGCCCGCCTTTGATTGGAGGCTGCCGGGGCAAAGATGAAGGCTGCCCTCTAGAGGTCGCCCGCCGCGGAGCGGCTCGCCGATCCCCCTTGACGCAAGCGAAGGCTGCGGAGAGAAGGATGCAGCCCCCGTGGGAAGGCTCGGGGCTTCCAGTCTGGCCAGATTCTTTCCAGATGTTTCCAGGCGCTGAAGATGTTTTTCACAGATGCTGGGGCCTGTGGAGGTGACGTCACACAGAAGGGGGCCATCTATCTTCGGATATAGCTCAGTGATAGCGCGCTTGATGAGGTGTTTGTTTGCTACAGTCTCCAGAATTGAGGCGCGGGGGTAGAGGGGTGGGGGGAGCTGTTCTTGCGGGGAGAGGCAGGGATGCGAGGTAGCTAAAAGGGTGGGAGTGAGTAATCAGAACGTGTTACATACATGCATGAAATTGTCAAGGAGTACGTTTAACTCAAACATGAGTTGGTTTTAAAACTTTTTTTTCTTTATTTGACATGGAGTTCCTAGCTGTCCTAGAACTTGCTCTGTAGACCAGGCTGGCCTCAAGCTCAGAAATCCACCTGCTTCTGCCTCTGAAGTGCTAGCATTAAAAGCATGGGCCACCACGCCTGTCCTAATTTTTAAAACTTTTAATGTTGGTATAGGGGCTGGAGAGATGGCATTGGCTGCTCTTCCAAAGGACCCGGGCTCAATTCCCAGCATCCAAGCAGCTCATCACTGTGAGTCCAGTTCCAGTAGATCTGACACCCTCACTCACACATACGGAGCAGACAGAACACCAGAAAATAAGATAAATCAGTTAATGTTGGTCCAGTTCGACTTTTTTGCTGTATTTAGTAGCTCTTGCCCAGAACGCCAGCACCTGGGGGAAGGGGGCAGATGAGGCAGCGGGATTGCTAGTGGACAAAACAGACTAGAGTTAGACAGAGAACCAATAGAGGTGTCTTGAGCCATTTGGGGGGATGCCACCCTCAATCAGTTTCCCTTCCTATTCCCTAGGGGCCCCTCATGTCTCTCTCTCTGGCTTAAGGTTTAACAAGCAGCTCCTCATGGTGGCCAGACCATGCCCATCCCACCCCACCCCACACACCAAGCACCTGGGATCCCAGCCTCTTCACACGTGGGCCTTGAATTTTGATCATCACACTCCTCCCAACTCCCTCTTCCCCAGGCACCTCTGTTCCCCGTGGACTCTGTTTTCGGCTTGAAATATCTTCACCTCCTATCCCAGGGAAACTGTTCTGGACTTGCAGGTGTTTTTGAGATTGGGTCTCAGACAGTCCAGGCTGGCTTCTAAGTTTCTATATAGCCAAGGATAGCTTTGAGCTCTTGATCCTTCTGCCTTCACCTCCTGAGGGCTGGAATTACAGGTGTGTGTCACCAGGCTGTTCTTGACTCTTGCGTAAGACCTCGCCGTATAGCCCAGGCTAACCCCAAACTCAATACCCTCTTCCTTGAGCATAGGAGCCTGGGATTACAGGTGTGCTTCACCAGACCTCTTTCTTTTCTTCTAACCGGTTATGTTGTTAAGAATGTCATGCTGGCTGGAGAGATGGCTCAGAGGTTAAGAACACTGGATGTTCTTTTAAAGGTCCTGAGTTCAATTCCCAGCCACCACGATGGTGACTCACAACCATCTATAGTGAGATCTGGTGCCCTCTTCTGGCGTGCAGGTGTACATGCAGGCAGAGTGTACTTTACTGCTTCAGAGCTCTAGAAGTGAAACCTTGGAGCAAAATCCAGACCCAGCTGAGCGGTAGAGCCCTGGCCTGACATGCACAGCACCCTGGGATGGGGTCAAATACAGCACTCGCCTGCTCTAAGCAGATCCCTGAGTTCAATCTCCAGCAAAACCAAAATGGTCCCCAGTTGTATTTGATCTTAGGCAATGGGCTCAGAAAGAATCAGCTCAATTATTAAAACAGGAAATAAGACCAGAATGCTTTGGAATTAAGAGAGCTAGTTTTAAACCACACTTTTACACGCAGCCCTCTGGAGGCAGAGGCTGGCTATCTCTGTGAGTTCAAGGCCAGCCTTGCCTACAGAGTGAGTTCTAGGACAGCCAGCCTTTGTAACCTCGCTTGTGTTGGGGGGTTATGGCCATCCCCAGACGCTGACTGGTTCCCACCATCCTGCTTAATGTAGGCCAACACCAATTCCATGGCAGTTACGGCTGTTTTCATGCTCAGGCCACTGACACAGTCTCTGGCACTTGTGTCTGGGGAAGTACTGAGTCAGGGCCCTGGGATGTCAGAGAGGTCATGGGTCACCTCAGAAACTAAGATTCTCCTGCATTTCCTTCTCTGGGTCCCTGGAGAAAGAAGCACAGCTTCCTCTACTAATCCCCCCTCTCCTTCTGCTCCTCCACCCACCTTGGCTCTTTTTCCCCTTTCCCAGCAGACCAGAAACTTTTTTTTTTTAAATAATTTATTTAACTTTATTTTATGTGCATTAGTGTGAAGGTGTCAGATCCCTTGGAACTGCAGTTACAGACAGTTGTGAGCTGCCATGTGGGTGCTGGGAATTGAACCCGGGTCCTTTGGAAGAGCAGACGTTGCTCTTAACCCCTCAGCCATCTCTCCAGTCCCGACCAGAAACTTTTAAAAATATTTATTTATTTTTATTTTATGTACTTCAGTGTTCTGCCTGCATGTTTAACCACGTGGAGGTATCAGATTCCCTGAAACTGGAGTTACGGGCAGTTGTGAGCTCCCAGGCGGGTGCTGGGAATTGAACCCAGGTCCTTTGGAAGAGCAGCCAGTGCTCCTAACCGCTGAGACGTCTCTCCAGCCCCACAGACCAGAAACTTATTTTTGATCAGTCTGAGAGATGGAAGGGGGAGCCTCAGGCATCCCGGCAACCGCTCTGCCACCATTGACGCGTGCGCCAACGGCACCGTGGATCCCGACCTTCCTAATACTGTAATCTTGCTACTTGTCATGAAAGTGTAATGTGTAATCTGATATGCAGGCTATCTAACATGAGACCCCTGTGATTCCACCCTCAGGGGGCTCACGACCCACAGAGAACCGAGGCATAAAACTTCACACTTGACCCATGTCAGAAGGAGCAGTCAGAATGAAGGCCCAAGGGCTGGGGCTGGGGAAAGAATGTCAGCTGAGTGACACCTCCCTTGCCCAACAGCTAAAAAGTCCTCTGATACACGACGTGAACTTTGTGTTTAGATGAGGGACGAGATCTCATTATGCATATGCAAATATGCTTAATGTGCAACCCAAAACTTCTGGAGCCAAGCTTTTTTTTTTGGGGGGGGGGGTAAGGGATGCTTTGCCTGTGACCCACCCTAGGAGCACTCCACTATCCAAGCAGCTCTGTGATGAGGCCTCAGGGCCAAGTTCAATGATGCAGCCAGAGTTCTAAATATCCTATATCTGTGGGCCACCTTCCGGAAGGTTTAGACACATTTGACTTAACGCTAAGTTGGCCCTCTTAACCTTCTGCTTTTATTCCTTGGGATATTCTCTGGAAGCCTCGGCTTTGAGCATTCGTAAATAGGATAAGTACGCCCACCCCACAGGATGAGGATCAAATCTAACATGCATGGACGTCTAGAACACAGTAGTTACGTAGCCAGGAACACATGTCTCTTTCCAGTGCGGCAGCTGACAGTTGCGGAGACTGGCCACAAGAGGGCAGTCATACGCCGAAAACCTGCGCTGTCGCTGTTTCTACGTTGGCGGATTCTATCCAGCCTTTTCTCTGGTTTTTGACCCTGGAATCAAGGGCATTTCTCACCATTATGGAACCTTAAGCTGACCCACAAGGCTTAGAACTTAAGGCCCAAGGATCCTTCAGCAGTACCAGTTCGCTGGGGGAGGGGGCTGCGGGGGATCCAGCTGTGTCCCATTCGGAGGTGGCAGTGGGGGGTGGGGGGTGGCGTGGCAAATACCAGCAGTTTCCCCTCCCGCTGTGGGCTGGGACACAGCTGCAGGGTGTAGAGGAGGGGTGTGACAGGGAGGGCTTTGGAATTGTCTCCCTGGGGGTTTCCATGGCTACAGATTGATGCAAGCAGCCCACTAGGCTGGGCCCTTTATCTATATTGTCTCCTGGGGAGACAATGGGCTTTGGGGGTTGCTCGGCTGTATGTACAGCTCATGGCTGCAGCCTGGCCCTGTGTGCCCTCTCTGTGTGTGCCCTGACCCCAGCTGCTGAGGCTGAAGGAGGTGGGTTAAGGGGGACAGTCTTAGTAGTCAGCCTTGCTTTGAGGTACCACACTGCTGTCCTAAAGACTCAGTCCATTCATGGGAGTAAACTGAGCATCCCTAACAGTGATCTGGTGCTTGCAGAGGTCAGAGGAGAGTATGGGATCCCCTGGAACTATTGCTAGCTGTAGAACTAGCCACCATGTAGGTACTAGAAATAGAACCCAGGTCCTCTGCAAGAGCAGCAAACGCTCTTAACCACCGAGCCTGAGCTGTCTCTCCACCGGCAACTCATTTTGCTGAGAGAGGGTCCCTCATTGAACCTGGAGCCTGCTGACTCAGCCAGACTAGGCAGCCAGCAAGCCCCAAGCACTCTTCTATCTCCAGGTCCCCAGTGCTGAGACCACAAGAGTGCAGCCCTGGCTTCTTTACATGGGGATTGAACTCAGGTTCTCATGCGTGCCCAGCAGGTACTTTTCCAAATGACCCATCTCGCCAGTCCAAATCTATTTTCTTTTTTGAACAGGGTATCACTGTATAATAAATAGCCTGGCTGGCC
The DNA here is from genome assembly GCA_028658305.1 of Pachyuromys duprasi. Taxonomy (NCBI): domain Eukaryota; kingdom Metazoa; phylum Chordata; class Mammalia; order Rodentia; family Muridae; genus Pachyuromys; species Pachyuromys duprasi. The sequence continues at coordinate 109,405,702 of CM053763.1, read as the reverse complement.
TAAAACTCACCATGTAGACCAGGCTGGCTTTACCCAGAGACCCAGCCACCTCCACTTCCTTAAAGAAAGTGGCACCATGCCCTGATCTCTGAGAGAGAGAGAGAGAGAGAGAGAGAGAGAGAGAGAGAGAGAGAGAGAGAGAGTAATTGTTTTCAATTCTGCGTATGTGAATACATGTGCCCACAGAGGCCAGAGGTTGTCTGTTGAGTTACAGTCGTGAGCTGCCTGTAAGTACTAGGAACTGAATGTGGGTTCTCTGCAAATTCAGAGGTGCTCTTGATCACTGAGCCAGCCACCTGTCCAGGTTTCTGTCTCTGTATGTCTCTTTCTCTTTCTCCATCTCTCTCTGTCTCTCTCTCTCTGCTGCTTGCTATTAACCTGCTTTCTGTGGCATTGAAATACAGAACCCACAGTCAGGGCACCAAGGGGTGTTTGTGGTGGTCAAGTGTTTGGTGACATAGAAGTTAAGGCAGCTTCTCTGAAGAAGGTGGGACTTGGGCAGCAGGCCGAGGGGCTCAAAACATGGGATTCATTGCAGATGGAGTTACAACACTGTGAGAGAGAAAGAAACAGCAGTTAGAAGTTACCTAGTTGAAGAGACTTCTGGTCAGGGCTGCCCTGTCCAAGGGAGGGTGTGTGTAAGAGAGGAGGGACAGAGGGAATGGAGGAAGCTGTCACTCTATCCCATTCCTGGGACTCCTAACACAAGGCCAGCTGATCATTAACTCCATGTTCATGATTAGGAAGTGAGGATGTACAGATATATCTGAGGTGGGGCTGACAATAGAGTCCCAGTCCTCCTACAAGCTAGAGAAGCGTCACTCTAACTACACCCTCAACCCGGGACTGCCATGCTACCTAACTGCTCTGGCCCCAAATGCATAAAGTGCAAGAATAAAATTACCTCGTCTGCACATGAAAAACACATAAGGAAAAACTAAAATAGTCTCTCTGTATGTTAAGATAGAAAGGAAGAGAGAGAGAGAGAGAGAGAGAGAGAGAGAGAGAGGACAAACACAGCTCTGAATGTGGAGAGTGCTTTCCTAGCACGGAAGAAGCCCTGGGTTCGCTCTCCAGCGCTGTGGGGTGACATCCCTGTAGTCCCAGCACTCCAGACGCACAGGCAGGAGGATTAAAAGTTCAAGGTCATCCTTGACTCCATATTGGCCTATGCTTGACTACATATTGAGCTCAAGGGTAGACTAGGCTGCATGAGACTCGGCCTCAAAACAAAGAGAGAATGACAGAGAGACAGAGACAGAGAGAGAGAGAAAGAGAGAAAGTGGAACATGGTGATGCCTCACACCTACAATCCCAGCATTTGAGAACTGAGGCAGAAGGATTGCTGTGAGTATAAGGCTAGCCTGGGCTACATAGGACGTTCCAGGTTAGCTTAGACCAGAGGGAGAACTTGTCTCAAAAGAGAAAAAATACAAAGAAAAGGTAAATGCTTTCCACGCTCATTAGGCATTCTTTACAAATTTTGTGATTATGCGCATGCGCTGTCATACTGTCAGAGGACAGACTGCAGGAGTCACTTCTGTCCTTTCACTGAGGGATCCCAGTCAGGGCACCAAGCGGGCACAGCAGGCACCTCTACCACGGGACCGTCTCCCCAACCCCAATGTGTGTGTGTTGCACAGAGCCTTTATGCACTGGGTGTTCAAAAATGAACCTCCTCGCCCTTATTGAGTTCATTGCTGAGGCACCAGGGTAAGTAAAACCACGTCCTCCCTCTGAGAAGCTCGCCTGGTGGGGTGGAACAGAGCCTCCTCCCTCACTGTCTCACAGCCTTACATTCACCACCTCAGTGAGTTCTCAAAATAATCTTGGTTTTGCTTTGCTCTGGTCTGTTGAGACAGAGCGTCGCCATGTGGCCCAGGCGTCGCCTTTTACCCGCTCCTCTCGCCTGTGACTCCTGTGACCCAGGAGCGCACCTCCATGCCTGGGTTCATAGCATCGTGATAGCATCATGGTTGAGGGGTTGCCTAGGGTACCAGAGTCCCTGGGTTCAGTTCCCAGCACCATGGACAACAAAATAATAATAATAATAATAAACAATAGATAAAGTTATTAGCTATTTAAACACACAGACAGGCACACACACACCATGCCCAAGGAGAAATGCTTTTCCCATCTCATTTCAGAGTAAAATCCTAGCCTCACTGGTCTTCCCTCTCTTGCCCAGACATATTTAATCTCTTATACATATTTGAGGATGAAATAGACTAAGTTTACAGGGAAAGCCTTTCATTGGCTTGACTGGGTGTTAAGAGGTGATAAGGTAGACTATTTACGTAAGGCTCACAGACCTTATCCCCATTTTCTTAAAATGATTTTCACTCAGCTTAAAACAAGACAGATGTCTAAGAACTCTCACTCTTGGACCTTTCTACATTTTCTGTAAACCTTGCGAGAACCTGGAAAGGGCTGGAGATGTGCCTCCACGGAAGAGCAGTTGCTGAGAATGTGCCAGGCTGTGGGCTCAGTCCCCAACACTGCGCAAACGAACCCGGAAATGTAGAGACAATGAGTGAGCCCCCTTTCAGAGTGAGATAAGAAGGCCGAGTCTCCCAGAGGTGAAGCTGTCTGCACAGAATTGCACAGCCAAGAGGGGACAGAGCAAGGGCTGGGTGTGGCCGCCTTGCCTCCGGGGAGCCTGCCCCAAGCTCTTCGTGACCTGTTCCAGCCCATTTGGGAAGGAGCACAGCGTGGCTCGGGCTTCTCAGAGCGTGTGTGTCTGCAGACCTGTGTGTTCTTGCAGGCGCATGTGTGGCCGTGTGAAGCTGGCCCAGCGCCAGGTCTCACCAAAACCATGTGATAAATATCTTTGGTATATCTTCCTGAGATGTCAACTTAACTTAAATACGAGATAGAAAAGAGATGCCACATTTTCACATGAAGACACAGATGGCTACAGAATGTATGAGAACAGAGACTTCTGTCTTGCTAAGATAATGAGTGACAGCTAGGTGGGGGGGAGGACAATTCTTAAGTCCCATATGCTACCTGGTCCTCACAACTGACAGGAAGAGACTACTGTTGCTCCCATTGTACAGATGTAGAAGCTCAGGACAGAAATGGTTAAGCCATATGTCCAAAGCCACAAAACCAAGTAGATGGGCAAGCCTACAACATAGGCATTTAATATACAAATATTAGAATACCTGGCCAGGCAGTGGTGACCCATGCCTTTAATCCCACTATTTGGGAGGCAGAGGAAGGAGGATCTCTGTAAGTTCAAGGCCAGCCTGGTCTTCAGAGCGAGTTCCAGGACAGCCAGGGCTACACACAGAAAAGCTGTCTTGAAAAGCCAAAACCCAAACAAACAAACAAACCCGGAATATCCATATTAACCATCAGTTGTTCAAACAGAAGTTTACCAGAATCACACATGAGGGTGATCATATAATGTGGGTTAGGATGGAACTAAGTTGATAAAATGCTTACCCAGCAAAGCCCAACACACATACACCAGGCATGGGCCAGTAAGATGGCCAGTAAGATGCTTGCTACCAAGCCCAAAGACTTGAGTTCAATCCCTTGGACTCACTTGGTGGAAGAACTGACTCTTGCAAGTTGTCCTCTGAGATCCATCCACAGGCTGTGGCCTACATGTGCCCAAAGAAACGCAAACATCTATGATGATGATGATGAAAATAAAGCTGCACGTGGTGTACATGTCTGTGATTTCAGCACTTAGGAGGAAGAAGCAGGTGAGTCAGAAGTTCAAGATCAGGACTGGAGCGATGACTGAGCTGTCAAGAGCACTTATTGGTCTTCCAGAGGACTCAGGTTCAATTCCCAGCACCCACCTTGCTGCACACAGGCGTCTGTAACTCCAATTCCAAGGGATCTGACGCCCTCTTCTGACCTCCTCACAAGCTGCATGCATGTGTTACAGACATACATGCCAGAAACACACTTAAACTAAAAATAAATACATCTTTTTAAAGAGGTCAAGGCCATTTTTGGCTATAGAGACAGTTGGGGAGCAGCCTAGAAAGAAAAGCAACAACAAGGGGAGCAAACAGTGTTTGGGGGGTAGAGAGGACAGAGGCAGGGGAGAACACAGCGGAGCAAAGGTTAAGTAGCCTCTCCTGGACTTTTCTGGCTACATGGATAAGGCCTGCTAGACCAGGCATTCTGCCTTTGCTGGCCCCTAGGTTCTGGCTTTTTATATACAGGTCTGTGACTATTTCTTTTCCGTATGACCTTGTCTAAGTCACTTCTTTACTCTGGGACTTAGTTTCTTCTTGCAGGGTGAACCTCAGCCACAGAGAGGTGAAGTAATTTGTCCAAGATGGCATGGTTCAGGAGTGGAGTCCAGCCTGTGGCTTCCCTGCACTGTTCATTCCTGGATGGGCTGGTGGGCTGTGGACAACCCACAGGCTGGGTAGGTGGTCCCGAGAGACTGATTCCTGCCAACAGCAATGCCTATGAGCCTGGGAAGGAACCCTGTGAGGAAATGTGACACTACTCCCAGCAGATTCCCTGGTGGGCATCCCCCAGGGCCAACCAAGTGCCAGGAGCTTTACACATGTCATCAGATGTAACCATCACATCGATCCGGTCAGGCTAGAGAGGATAAATGGCAAAGCTCATCAATGACAAAGCCAGGATTCCAGCCAGGTGTGTCTGCTTCCCAGACTCTCAGACAGTTTGCAGGCTGTACTGAGTGGTATAGTTTTGGGGGTTTTATGTGTGTATGTGTGTATATAGGTGTGTGCAGGTGCATGTATGTGCAGAAGCCCGAGGACAGTGTCAGGTGCCTTCTTCGATTGTTCTTCACCATATATTGTTTTGTTTTGTCTTGAAAAAGACAGGGTTTCTCTGGGTAGCCTTGGCTGTCCCAGAACTCCCAGGCTGGCCTCGAACTCAGAGATCAGCCTGCCTCTGCCTCCAGAGTGCTGGAATTAAAGTCACGCACCACCACCACCCAGCATACAGGTTATGCTTTGAGACAGGGTCTCTCACTATACCTGGAGCTCAGGGATTCAGCTAGACTGGCTTGCCAGTCAACCCCCTGGATCCTCCCATCTCTTCCTCCCAGGGACTGGAATTACAGGTGTGTGCTCCTTTACCCAGCTACTGATCAGCTGTGTCCCCACCTGCAAAAGTTCCAAAGCACTGCAGATGGCAAACACACAAGTCACCCCATGTCACCCTAACAGTTTATAGTCCCACGACCTCCCGGAGTGAGATGGAAGACACCCTCTTCTCAGCAGACTGTGTTGCTGTGTAGACTGTTAAGGGCTGTGCACTCCTAACAATCTCATTTGAACAATTTCTTGATGTTCCAGGACTCTCGGTGTCCTGGAAGAAAACCAAGAGATCATGAATAATATAGCATGGCATTCACATCTGCACGCACTGGCAGACCTATAGGACCTCTGGCCCTGAGGAGGAGGTGGGGGGCAGCTGGGGAAAATGTGTTTATCTGTTGGCAGCCCCCAAGTCTTCCACATAACCCACAAGGGCTTAGCTTGTTGAGATGCTAAAAAAAAGCCCAGGCCGAAAACCAAACAAGGCTCAGCAAGAACCAGGGTCATGGAGTGGGAGAGTTACCCTGGGGAGTCGGCTGGCCCTTGAGTACTTTCCTGCCACACAACACACACTTTTAGCCCCAAACGCAGCCACTGCCAGCTGGCCAGCGACCACCTTGATGTAGGGTAATGAGTTCCGTATGTGTCTGAGAGAACCCAGCTAGGCTGCCCGGCAGTTCTCACAGCCTTTCTCCCTCCCAGCTCTCAGCTCGTACTTGTTCACCCTTCCTCTATTTGCTCCTGGCAGGGAAGGGCCTGGGCAGGGACAGGAGACTGTGCCATCCTGACTGCCCTTTTCCAGAGCCTCTGCACGGTTGTGCCTACCAACAGCCCCTGGCAGTTGCTCTGTAAGAGCTGTGGGTGAGGTCCTTGGCTTGGCAAGCTTCCAGCCCACCCTATCCCCAAAGCGGGAATGATAAAAAATAACCCCTACTAGATTAGGGATACCTCAGTGGGTGAAAGAGACCTAGATGTGAATCCAAGAAGTCTAAGCTCAAGCTTTTTCTCTCTCCCTCTCTCTTTCTCTCTATTTTGGTTTTGTGAAACAGGATTTCTCTGTGTAGTCCTGGCTGTCCTGGCACTTGCTATATAGACCAGGTTGGCCTTGAACTCAAGAGATCTACCTGCCTCTGCCTCTGCCTCCCACGATCACAGACTTTGTCATTTATGCTTAGATCTATCAGTTTTTCTGTTTGTTGATTCATCGTTCTTTTGTAGCTTTTTGAGACCGACGTCTTAGGTTGGTCGGATTGGCCTCTGATTTTATAAAATGAATTCTCTGTGAGTGTGTTCGGGGGCTGCAGAGTGCATGTAAAGGAGGCAGAAGAGAGCTAGTGGCCATCTGTTCTCTTTTCTCTAGGAAGGCTCTGGGAATTGCACTTGGGTCATCAGGCTTGGCAGCTAGTTCCTTTAACCTGCTGGCCCTTTCCCCAATTTTCAATGTAGTGGAAGATGGCCTTGCTCTCTGTGCCTCCGTCTTCTAAGGACAGAGGTTACAGACATTTGCCATCATACCTGATTCCATTTATTTATTTTCGAAATTTATTTTCATTATTTTGTGTGCGTGTGTATGAGAGATGGGTGCACATGCCCATGGTGGCCAGAAGAGGGCACTGGATACCCTGGATCTAGAGTGGGTGCTGGGCTCCAACTCTGATTTTCTTTTAACCTGTGAGCCATCTCTCCAGTCCCTTATCTTTAATGAATTTATTTATTTATTTACTTTGTTTTTTTTGAAACAGGGTTTCTCTGTGTAGCCCTGGCTATCCTGGAATCACTCTGTAGACCAGGCTGGCCTCCAATTCACAGAGGTCCTCTTGCCTCTGCCTTTCAGGTGCTAGGATTAAAGACCTACTATGGACCTGCTCCTTATCTTATTTTTAAGACGGGTTTCTGCTAGGCTATCCTCAAACTCAGGATCCTCTTGCCTCAACCTCCTGAGTGCTAGCCAGCACAGGACACTACAACTTGCTGGATGTCTCCAAACAGGCCACCTGTGTGAATTCTGGGGCCCTTCTATTCCGGACAGGCTTTAGATTTGTGAACAAATGGGGAAAAAAATCCTGGGAGGAACAACAGTTTGCTACTAAACACACATGGCTCTTGGGTGATATCCCTCCCTACCCAGGGCGACATGGGTTTCTATTGATAATAGGCTTCAGGCCTAAGGAGGCTTCTGACAGTGATATCTGGCTCAGAATGGCAGAATGGCAGAGTAGCAGTGAGGAGTGGGCGCCTTCTGCAGAAAGGATAATATGGGTGGCTGAGGTGATGGTGAGCCCCCACCGGGGAGCGATGTAAAACTGAGCTGGAGGAAGGGCTTACAGAAAGCTGCCCCTCTCTAAGTAGCTTGTCAAAGGCAAGCCCCAAATCTTTGTCTCGAGGTTCCCTTATTCTGACCCCACACCTAGTCCACGAGGCCAGGTCACAAACTGACTATTAACAAAGCTAATTGGAACCCTAGTTCGGGCCATGCTCTGGCTTGCATCACCGAACCCATCATAATTACACGGTGACCCCTTAGCCTGGCCTGGGACAGCACCCTAACTGGAGGGAGAATAAATAATCAGAGAACCCTGGAGTGAAGCAGGGAGTCACAGGCAGCTCCGGGCTGACTGGGGAGGGAGGACAGGGAAGCCTGGTGGCCCGAGGCCACTCTGGGAAGGTCAGCAAGGCCTTGTGCAGGGCACGTCGCAGGCGCCTGAGGAATGCGCGTTGCCTGAAAGAATGAAGGAAGGAAGGAGCGGGCTGCGATGCAGGCGGCCTCCAGGCCGAGTCAGGAAACCCGGGTGGGGGTGCGGCTAGGCTGCAGCGGCCCGAGCGCCAACGGGGGCAGCGCGAGAGCAGTGGGGTCAGCGACTCGACCGGGTGGGGTCCTCCCCCACCCCACCCCACCCCCGGGCCGGGAGGTTGGAAGCTGCAGGCAGCGCTGCTGGCAGAGCGGCAGGGGCGCAGAGAGGCTCCGGATGGGCTGCGAGCCCCGCCCGCAGGCTGCGGAGGGAGCCGGAGCCAGAGTGGAGCCAGAGCTCAGACATCCGGGCGCCAGCGAACACCTGCGAGCGGCCCCCAGGGCCCGCGGGGGGCGGGGGAAGCGCGGGCGCCGGGCTGGGGGCGTGGTCGTGATGGGGGCGGGGCCAAGAGCTCCGCCCTCCCGGGCTCTGGGCCACGTGGGCCGAAACTCGGCCCTGCCCTGGCGCCGCTGAGCCGCTTCTTGCCTGGGGGCGGGATAATGGGTAGGGGGCAGTTTTGCCGGTAAGAGAGAGATAGAAGTTTTAAGGATGTATCCTGGGGCGGGGGTGGCTGGGGAAGACAGCCAGGGACCGCTGTAACGACTCGGGAGACTTAAAATTGAAGGGGACTGTTCCACGCTGTGTGCTGGCGTGGTGAACTGCCTTCTTGGAAAGCCACCATTTCAAGCGTCACGGACATGAGTTTGAATCCCTACTTTGTCACTTAGGAATTGTGCGGCTACGTGCTAACCCTCACTTGTGTAGCTCAAGGAGCCAGGGAGATAATTTTGTGTGTCATCTTTATCCGAGCTATAGCACTTCAACCCATTTCATATAGAACTAGGGTAACCTTCATGTTTTTCTGTTTGTTTCCAACAAGCTCTTACTGGGCTCCTAATTTGTGCCCCACTCATGGAGTGGCAGGGAAAAGAGCTGTCTGAGAAGTACGGGCTTTGGACCTAGAGGAAGCTGGCCTTCCTAAATACCATCTCCCACTTCCTTGCTGTGACCTTGATCAACCTATTCAAGATACCCACCTTGCTGATTAGAAAAAAAGATTAAGATGAAATGGACTCAGCGCACCTGGCAGGCACTCCCCTAAACGATTACAACAGAAGACTATCTCAGAGGTTTTTTACCTAGGGCTAAATTGCTTTCACTCTCTAATGACTAATGGATTGACGAGATGGTCTAAGCTTTTGTCCAGGCCACCTGAACTGCTCAGCCCGGGAAGTCCTGACAAGCAATTTCCTTGGAATTAGCTTAATAATGCCTCGTAGGTGTGTGATGCATTTCAAAGAACTTTCCCATCATTATCTTTGGTCCTAGGAGGCAGCTGGGCCCGGAGAGAAGCGGCTTGCTCCAGGTCACACTGCACAGGAGCCTGCAGTTTTCCTTCCTTCCCAGGTCTTAACTTCTGAGTGAACGGAAGGCTGTGCTGGGGAGGAAAAGACCCCTCAGAACCACTGTCCGGTACAAATGTGGAAACAGGCTTACAGGAGGTGCAGCCTGTAGCCCCCAGTGCTCAGTCCAGGATTTTCATCCTTGATGGACCTTAAGCACACCTTAACGCAATCTGAGGTGAATGCCACTGGAGTCTTAAATTTATTTGGGGCAAAGGTTTCTCACATGGGAACAGGACCAGCAGAAGACTGGAGGTCTGCTATTACTCTGAAATTTTTCACGCGTGTTTTCTGAAGGATGCTCATATCTTCCGTCAGTGGAAACCAGGACCCAGAACAGGTTAAAAACTATTCATTAGACTGGACCAATGATTGGCAAAGAAAGGTCGCAACCCGCCACGCTGCCTCACACACACAAACACACACGACCCTGGCTCACCTCCACCACTCCCCGCCCGAAAGCTCCCTAGGGTTAATGCACCAAGGGTAACGACATGACCTGTTTGTTATGAAATAGAACACATGCCAAGGCCCAATACACAGACTAGATCATATAAACAGGAATTCAGTGAGGACAGGAGCCTGGTGCAGCCCACCTGGAGAGGAACCATGTTGGGGTGCACAGATAGATTGGTAGCTTGCCTTTTGCCCCCCTCCCAGGTCTGATCTCACAAAATAGTTTAAGGTCCTCCTGCCCACTGCAAATGTACGCACTATTCTGACTTGCAGGTCAAAGTTAAAGTTTACTGAACAGTAAGGGAACTTGTAGCATTGCCTCCCAGCTAGCCTCTGTCCCCGAGAATGGCTGCAGATTTGAGGCAAGACCCTGGTTTGATTTTCCAACTCAGGTCGTACTATGTAGCTCTGGTGTCAAATTGAAGAGATAGATGGTCCCACCTGTACCTCCAGAGTGCTGTGACTAAAGGCATCACCACGATGCCCAGAAACCCCCAAGGTTCCTCCCTCCATTCCAAGTTTAAAAGTCCTGGAGGAAGCCAGACCAGAAAGCCGTGAGAAATGAAACTAGGATTGGCAGTCAGTGTATTCATATTTCAAATGGGTCACCACACATGACTCCACTCATCAAATCCCCAAGAGCCAGGAAAAGTATCAATAAGTTGTAGTGTGGAAAGGCCACTGGAAGGTTTCAAGGGACTGAAGGGAAAAAAAAATCCAGCTGCTGACTTGCTGGGTAGTTTGACAGGATTACATATTAGAGATCTCAGTGCCTAATGGATGTGAATTCCCATCCTGAGCCCTTCCTACCAAATCACCCTACCCTTCAGCTGGGAACTTTCTCATTACTAAAGGGGTATGCAAATTTGCTTCTCCCAAGCTCTTAGGATATTTATTTCCTAATTCCCAGTAAGAAATGGGAAGATGGCGCAAGACGTCACACACAAAGTGTTTCAAAAATGGTTTATTATGCAAAATGTTAACTTTTATAAAAAGTTTAATATACATCACATGATTACAGAAAGTCACCTTCCTGTAAAAAGTACAAAAGCTATATACTCTATTATAGAGTTCATAATCCGGGCAGCAGAGCCATTCTCCAAGGAGACCAGAAAAAGACCAGCGCTTATGCCGCCCGCCCTGCAGCGGCATGCAGGGCGGCCACTCGCACACGCAACCCCTTCTCGACAACCCCCTTCTCGGAAAAGCCAGTCTAAGACTTGGGAGTCAGGGTGACGTTGCCCAGCAGCTGACCAGCACTAGCCCTTCATTCAGGCCACCCAAGTTCAGTCCTTCGCTCTCCAGCTCCATCCAGATCAAGCCTCGAGGCAGTAGTTTGGGGGAAGTGAAGAGAGCTGGGCGCGATCGGGGCTCACTCATGCCCTCGGGCTTCCGGCTGGTGAGAGGGTCCCAGAGTCCCAGGGTCCCAAGCGGAACGGGCGCCAGCACCTGCGTTCTGGGCGGGGGAGGAGAGAAGAGCGAGGGAGCCGTCAGTTTCCGCCGAGCGCGCCCAGGCGGAGGCCGCCGCAGACTGGCCGGCGCCAGGGAGGAAACTCCGTCTCTACCTCCAGCTGATAACTCCGCGCCCCACGCCGCCTCCACCCAGTTGGCGCCAAAGGACCACAGGCGGAGCCACCACTCCCCCTCCCGCTGGGAAATGACACTAGTGGAAGTGGGGGGGTCCCCTGAGTTTAAAGGCTATTTGATGCAACCCGCGCGCCCACTTGCCCTGCACCCGGGGTGAGCAGAGGCAGCGTGGCGTGCCTGAGAAATGAACGTGATGTTGGCATGGGTCCTGCCGTTTATTCTAAGTGACCAGGGATAAAAATCTCTTGCCCCTCTCTCTGGCTCGGATCTCTCTAAAGGTAGGGAAGGACCTTAGCTAAGCCTTGCAAGTTCTGTCAACAGCAGGTTCCCCACGCCAGCCTTCTCGCCCGCGTCAGGAGACGACTTACCGGGAGGTGCCAGGACCGCCGGGTCAGTGGCAAAAGCTTCTCTTGTCGTTGGAGATCACAAGTTCCGGAGTGAGCTCAGCTGTCTGCGAAAGGAGGTTAAGAGATGAGTTAGCCAAGGCACTCGGGGACTCGGTGGGGGGACACCCGCGGCCTCCCAGCCCGCAAGCTCAGCTCAGCCCGGTCTGGCTCCCTGCCGCACCTGCATCGGGAGATGCGGACCGTCCGGGGGTCCGGGAGCCGGCTCTGCGAGGACCACCTGCAGGTCGAGGATGTAGTCGATGACCCGCTGCAGGATTTCCACCTGGCTAAGCTGAGTACCTCTCGGGACTCCCGGCACCAGTTCCCGCAGGCGCGAGTAGCAGTGGTTCATGTCGTCCAGGAGGCTAAGCGGCTCCTCGGCCGCCGGGCTCTTGCCGCGGCCGCGCGCGATGGCCAGGCTACGTTCCGACAGGCAGCACACCGCCTCGTAGCAGCCGCGAACCGGGCTCAGCGCCTTCATGTCGGAGAGCGGAGAGAGGGCAGACGGCGACAGCAGCGGAGCAGCAAACAGTGCGCGCACGCCTGCGGCCGCCGGCTCTTATGCAGGCCGCGCGAGGACACACCCCCTTATTCAAAACAGCCCGCCAGGCTCCACCCCCGCCCGCCCTGGCACCGCCTCCCCGGCCCTGGGCGTTCACAGTGGGTTTAAATTGCTAACAGGCTTCCTCGGGCTGGTCCGACGCCGAGGACCGCGGAGCCTCGGGCGCGAGGAATGAGGAAGCGCTGATACGACGAGAGGCGGGGCTCTCGAGCCAGCACAGATTTGAAAAATCACTTAAAACCATTAACTTTAAGAATTTGCTTTTTCTGGCGGCGCCCTAGATCCTGGAGCTGCCCTGCCCCCTGCCCAACACTGGTTCGAACCCACAGCTCCGAGGTCATAAATCCCTTGAAGAACGAACGCGAACTCTCTCTCTCAAGAATTTTCAAGGGAAACTTGTAAAGCATTAGTGCCGCCTTGTTCCCCAATTTGCTGCTCGTCTGACCTCCAGACTCACTGGCGTCAGGAATTATCTTGTGACCAGAGGGGAAAAAAATTAATTGCGGTGAAGCTGAGGTTACAATGAAGAAAACAGATTTGGGCTAGGCGCTGAGATTGCAGAAGGAGGAGGGAAGGGGAGGCTGAGAGCAAAGAACACTATTTATTTGAGCAAAAGGGGGAAAGAGGGTAAAGAGAGGAGAAAGCAGCCTGAATCTAAGCCTTTTCCATGGAGAAAGAAAAAGCATGCACCGTTTGCCCCCATGAACTCCTTCAGCAACTAAATATATGCCCAGTTGTTCTTTGCAAGTGAATTTGATTAGAATTTTGGACAAGGTTTCAAATATGGGGGGGGGGGAGCTACAAGGAATGCTTTCTGCATAAATCCTTTGAGAAGACCCCCTCCGCAGGCAGACACACACCGAATGGGTCAGCAAATCTCTTCTAACTCTCGTTTCCTCATTTTGCACAGCCTCCCTCCCGACACTTTCCACACTCTGTGTAGAAAACAATGGCAATCCCGCCGCCCCCTGGTCTATTCCTTTCTGCCTTGGAAGGGGCAGCCACCTGGACATGATTAGCCCTAGTCCTGCTGAAGTAGTTCTAGCACCATCTGAGAGATCAGGAGAGGAGCCAGCCGGCAGCCAGTCCCAGATTGCAAAAGGACAGTGCACTCCCTCCTTGCCTGGTCTTCTCTCCACTTCCCAGACGCAGAAAACTCTGTAGTTCCAAAATTCTGGTTTCCATCTTGAAAAAGACCAGGTGGGGTTTCCCAGCCAAAATTGCTTTCTTAATCAATCAGCCTGGTAAATATTTATGAAGTCGCTTCACTTGAAACGGAGGCTCAAGAATCTCACAATGTCTGGGGACAAGATTAACACAGGAAACAATCAGATGTTCAGTACTGTGTGGCACTGATGAACAGGACAATGGGACCTCTGAGCTGGGGCAGTTCCAATAGCTGGAAGGATGCTGGTCTAGGAAGCCAGAGCCCTGGGTTCAATCTGGCCAGCTCTTCTAGCCATTGGTCATCTACAATCTTGAATAAACCCAGATACCCTGGCTCTGATGGCAGAAGGAGAAGTAAGGAATTGTTATAAATACTTTCTGACTCAGAACTCTATGCTTGTGTGACAAGGAGTGTAGGAAGGGCCGGGAGAGGGCATATAACACAGGCTCGGTATCACATCAAAGGTAAGCCAGTCTTGAGGCCTTGTTCTTTCCCATCATTCCACATTGCCCTGTTGTCCCAAGAAAGAAGTCTCTTGAGAGTTTTCTCCTGGGGATATTAAAGTTCTCAAGGCCGCTATTTCAGTGTTAGAAAAAGGGGATCTAACCTGTGGAAACACAAGTTGTTCTCTATATGCTGCAGAAGCTAAATGCCAGCTATTTGGTCACGGGAAGGGAAATCTCCGTGGCTGTGGGGACTCCCGAATAACTAAACAGAGGATCCTTTCTTTGGCTGTTGTGAAGACTTCTACATGTTTGTGCAAAATAGTCAAGCCAGGAGCTTCTAGGAAAATCATGGCCTTCAGTGCCTGGCAGACCTATGTTCAAAACTTCAGTTGTTCTAATTCACTGTGTGATCTTGGAATAAATTATTCTCTGTGCCTCAATTTTCTTGCCTGTTAAGTGGAGCTAATGAAGTCGACCTCGTTTATTTATTTATCTGTCTTTATTTATTTACTTATTTATTTGTTTGTGTTTGTGAGGCAGGGTTGCTCTTGAAATTTTCTCTGTAGATCAAGCTGGCCTCAAAGGCAGAGATCCTCTCCCTGGTGCTGGAATTAAAGGGGTGTGCTACTACATCTGGCTCTGACCACATTCATTTTAGAGGGGAAAAAAAGCCTTTAATCCCAGAACTCAGAAGGCAGAAGCAGGCAGATCGCTGAGTTTGTGGCCAGCCTGGTCTACTTAGTGGGTTTCAGGACAGCCAGGGAATAATTAGTGAGACCCTGTCTCGAAAAACAAAAGAATTTTAAACACCTGATAAGCACCGGGCACGCTCCCTCCATCGGCGCTGGCTCAGAGAGCCAGGTGTGCGGTAGGTGGTTAGCCCACCCAGGTCTGCCCTCTCCTCTCCAGCCCTCCATTACCACCTTTGTTGCCTCAGGCTGGAATAGCGGGTTTGGGGTTTACTAGGTTTACGGTTTGCAAAGTGTCTCCATTGCATTTATTATTTCCTCGTGACGCTTCTGGGCGGAAATGGCCATAGGCTGTGTGGGATAGGGCAGAAAGGTGGCATGAGGTTATCAAGCCTCATTCTGTCCTTTCCATGCCAATAACTTACCTTGGGACACAAATCTTTCCTTCCTGGACCTTACTTGGGGGGAAGGAAAGAGAAGGAGGGAAGCAAACGGCCTTTAAGGGTCTTTTCTGACCTAAGAGTCTAAGTCTGAAAGGAGTGGGTTTCGCTCGGGTTGGGAACATTGAATAGAGTTTAAACCCCAAAGGCTCCCCTGCACGGCAGACTGGCCGGCTCGCCCAGGCCTTCTGCAACTTGTTTAGCGGTGGCGGGGCCTCAGCCTCTTCCTCCAAACGCCTCTGAACTTTCTGTTCCCAGTTCTGCTCCTTTTACCAGCTTTTTCCCCCCTCTTGCATTTTTTATTTTTATGAAAGGATGTCATTAAGGCTTTTGTCTGCGCTGTTTTTGTTTCAGAACTTTTCCCACAATCCTATTTTTTGTTGAGGAATCCGCTCCTTTGCCCAGCTGTGGGTCCGGGTCCCACAGCTGTGTTGATCTAAGACTCAGCCCCAGACAGCCTGGCGCCAGGGTGGGACGTCATGCGTTCACCCAGGGATGCGTGTCCCAGGCAACCTTTCCTCGGGCAGTCACCGGCCGGCGACTGCCTCTCCCACCAATGAGCGCCCGACACCCGAGATCGGGGCGGGGCCTGCGCCACCCCAGCCGGCGAGCGGCTTGTGAATCGCAGATGCTGAGACCTTGATAACGTCCCCTGAATTGGGGCCCTTTAAAGCCCCCCTTTCTCTTTTAGTTCTTTTGTTTATCCCTTTTCTTTCCACCTTCCTTTTTTCTATCCGTATGTAGATAACTTTTCTCTTTCCTTTTCCCCTCTTAACTATCTCCTCCTAGTGTCAGGAATCATTTTGTAAGCATTTCCAGGAACTGCATCTTTCTCTGCCAAAATTTAAAAAAAAAAAAAAAAGCGGTGTTGTGCTCTCTGATTTTTTTTTTTTGAGGAGCTGGCAGAACTGTAAGCTATTACTGTTTCGTCTTTAGAAATTTAAGACGTGGTGGCAGTGTGGTCTCTAGGCTGTGAATTTCAAAGTCAATGTCATGATGATGAGGATTGCAGATGTCTCGCTTAAACTGGGCTTCTGTCAGCCTATCTTTTCTCCATGTGTAGATTCGGGGATCCAGGGGACCTTAGAACCTTGTCCAAGGTTACGGCGAATGTCTGTGACTGCCCTGTGGCCAAGAGCCAGCCCTTCTGCTCCCCTGACTCCCTGACCGCTCTGGTCCTAGTTCTCATAATTGTTAAGTGTTCTAAATGGGTTCAAGGTTCCCAGAAGCTGTGTTTTAAAAAAAAAAAAAAATCTAAACCAGTAAGTGATTTATGTGTATGTATGTGTGGCCACACAGTGTCACAATGTATACATGCCACCAACATCTGAGCAAATCAAGAGTACAGCTTTTGGGAATGGGGTTCCTTCGTTGGACTCTGGGTCCTGGGATCAAATGCAGATCTTCAGGCTTGCAGGGCAAGTGCCTTTATGCTGAGCCATCTTGCAGCCTGAACCTTTTCTGATATCTACCTATTTGTTCAGAAAGTAGCCTTAAAGATGTTTTGGGAGCTTTCCAGCCTTACACTGGGGAGCCTATCCCATGACCCTCTGTAAATTCGGACCCCAAAGTACACCCCCCAAACCAGAGGATACAAGGAAGGCACAAAAGATCCTGGCATTGGTTAGGCTCTCCACCCTCATTCCTTCTCACTTATCAGCTCCATAAAATTGGGAAGAAAATTATATTTACCCACCTGACAGCTGGGAGGACCGTAGGAGACAGAGGATGGGAAATTGATAAGATGTGTTGAGTGGGATCCAAGGTACGCCTTGAAGATAGTGCTTCCTTTGGAGGAAGTTGCCAGAACTGTGGGCATCACAAAGAAAGGCAGTATTAGGGACATGCAGACCTAAGTCCTTGAAGAGGTAGAGATTTTAGGGGTCATCGAGACAGGCTCCTCTACACTTCAGAAGCAGAGCTGTCATGGCCACCTTCATCATTGTTTGTTGACTTCTGTTTGCCAAGGACTGTTTACCTAATCTTTGTTGGTTTTGTTTGTTTGCTTGTTTGTTTTGGTTTAGTTTTTAAAGAGCTGGGGATGAGACCCGGAGCCTTGTGAGCGCCAGGCAGCACTGTACTCTCAGCCTTTCTCATTGACTTTCTGAAACAGAGTCCTACCGTGTAGCTTGAGCTGTCCTCAAACTTCAAATTCTCTTTCCTCAGCCTCTCCGTGCTGGGATCCCAAATGTGCTCTACCATGCCTGGCTTTGTTGGCTGGTTTTCTGGACACCTAGAAAGAGGCTCAGAGAGGTGAACAGACCAGGCCTCATAGCTCCTAGGTGGTAAATCCAAGATTTTCATCCTCCTGCATCTATTCCTCCGCTTCCATCCTTCCAAAGGACCTCTTGGGAAGTGTTGTTATTGCTCGTATCTATGTGTGTCCACATCTTGATGAATTCATGGCGGACAGAGGACAATTTACAGAAGTTGTTCTCCTCCCTCTGCTATGGGACTCTAGGAGATCAAACTCAGGTCTGCAAGCTCCGTGTCAATCAACTTTACTTGCTGAGCAGTTTTGTCGGCTGAGAAGACTGTATTCCACCAGATAGGGAAAAGTAAATTGGGCTCATTAGGGTGATAGACAGGGTGTGTTTATTTAGGTGCTAGAGCCAGGACTCAAGAGCCTTGCACACACTAAGCACCCTATGAGCGTTCCAGCTCCCCTCCCAATGTGACACGTCCTTTGATATCACACAGCGGATGCTGCTAAACTTAGGGATCAACTTTGGAGTTCATTGCCTTCTCCATCTTAGTCCAGCCACACCAGCTAACCAACCCCTTACTTCACCAACCGGTTAGTGATCATGCCATGCCCCAGGGCTGGCTCTGCCTCTGGCACAGGGTAAGCCAGAGGGAGCACCTAGCCTGTGTGAGAAACTTGTTTACTGGGGGGAAGCTGTGGGTGTTTTTGAGACAGAGCCTAACTATGTAGCCCAGGGGGACCTTGAATTCATTGGTGTCCCTTATAAGTAGTGGTACAGACAGCTTTAAGTCCTGCGGGCCAGGGCCTGGTGTCCTATACTTATAGTTTCAGCACTCGGGAGGCAGAGGTGGATCTCCACAAGTTAGTGTGGTGAAGTGGTTCCAGGGATAAAGGCACTTGCTGGGCAATCCTGATAATTGAGTTCAATCTGGAACCCATGTGAAGCCGGAATGAGAGCATCAGTTCTACAGGGTTGCCCTCTGACCTCCATGCTCATGCTTTGACAGGCGTAGCCTTACATATATCTACACACACTGATAAAAAAGACTTTTTGTTTGTTTGTTTTTCAAGACAGAGTTTCTCTGTGTGTAGCCTTGGCTGTCCTGGACTTACATTATAGACCAGGATGACCTAGAATTTACAGAGATCTGCCTGTCTCTGCCTCCCAAGTGCTGGGATTAAAGGTGTGCACCACCACTGCCCTGCCTCAAAAAAGAATTTTTAGTATGGCATGCTTCACCAACGTAAGGGTCTTACTCAGAGACCACGCTTGTCTTCTCTATATTGTTCCAACTTTAGTATATGTGCTACCAAAGTGAGCACACACACACATTGATGACAACTGAGTTCAGTCCAACACTAGTAATCATCAGCACTTAGATATAAAATGTTTTTCTTTAATTTTTGTTGTTGTTTTTAAAGTTTTAGTTAGTTATTATGTATACAGTCTTCTGCCTGCATGTACACATGCATGTCAGAAGACGGCACCAGATCTCATTATAGACGGTTGTAAGGCACCACGGGGTTGCTGAGAATTGAACTCAGGACCTCTGGAAGAACAGCCAGTGCTTCTAACCTCTGAGCCATCTCTCCAGCCCCCCTCCCTTTGAAAAGTTTTAGTTGTTGTTGTTCTTTTGAGGCAGGTCTTTCTGTGTCCCTCTGTGGCTGTCCCAGAACTCATATGTAGACCAGCCTAGCCTATAACTTGTGGAGATTCTCCTGCCTCTGTCTCCTGGGTGCTGAGATTATCAGTATATGCCAGCAGACCCTGGCCTGCAGGGTGTAAATTAGAGGGGCCCTAGGGTTTGATGTCCAGCACTACAAGCAAGATAAAAATGTAAAAGTTTGAATTAGATCTGTCCTTCAGTCCTGTGGTTCTCAGGCATAACTCTCTGCAGCAGCTAGTTGAGTTTTAGGGTCAGGAAAGGTCGCAGAAGAATCATGAGGTCCAGAGTGCACAGCAAAGAAAGATGAGGACAAAAAAGACCTTGAAGAACAGTGTCCACCCTGCTCAGACATTGTCCTGCTTTGGCCTGGGGCCCAGCAGCAGTTCAAAAGCTGCCAGGGGAAGGAGATGGGAGGGAGAAAGGGATGGGCCTGGAGACAGGGTTAACCCTGCCAGAGAGGAAAGAGAGAGCTTGGACAGGCTGGGGTGCCAGAGGACAAGGCTTGGCTGCAGCTCACAGGGACCCTCCTGCAGGCCACATTACTCCTCAGGATAGCAATGAGTCACCAAGCCGACTCCTGTAGTGGTAGTGTTTGCTGAGTGCCAGCCATGACCTTGACATTTGTTTCTTTATGTTTTATGTGACAGTCTTGCTATGCTGCCCAGGCTGTCCATACGTTCTCCATCCCCCTGCCCCAGCCTTCCAGGTCCTCTGACTATAGGCTGTGTCCCAGCAAACCTAACCGGGTGGGCATTCTGCGTGTGTCATTGCCTTCAACCCTCATACTGACTGAGGAGGCTCAAAGACAGGAGGTAACCCGAGCAAGGTCACACAGCTGTCGGCGGGCCAAACAGTGAGGGCTGCACACTTACACTGCGGGCGTGGAATTCAAAGGAAACACCTCTGAAGCCTCGCAAAATTGGGAGGTCAGGTAGTCTGTGGTGTCCCACTCTCTCGTGTGGGACCTCCTGAGTGGAAGCTACGTGTCTGGGCCCCAGGTGAGGGCGGCAGGCAGCTGGATTTAAATGCGAGCTGTCTGGTTGAGGGTGTAGCTCATTGGTAGAGTGCCTGTCTGGCATACATGAGATCCTGGGCTCTATCACCAGCACCAAACCAAACCAAAGCAAACACAGATTAATCACGCCCTGTCTTTCTCAGCTCTGCAGCCTGACAGACTTCTATGTGCCCAGCCCCATGTGAGTCGGTCTTCATGCAATATCCTGGCCAAAAGGACAATGACCAGAACACTCCGGTGGCCTTTTCCTCCATTCCCTCCATTGCCACCCTCCGCGCCCGCACCCCACACCCTGGCTGTCCCTACACCCCATAGCCCTAAGCCACCTCCATGACCTGCACCCCGCGACCTGGCTGCACCCCTATCGTCCTGGCCCACCTTCCCTGGCAGCCACGGCTCTCGGCCTGCACCCCGGCAGCCCCCCACCCCAGCGCTGGCGCGCAGCTGCGGGACACACAATCGCCCGCGCCTCCTCCCCGCCCCCCGCGCAGCCCCTCGTTCAACAAAAGCCGCTTTCTTTTCCCACAACAGATTAAAGACCAGGAGGGGGTGAAAAATAGCTTCTCCAGCCAGTGGCGGGGGAGGGGCGCGGGAAAAGCTGGGGCTTTGGGGACGCTTTGATGGCGAATGTGTGGGAAACCCGGAGGAATGTGGCTGCTCCGACGGCCGCAGCGGGGCCAGGCGCCGCCAGCAGGGTCCGCCCCCGGGGACGTGGGACCCGCGCCCGGGTCTCCTGCCAGCGCCGTCTCCATCTTCCGCCCCTTTTCTCAAACTCTGACTTCCCCATGTTTCCCTTCTGCTCTCTCTCCCGGTTCTCCCATCTCGAGCTTCCCTCGCTTCTGGCCCCGTCGACGTTCTCGCCAGGCCCTTTCCCGAGTCTGTACGTCCATTCTTCTCCCTCTTTGTCCAGGACATTCTTTCTGGGCCCCAGTTTCAGTGGCGCCTTCCCAGCCTCTGCCTGTGGTTTCCTGGGTTTCGGGGGTTTGACGGATTCAGCGTTGTCTCTTCTGTTGCGGTCTCTCTCGCCTTACTGGACAGGGCTGGAAAGAGGGCGCAGGGGAGGTAGGTGGTTGTCTCAACACCTCCCCACCACGAGAGAGAGCAGATGAAGGCAGAGCTGTGAGTTCCAGGACAAGCTCAGGGAAGACACTCGGGGAGACTGAGTCAGCTAAGTCGAGAGAGAAAACGGAGCAGAGGGCCCTTGGAGACCCCCAAGGGGGTTGACCATTATTTTCGGCTCTGTTTAAATCAAAGGAATTCCTGGCCCAGCACCTGATGGTGGCCTTGGGACCGTGGTGGGAAGTGGGTTGTCCCCTCCTCGCTCTAGTCCTTGGGGCAGTCTTAGGAGAGGAAGGGAACTGGGTCGGGAAAGTGGCTTCCAGGGGGCCGAGGGCAGAAGCCTTCCCAGTAAAGACTGCTGTCCCCAAGGAATCCCAGCCTGGAATTCTGCAAATACAGCTCCGAGGACTGCCAGCATAGCGGAGCCAGCCCTTGATAAATACATCCCCCGCCCTGGGCATCAATTTCCACACTTGTAATACAAGGTGCTTGCTCAGATCAGTGCTCCTCGGCCGTTTATTTTACCCAAATATCCGGAGTCAATAGATAGCCAATATATCACTTATATTTATTAATCTGTATTCTCGTGTCGTCCTCGTGAAAGACAAATCTTCAGTTTGGGCTCTGATTAGAATGACTCATTATCATCACTCTTAGCTGGTCTAACCCAAAGGACAGGTCTACTCCAGCTCCAGACACCCCGATAGCCGGGGCAGCAAGGTCCCACTAGAGAAGATAGGCTTTGGAGTCAGGCCACTTAGGTTTGAGACTGGAATCTGTGACCTTGGGCAGGTCACCCTCTCCCTTGGATTTCCTTCTCTGTGAAGAAGAGATAGTCACAACATCCACCCCACAGGAGCGTGGTGAACCTTGAGTCGGATGCAAGTTTGCAAGACTGACAGACAATGAAATGTAAGAAACAGGGCTAGCAAGATGGCTCAGTGGCTGAGTGGTGTTTTGGGGACTCACACTGTAGAAGAAGAGAACTGGTTCCCAAAAGTTGTCCATTAGCAAATCAAAGGTTAATAAGGAATTTTGGTTGTCTTTTAAAAATGACAGTCTGGTATGTCTGGATGGGCTTCACTTTATCCGGCTGGGGATGGAACTCAGGGGTAGAGCTCTCGCCTAGCTTGACTTTGGATTCAGCCCACAATGGTGGAAAGAAGAAACAAAGGGAATGAGGGAGAGGACAGGAGGGAGAGGAAGATTGAGAGTTGCTTTGTTCAGGGATGGAAGAGACAGCACTTTGGGTACTCCAACTCTGATTCGCTGCACCTTCTCCCAGGGCTGGAGCTGAAGCTCACCTAGGCCTGCTGGATCCTGGGTTTAGGCCCTAGGAAAGGGGGGGGGGGGGAGAGAAAAAAATAATAAAAAGCACCTATTAGTATTAGCCACCTATTTTTAAACATCTCCCATAACCAGATGCAGCCTTCCAAAATGGCAAAGGGCTGAGAATGGCTAAGTGGCTAAGAGTGCTCACTGCTTCCCAGGGGACATGGCTTCTACTCCCAATGTCCATAGCAGGGAGCTCACAACTACCTGGAACTCCAGTTCCTGCAGAGATGTAGTACATATAAACACATGCATGTATGTACACACACACACACTTTTTGAAAAGACTTAAAAAAATTTTTTTAAGTTTACTATGAGACTGAGCAATCTCTTTCCAGCAATTGATACCAGGAGAAACAGAAGCTCATCCAGACAAGGATTTCTAAGGATGCTCAGAGCCGCATTTCCATAATCACCAAGAAGCAGCAATGACTCAATGTTCATAATGGATGACTGCATCACCAAAGTATGATATACAACACAATGGAATATTATTCAGCCATTAAAAAAAAACAACTACTGAAACATGTACCCTCATGGATGGACCTTCCAAAATTGTGCTAAGTTAAAGAAACAACGCTCAGAGGACCACATACTATACAGCTCCATTTATGTGAAATTTCCATAAAAGGCAAATCTGGGAGACACAGAGTAGGTTAGCGGTTGTCGGGGGCTGGGGGGGTGGGGTGGGAGAAGGAGAGTGCTTGCTGATGGGAACCGGGTTTGTGGGGAATGAGGAAAATATTTTCAAACTGCAGTGGAGATGGTTGCACAGCTCTGTAAATATGCAAAAAATTACTGTCTGCCTAAAGTGGATGGATTTTTATGGTATGTAAATCACAGCTCAATAAAGCACTTGGGAAACAAAATACAAAGCTGCTCATATAATGTAGTCTTATGGTCTTTTTATATTCTGTTCCACAGTGTGTGAGGATTTGCTGAGAAAATTAATACAAACTGCTTAGCATGGCTTCTGGTTGTAGGAGATGTTTTAAAATGGGTGGTTAACACCAATAGGCCTTTCTGTTCCTTTCTCTTCTGAGGCAGGAGGATTACCTGTATCCACAAGTTCACACCCAGCCTGACTGAGATCTTGACGTCGGGGATGGGGGTGGAGGAAGGAGAAGACACGGAAGCAGCAGCAGAAGAAGAATTTTCCCAACACCTTTTGGAAGATATGCCATTATTATCTTTAGCCATAGTTGTTTGCTACAACTCAGAAAAGTGGCAATGCCTGTCAGATTGTCACAAGCTGCATGCTTAATTTTTTTTTTTTTTTTACAGACAGGGTCTCTCTACATAGCCGTGTTTGTCCTGGATCTCCCTATGTAGACCAGGCTGCCTCTGCCTCCTGAGTTCTGGAGTTAAAAGCATAAAACTTAAAAAAAAATTATATATATATATATTTGAGACAAGATGTCCTGCAGCCCTGGCTGGCCTCATGCTCCTTAAGTAGCTAAGAACAACTGTGAATTCCTGGTCTTCCTGTCTCTACTCCCAGTTGCTGGTTTTGCAAGTGTTACCACACCCAGTTTATTCAGTGCTCAGGACAGACCCCACACCTCTGGTATCAGCCAGGTTTTCCAGTTGCACCAACTGCTTCTTCTATGCTGAAGGTCTGGGTGGCGCTGGGGTGAGTCTGAGCAGCTGGGGAAGCCTCCTGGTGAGAACACTTTGGTGGCAGCTGGTCCAAGCATGGGCAGCAAGGCTCTTCACTCTGACAAGCCCGCCCCAGCAGTCTCTTCTCCCAAGTAGTTGGGGGAGGGGGAGGGAGACTTGGCTTCAAAACTGAGGCTAGACTCTATGCCAGAGCCCTGACCTGATCCCTACCCTGGAGCCTCCTAGATCTGGGACCATGAAGGCAGAGATCTGCCCTCAAAACCAACAGACCAGAACCAACAGGCCCTCCTCTGCCTTGTGACTTTACTTATTCTGTAGGACACCCTCAAGCTGAAAGCCCTGGAAACCCAATTCAAGCCCCACATTTCTCTTTTTTCTGTCCCTGAGATCCCTCCCCTCATGTCTCATGAAGCCCAGGCTGGACTCCAATTTACTTAGTAGCCCAGGATGCCAGAAACCCACTGAACCCCCTGCCCCATCCTCCTGAGTTCCAGGCCCACAGGTCTAGGCCTTGCAAGCCCAGTGGTCATTTTATCTCCAAACTCAATGTCAATGAGCAACTTGCTGACCTGTTTCAAGCCGTGTGTCCCTGTTTATAAAATATCAACATTAGGGGCTGGAGAGATGACCCAACAACTAAGAGCACCAGCTGCTCTTCCAGAGGATCCGGGCTCCATTTCCAGCACCCACATGGCAGCTCACAACCATCTGTAACTCTAGTTCCAGAGGACCTGACTTCTCTCCTGGCATTGCACACACATGACAGGCACATATATGACAAAGCACCCATACACATAAAAGAACTAAAACAAACAAAAACTCAACATTAAAATTCCCCTCAGATTACTTGTAAAGATTTGGAGACAAGAAGTAAAATTTACCGTGTTACATAGATCACCTTTACTACATGGTAAGCTGTTAGATTTGTTTTTAGATAAAGTCTGGTTTTGTAGCTCATGCTGGTCTTGAACTCAGGGTCTTTTGCCTCAGTTTCCTGCATGCCGAGATTACAGGCATGTGTCACTATGACTTGCTTAAATTGTCAGAGTTTAAAAAATTCCCCCATCCCCTGTTTTACAAGAAAGTGCAACCAACAAACAAATAAAAACAGTTGGCCACAGGGCTCAGCAGGTGAGGATGTGCGCTGCGCGCTCGACAACCTGACTTCAGTCCCTGGGTTCTACATGGAATACAAATACAAATAAAAGACGTTTGAGAAGGAGGGCTGGTGTGGAGGCACAAGCCTGGATTCTTGATGCTCAGGAAACAGGGTTTCCTCCCAGGGGACATGGCTTCTACTCCCAATGTCCATAGCAGGGAGCTCACAACTACCTGGAACTCCAGTTCCTGCAGAGATACAATATATATAAACACATGCATGTATGTACACGAACACACACACACACATACTGATCTGATATGGCCACTGCTGCCGGGTCTTCAAGCTCCTGCTGCTATGTCTTCTCTGCCAAGATGGACTGTGTCCCTCGAGAACAGTAAGCCCAAACCTGTCTTTTCTCCCTGAGGCTGTTTTGTCACGCATGACTACAGAAGAGTGACTGACACATAAAGTCAGTGTTTATGGGCCCTGATCTTAATGACATTCCTTTTTTTTCTTTTCTTTTGTTTTTGTTTTGTTTGATTTGTTTTTTGTTTTTGAGTCAGGGTTTCTCTGTGTACCCCTGACTGTCCTAGAACTCACTCTGTAGATCAGGCTGGCCCTGAACTCACAGAGATCCACCTGCCTCTGCCTCCCAGGTGCTGGGGTTAAAGGCCTGCACCACCACTGTCCGGCCTTAGTGCCATTTCTAGTGCTTGACACACATCGGACTCATTAATCTTCATAACAACTCTGTGAAATGGTCACCATTTTCCCTCCCTGTTTACAGACAAGGAAGCAGGTTCAAAAAGGTCAAGTATGCGGCTTACAGCATGGTAGGGGCAAGCCAGCTGACTCATCAAGAGTCTCAGGTTCGAATCACTCAGAAAGCATGAGAATAGAACTCTGGAAGCATGAACCTGGGTCATTATTAGGTCCTGGCAGATGATGAAGAAAGAGCAGCCATGGCTTTAGGTGACAAGTGGTTGGTCTAGAGTGAATGAGTGATTGTATGGACACTTTCCCCTTCCTAGGCCATCCTACAGTGAGGCCACTCACGTGGCCATTGGAGGACAGTAGTCATCATCATAACAGCAATGTTGTTTTTATTTCTAATGCAGAGTGTGGCATTTAACATATTTTGGGGTCAAGTGTAGAGGTGTCATTTACCTTTAATCCCAGCACTGGGAAGAGGCAGGTGGGTCTTTGTGAGTTCAAAGCCAGGCTGGTGTACTTAGTGTGTTCCAGGCTAGTGTTAGCCAGAGCTACATAGTAAAGCCTGTCCAAAATAAATAAATAATACTTTTGATGAACAAAAATATTTCAGTGAATGTTTAAGTAGGTGGTAGTATTGCTGAGCTTAAGCTTTTGAACACATTTTTTAAAAAGCTGGACAGTGGTGGTACACGCCTTTAATCCCAGCACTCAGGAGGGAGAGACAGGCAGATCTCTGAGTCCGGCCTGGAAGTACAGAGTGAGCTCCAGGACAGACAGGGCTACACAGAGAAAGCCTGTCCTGAAAAACAAACAAACAAATTGAAAGGTTGGGCTGTTGTGTGCTCAATGGCAGAACCCTTGCCTATCCTGCCTAAGGCCCTGGGTTTGAACCGTAGCACTGAAAAAGTAAAATTAAACTGAGGCTGCAGCAACGGCTCAGTTGGTAAAATGCTACTCAAGTATGAAGACCTGAGTTCAGAGCCCAGGACCTTACAAGAAAGAACTGGATGCCTATCATTCCAGTGCGGCCGAGGCAGGGACAGGAGGATCCCGGGTTTCCCTGGCCAGCTAGTCTACCAGGATGAGTGAGCTCCAGGTTAAGTGAGAGATCTTGCCTGGAAAGACACAGTGGTGAAAAGTAGTTAGGAAGGATGCCCCAACACTGACCTCCTGCCTTCAAGTACAGATGCAAACATACACATACACAAATACATACTACACAAATAAGTAAATAAAGGAATGAATGGGGTGAAAGTCTTCCTTCTCATGCCCTTGCCTGCTATCCCCCAGCTGTAGGGCTACTGAGGTTTCAGGGAAGGAAAGAATCCAGCGTCTGGCAGCCAGCAAGGGTCTGCTTGGTTTGTTCTGAAGCCAGGAGGCAAGAAGCCACCTAGCTCTGCAGGATTTCTGCAGGTTGGCCTCAGCCTGACTTCCTGTCTTCTTTGATGCATCGCTGCTTCCTGCAGGTGACGGCTGGTCCCTCAGGGAGATGGTTGGTCCCTTCTCCCTCAGAGCTTTCCCCTGAGGCATCTCCACAGGTACCCACTGTGCTTCTGACCGGTTTCCCCTCTTGCCTCCAGGTCTTATCCCCAGGGCACGTGCTGGGTGATTTCTTATCTTCCGACCCAGGCTGGTGGGACAAAAGAGGCCCCTGCAATATACCTGAGTAGCCGAGGATCAGATAGAGCCCTTGAGTTGGTTTGATGTGGGGTTTTTTTTGTTTTGTTTTTTTGTTTTTTGCCCTCTCCTTTCTTTTTTTTCCTCTTATCTTCACTGTGATTTCAAAATTAGAATGTTTCGCCTAAGAATCTGGTTTTCTATATTTACCCGAAACACCGGCACACCTGGTCACACTGAGCCCGCCTTCACGCCCAGTGACATCACACCAACTGAATAGCACTGCTCCCTTTAAGGGGAGCATGGGTTC
Source organism: Pachyuromys duprasi (assembly GCA_028658305.1). NCBI lineage: Eukaryota > Metazoa > Chordata > Mammalia > Rodentia > Muridae > Pachyuromys > Pachyuromys duprasi. The sequence goes on along the minus strand of CM053763.1, from coordinate 109,378,149 downwards.
TCTGGGTCGGCAGGGTCTTCTCCCCTCCCCCCTGTGATTTGGTGGGGTGGACTAAACAGTAACCCTTCACAGACAGAGGCCCTGCCATGAAACTCATAAGTCTGCCTTACACAACACGGGGGGATTAGTCTGCAGATAGAGATAGGGATGGGGGCGTGTCACACACTTCACGGGGGTCTTTAACGTGAGCAAGGATTGGGAGAATGGTAGAGAGAGATGGGGCAGTGGGAAGAGTGAAGGGGTCCCACGTTCTTCTCTATCGACATAGAGAAGGAGCCGCCAGCAAGGTCTAGGGGCTAACTTAGAAGCCAGAAAGCAGGAGTAGGTTTGAACTGGAGCTTCCAGAAAAGAGAGTGGTCCCGCTGGCCTTTTGATTCTAGCCCAGTGGGGTCATGTTGGTGCTCTGACTGACAGGGCTGAAGCTTATTGTGCTGCCTGAGGCCATCTGGGGGGAGTCATTTGTCACAGAAGCAATGGAAGCTGAATGCAATAGATAGAGGGCATACATAGTAGGTCGTCAGAGGCGGAGATAGGAACACAGCTGGGAGAGCTGCTGTGTATAACACACCTAACTTCCAGTGCTCCGGAAGCAATGCCATGCATGTGAGCGTGTGTGTGAGTGTGTGTGTTTGCACAGTGTGGGTGGTGCCTATGTGCGCACAGGCATGTGGAGGGTCACATAGAGCCCTCTGTCTTCTACACCGAGGCAGACTCTCTCAGAGGAACTCAGAGCTCACAGATGTAGCTAGTCTCTCTCGTCAGCTTTCTCCTGGGATCTCCTGTCTCCAGCCCCTGAGCACCCGAATACAAGCTAGCCAGCATGCTCACCTAGCCTATACCTGGGTCCTTTGGCCCAAATCTGGTCCTCAGGATTCTGCAAATACTGCTTTAACCACTTAACCATCTGATATTTCAATGAAAGCTTGGAAAGGGGGTCCCGGGCAGAGCCTAGGCATTCTGAGAGGGTGTTGCAGAGATGGGAGGCCTGGGACTGTAGGCAGGAATGTCTTAGTAAGCTGGGCCTCCTCAGTGGCCAGTGCAGGAATTTCACCTCTGGCTGAGGACAGGATTAGAGGGTTAAAGTGGACAGTGTGGAACATGCCCAGATTGGGTAAGAGACCATCAAAGCTCCAGACAGGAGGATCAGATGAGGGCCCTGAGGGAGGCGCAAGGCCTTAGGGCAGTCATCCCAGTCTGAAGGCCTCTTTCAGGCCTTGAAATCTTGCTTAGGGAATGAATGATGGTGAGCTGGATAGTTTTAAGTCAGCTTGACACAAGCTAAAGTTATCTGAGAGGAGGGAACCTCAATAAAGAAAATGCCTCCGTAAGATCAGGCTGTAGACAAGCCTGTAGGGCATTTTCTTAATTAGTAAGTGATGAGAAAGGGTCCAGCCTGTTGTGGGTGGTGTCATTCCTGGGCTGGTAGTCCTGGGTTCTTTAAGAAAACAGGTTGAGCAAGCCAGAAAGAGCACTCCTCCACGGTCTCCTGCCTCCACATCCCTCCCTTCTTGAGTTCCTGTCCTGACTTCCTCCAATGATGAACAGTGTAATCAGCCTTACTTTGTGGGTGCTTCTTTCTTCTACCCTTTTCCACTTCTCTTCTTCTCTTTCAATCCACTAACATTAGTTATAAGAGAAAAGAGGATAGAGAGGAAAGGAAAGAGATCCTTGAATAAAGTAGCAGTTAGAAAGGGTGTAACAGATTATCATTAGACCACTACTGCTGATTAGGGGCTTTGAGCTCTTTGGGGCAAGTTTGATCTTTGCAGTCAGGATATCTAATTTCTTCTTTTACTTTTTTTGTGCATGACTACTTAACAAACCAAGACCAACAGCAGCCAACAGCCCATCCCGCTTCTGGGGACCCTAGCATTTACATACCCTCTGAAAAGTCCCCAGAATTCCAAATGTCACACAGTCACAGAAACTATCTGCAGCTGGCAAAATCACACACACCCCCACCAGAGCACGAGGCAAATCACAGTCAGCTGCTGTGAAGCAGCCTACATCCCCACACCTGGGATTCAAATGAAAACACATTCTTATAATATTTCTGTGTTTTTTATAAAGAAACCAGAATTCCAAAATTCTTGCTACAGAACAGTGATGTGAAAGTGTGAGCCAAATAAATCTTCTCCACCCCAAGTTGCTTTCTGTCACCGTGTTTCATCACAGCGGTATTAACCATAATTAGGGCAGATGGTCTGGGGGCTTCGTGCCTGTCTGCATTGCCTTTTACACGTGTCTGAATACCAGTCAACTTGCCATCGGGCTTCACTTCTGTTGTCATGATAGCCTACTGTGACCTATTTGTCAGGAAGGGCTGAAACATGAGTTCATCACGAGCTGTTATGAGTGACAGGTAGGGATGACCTGAGATCAACCTTCTGAAGAAGTTCATGTCACTTTACCATAAAACATCTGAAAGGCAGAACTTGGGGGCCTTGGGAATCTGCATAGATGTGCCTCAATGGCTGGCTAGCCCTCACTGGCTGCAGATCTTTTACTGATTGTACCCTTAAAATGACAATACTCCCACCCCCAATAAAAGAAACCTGGGTTTTAATGATAATTCTTCCACTTCTGTGAATTGGGGCACATCATTCTCATCATCATTATTGTTAGTCTGTTTGGCTTGGCTTGGTTGAGACAGGGTTTTCTCTGCAGCCCTGGCTAGACTGAACTTTATAGTATAGCCCAGGCTGACCTCAGACTATTGGAGATCCTACTGTCTCTGCCTCCTGAGTTCTGGGATTACAGGCTAGTGCCTGATACTACTTCAGGTTTTGTTTGTTTGTCTGGAGTGTTTTATTTTTAGAGTTAAGGTTTCTCTGTGTAGTCCTGGCTGTCCTGGAACTTGCTCTGAAGAACAGGCTGGCCTCAAACTCACAGAGATCCACTTACCTCAGCCTCCTAAGTGCAAGGATTAAAGGCATGAGCCACTACCACCTGGCTTTTTAAAATTTGTTTGTTTGTTTTGTTTTAATGATTCATTCAATATTTACTACATACTAGGTATTGTTCTAAGTAATGTATTAAATCATTATAATGACTACCAGTGGAGGTATTGTTACATCTTGTATACAAAAGGAAGCTGAGGGGGCTAGAGAGATAGTTCACCAATTGAGAGCACTGGCTGCTCTTCCAGAGGACCCAGGTTCAATTTCCAGCACCTACCCGGTAGCTCACGACCGTCTGCAACTGCAATTCCAGGGGACCTGACACCCTCACACACACTCAAGCAGGTAGAACACCAATGTACATAAAATAAAAAAATGAATAAATATCCCCAACAAAGCAGCAGTAGATGGACAGCTTTAGCCTCATGTGGGTCCTCTGATAAGGGAGTGGGGACCGCATCGGACATAGACTCACTTGTCAGGTTTTTGATCACTTCCCCCCCCTCCCCGGTGGGACTGCCTTTTCAGGCCACAGGGGAGGAGGACATGGTCAGTCCTGATGCAACTTGATAAGCTGGGGTGAAGGGGAAAGTGAGCTCCCCTTTTCTGAGGAAGAGGTGAGGGGGAAAGGGGAAGAGAGAAAGGGTGTGACTGGGAGGGGAGGAGGGATGGGGCTACAGCCAGGATGTAAAGTGAATAGAAAAATGAAAATAATTTAAACACACACCACACACACACACACATATATATTACAAAGAAGGAAGCTCAGATACTGTTTGGGTAAGTACTGCCACACCGAGCTTCCCTTAGCACTGATGCTGGAGACATGTGGGGCACACAACTCTCTCTGTTTATCCTGTGCACCATAGGGCGCTTAATGGCATCCTAGGCTCCACCTCTACCAGATGCCAGAGCAACCCCCCATCCAAGTTGTGACAAACCAAAATACCTTCGGACTTTGTCAAACACCCCCTGTTTGAAAATCACTGCCTAGCAGGACCCTGGGGAAGGGTTGACTGACCTAATGTGTGTGAGCTGCATGTGCCCTTCCGTGCATTCCCTTTCCACCAACCCTTGATGTCTTTGCTCCTGGCACCTGCTCTTCCCCTTCCTCTACTAATTTTGAAACTGTGCCCACTAAATAGGTACCGGATCCCATGAGCCCCCTGCAACCCAAATCTAATCCGAGTGTCAGGCCTAAGGCCTGCCCTGCCCCTGCCCACTGATGGGCCAAGGGACCTAGGCAGAACTTTGCCTCTCAGAGCCTCAGTTTCCCTATTTGCATAATGAGGGGCTTTCAAAAGGTCTTCTCTCTGCAGAACTTAGTGAGTGGATGATTCACAGCAAACTCAAATTCCCCTCACAAAGTCCAGATTCCTCCCGGGGCCTTAGTCATTCTAGGGTTTGAACTTTCTTGGAAGAAAAAAAAAATCTGAAAATTTCTTCCAGCTTAGGGAAAAATAAAAGCTATTAAAAGAAAGTAAAAGTTTCAAAATCAAATCCTAAGCAAACAGGCCTAAAAACAATACAACACACACACACACACAAACTCTCACTCAAGGTGTCGCTGAGAACAGGATATGAAACCTCTCAGGCAAGCCAGCTCGGAGGAATGATTCACAGGCCTTTCAAGGTGCTTCTATTTCAAGACACAATCCACCCACTGGATCTGGCGGCTCCAGAAGCAAAACAAACCTTTCAAGGCAGCAGCAGTGTGCAAAGACCTCCAGGGCTCCAACCAGAAGACAAGGCTGGGACGGGTGAGGCCCTGTTCTCTTTAGAGGCCGGCTTCAATCTGCAGCCTTGCCTAAGGAGAATCTGTGCACACACCTTCGCTAGGCTCACCCGAGGTTAGAGACCCACAGCTTACCGGTTCATGGCCTTTCACTCCACAGGTTCAGGCTACTGAGGCTTTTGTGTGCTTTGTCCTAACAGCACTGGGGCTGGATGTTCCCACCACGGACTCCAGCTGTGCCCAGCGCCTGCCTTTGCCTCTATTCCTCTTGTCCCAGGAAGGAACATACCACCTAAGACGCCATGGTTTATGTAAAATAGAAAGATAAAAGTGGTTTATGAACCGAGGGTGTAGTTTAGGGGTAGCCTGCTTGCCTAGCACATATGCGGGCGGCCCTGGGCTCCATTCCCAGCACTGCCTGATGATGATGGGGGGGGGAGGGGTGACGGTGACGGTGATAATCATTCAACAAAACATTCGTTCAATGCTAACTCTACATAATTCCACATACACTAGAAATATATAAGGCCAATGCACACCTGTAATCCTAGCACTCAGAAGGCAGAGGCAGAAGGATTGTTGTAAGTTTGAGGCCAGCCTGATCTACAGAGTGAGCTCTAAGTTAGACAGGGCTATATTGCAAGACCCTATCTCAAAAATTAATTACATTATATATATATGAATATATGAACCTATCCACTATAGGAAATTCCCTGCATAAAACATGATACCAAAATTGGAGCAAAATTGAAAGAAATGCAAATGCTGGTGACACAGTTAAGTACGTTCTCCTCTGTACTTACCCTTGGGGCTTTTTTTTCTTCTTTCTTTTTAGACTTAGAAAGCCTCTCACTTTTACATATGCTCACTTGCCCTGCAGAAGCCCAGGACCTTTCAGAAAAGGTCACCATCTGGCCCAAATCTATTTTCTTTCGTTGTTTGTTTTGCTTGGAGACAGTCTTACCATCTAGCTTAGCTTAGCCTCAAACTCACAGCAACCCTCCTGCCTCAGCCTTCTAGGTGCTGGGACTGCAGGTGTGCACCATCACATTTGGTTCTTCCTACGGGTTCTCGGGGGTGGGGAGGGGTGTCTGGTTCATGCCCTGCTTCCTGGAGGGAACATGCGCCGCCTGGCACAGCCATACCCTCCCTGTTCTCTGGAGGCGCATCCCCCGGGGTTCAGCTCACCCTGCCCTGTGACCTTGCTTACACATATGTGTGACTGCTTGTTACCCAAATTACAAATCAGAGAACGAGGGACCTGGCATTTCATTTGGTACTTTCTTAGTGCCTGGCATCTTCCTAGATCCTTATTGTTCATGGGGAAAGTCCAAGTACTTTGCACTTCTGTGAAGTGAGTATTATTAACCCGGTCATGTTGCAGATGAGTACACTGAGGCACTGACATGTCCTCACTCTCCTCCCACACCAAATGGGGATTACAGACGCATTCCCTATCCCAGGCTTTTTCATGAGTGCTGGTGATCTGAACTTGATTCCTCCTGACTGTGCAGTGTGCAGTAGACATTATACTAACTGAGCCATCTCCCGGCTCCCTTCTGCATTAGTATTACTGTTGTTTTTGTTATTGTTCAGCTGAGACAGCGCGGAAGATGATTTATTGTAAAGAGTTATACTTAGCTACAACTGAACAGAACTGGTCCAGAATGCCAAAGGCGCAGGGCAGAGGGCCTGAGGGACTGTTTCGGTTGCACCGGCCTTCAGCACTCCTTCCTTCTGCTCCTGTAGCCTTCGCGGTGCACAAGCTAATTTTCTTAGTCCTCCCCTCATCTCTCTTCTCTCGGGCTTCAGCCTGCTCATTCCCTCTCACGAGGCAGGAGTTTCAAGGCTGAGAGCCCCTGCTGTTTTTCTATAAATATACATTGTCTCCTAAAGTGCCTTTTTTGTTTGTTTGTTTTTGTTTTCGAGACAGGGTTTCTCTGTGTAGCCCTGGCTGTCCTGAACTCCATTTGTAGACCAGGCTGGCCTTGAATGCACAGAGATATCCACCTGCCTCAGCCTCCCCGAGTGCTGGGACTACAGGCATGCACTGCCGTGTCCGCCTTATAAAGTGTCTTGTGCACAGTGAGTGATTAATAGCTATTGATTGACTGATACATGCTGCTGCTCACCCTGTCCCAGGCTTCATGGCTTGATCTCCATTTTATTTCTGCAGCCAGTTTAAAAATTAACCCCTCTTCTAGGCATCGCAGCAAACACTTTTAAAAGCTGAGGTTTGAGGATGGAACATTCAAGGCCAGCTGAGGCTACACTGCAAGATCCTATCACAAAATAACAAAAATTTGGGCCCAATTAGATGATTCAGTGAGTAGAGGGGCTCAGTGACCTGACTTTAATGCCCAGAGCCCACGTATGAAAGGAGAGAATCCACACCTAAAAACTGTCCTCTGGTCTCCACATGGCACACACACATGTGCAAATAGACAAATAAACAAACCAAACCAGAAAACACTCCTTGATGGCAGCGGGCAGCATCGCGCTATAGACAGGCTGTGCTCTTTGCGTATATGTTCCTTGTGCTCATTGAACCAGGTGGTAGCAGCAGTATACTGGGTTGAAATCATGCCTCAGCCCCAAGTCTAACCCAGGTACCTGAGAATATGATCCTGTGCAGAAGCAGACTGTTTACAGATGGAATTAAAGATCTTGAAATAAGATCGTCCTGTATTTATCATCCTAAATACAAGGACCGGCATCCTTAAAAGAGAAGGATTGAAGACTGAAGCCGTGCCCAGTGGTGCCTGCCTCTAATCCTAGCTACTCAGGGGGCTGAAGCAGAAGAATCAAAAGTTCAAGGCCAATGAGGGTGACAGAGTGAGCTCAAGGCCAGCCTGGTCAATTTAGTAAAACCCTGCCTCAAAATAAAATGTAAAAAGAGAGAGCTGGGGATGTAGCACTTGCCTAAGGTGTCTGAGCATCACACACACACACACACACACACACAGAGGATGGAGACAGACAGAGAAGATGGACTAACAAAGATGAAGCCTAGGCCTGAAGTTCCAAAACCCCATGCCACAGACTGATAAAAGTTGCGGCAACCACTATAGGGGAAAAGGGGAGGAAGAAGAGGAAGATGAGGAGGAAGACACTAAAGGGTCACCCCAATGCTTCTAGAGGGGGACTTTTATGCTGAAGCACCTTGGTCTTGGACTGCTAGCCTCCTGAGAACTATGGGAACCGGTTGCTGTGAGCCTTCAGTGTGCAGTAGTTTCTAGCCATAGCCCCAGAAGATGAACCCAAGAGCGAGGAGAGAATCTGGAGGCTCTACAGGTGGGTCTTCATACCTGCCAGGTACAAGTCTTTCGTACTCGACATCACGCTCCTGGCCTGGGTGTCCTTCTTTGCTGATAAGGACAGTCACAGCAATAGCTGCCATTATGGAGTGGCTGGCAGCGTGCTCAGCCCTTCACTGAGCCCTAACACAGACTGGACAGCAGGCCTGGGGTTTCCATCAATGAAGACACTGACCTTGCAACTCACAGGCCATGCCACCATGTACGAAGATGCCACTTTGCATTGAAGCAAACATGACAGCTCAGGAAAAGAGGAGAAACGCTGGGCTCAGACAGAACCAGCCTGAACGAACCTGTGTGATGTGTCTGGTGCCTCTAAACCAGTGGTTCTCAACCTCGACCCTCCAGGGGTTGAGACCCACAGGTTGAGAGCCACTGCCCTAAACCCTCCATCATTTGAGGGATGGAAACAGAGCGGCCCCTGACCCCCACTGTTGCAGTGACACAGGAAAACACGTAGAGTTGTGAGCCGTGCTGCACAGGGTGATGTGGCCCTAGCATGTAGCAAACCATCAGAGAGCAAGTGAGTGCCACGGCTGAGGATGGCGGATCGCCCGGGAGGGACAATCTAGGACGAGCCAGAGTTTGAAGAGCACTGCAACAGCTGGCCGCTGGTTTTCCCAGAGGATGAACGAGGGACAGTGAGGGCCTCTTGGGCAGCTGTTTCCTGGGGTTGTGATGTCACTGGCCCATCCAGGAGGCCAGAGTACCAGCGCCTGCTGCTGCCTCCCAGCTGGCCAGCTCCACTTCCTGTGCCCTTCGCCTACCCTCGCCTTCTTTCTCATGACCTCAGGAGGCAGCTGGACTCTGACTCAATGGACAAGCCTCATCTGTAAGTTGGGAGAACAAGGGCCTCCCCCTCCAACACACACACACACACACACACACACACACACACACGGCTGCTGTGCTTTGGGAGGAAGCATAGAGAATGGCCACTGTCCAGTGATTCTTCAGCTGAGTTCTTCCAAGTCCTGGGGAATCTTTGAAAGGACTTGGGGATGATGACGCTGGGCAGCCTGGAGCTGTGGCTAGCGATGGGTCCCTGGAGCAGGCACACTCTGGACCACTCCCTCCAGCATCCAGACTGCTTGCTTTCCTCTTGTCTAGGTATCAGATCTTCACATGAAAGCTAGTGTAGAAATAACACATTCTGTGTCAAAACCTCTGATCTTACATGGCACACAAATGAACTCTTGTTAAAATAAAATAAGAGGCTGGAGAAATGGTTCAGCAGTTAAAAGTACATGCTACTCTCTCTGAGAACCCAGATTCGGTGGTCCCAGCACCCATATGGTGACTCGTAGCCATCTATAACTCCAGTTCCAGGGGTTCTGATGCCCTCCTCTGACCTCCACGGGAACAGGCACACATGTGCTTCGTGTGTGCAGGCAAAACACTCACACATACAAAATAGGATCTTTAGCCTGAAAAAATTAAGTGAAGCAGGCACAGTGGTTCAGCATGTAAAAGTTAGGAGCAAGGGGCATGATGATCTGAGCTCTGTCCCAGACTGCACTTACAGGCTGAAGGAGAGAAACAACTCTACCAAGTTGTCGCCTGTTTCCGCACGTGTGGCCCACATACCTACACACACCATGCACACACACGTGCCGTAATAAAAAGAAGAAACGAATACTAGTAAGTACAACCTGCAGCGGTATTCTGGCAGCAGCTGCGGTGGCTCGGGTCTTCTGAGGCTCACCTTGCGGTCTCTCCTTTTTGTCCTGAAAAATGGCATCCAGAGTAGCTATCCAGAGTTGCTTTGTCTTGTTTTGTTTAAGACAAAGTCACATGTAACCCAAGCTGTCCTTGAACCCATGAAGTAGCAGAAGACGGTTTTGAGTCTCTGATCCTCCTGCCCTGCCGACAGGGATTGCTGTCTTGTGAACCCCCACCCAGCTTATGTGCTGCTGGGGATCTGACCCAATGCTTTGCACAAGCTAGACAAGGAAGCGCTCTACCAGAAAAAAAAAAAAAAAAAAAAAAAAAAAAACCTAAGAAACCAAAGACCAAATCAGAATGCACCGGGCTCACACTCTCATGGAAATCGACCTTTGCTAAGGCAGCGATAAATAAGGAATCAGATAAATCAACAAGGAAACGTCAGAGGATAGCCTTTTTTGTCATTGTTTGTTTGTTTGTTTGTTTGTTTGTTTGTTTGAGACAGGGTTTCTCTGTGTAGCCCTGGCTGTCTGGGAACTCACTCTGTAGACCAGACTGGCCTCGAACTTAAAAATCCTTCTGCTTCTGCCTCTCAACTGCTGGGATTAAAGGTGTGTGCCGCCGCCGCCGCCACCACCACCCAACTTTTGATTTTTGACAATTTTTAAATTAAAAATGTTCAATATTTTGACACCTGTTATTCTCTTAGCTTCCTTTACCCCTCTTGAACCCCTCTCTCATTCTTCCTACTTTGATGTCTTTTTTTTTTTTTAAACAGGGAGTTTTGTTGAAGCCCCTTGCTTGAAAATGGATGGGGGGGCACTTCTTGAGCAAAGGCAGTTTACCAGCAGTTAGGTCACTGAGGAATATGGCTTCCCCTCCCCAGCCTAGAGCTTCTCGGAGTGGAGCGGGACTCACAAGCCCTGCCTTCTACTTTGCTTTGCTTTGCTTTTTTTAAACCACTATTTACCATTTTACAGATAAGAGAACTGAGGCTTAGAGAGGTACGTTGTCTTTCCTGAGGTCACACAGCAGAGCTTGACCGAGGTTCGGTTGATCCGGGAGCCATAGATTTTAAGCATTGCTGACTGTTTAGACTACTATCTGCGCATCCTGGGTGCGAGTGCAGGAGTGTGGGCTTGTATTTGGGAGACTGAGCCATTGGAGCCGTCCCCGATCCTTAACCCGAGCCTGGCCCCCTGAGCCAGGAGGTCTCAGGCTCACCTTTTCCACTGTTGCTCTCTTCCAAGTGAAATCCCTCACATCCGGGGCAGAGAAAGGGATCATGGCTGTTGAAACCACGCTGGCCCGAGGAGTGACAGTGTCTGCAGTCATCTCCGCGGGTTGTGCAATCGAGACAAGTGCTGAGACCGTGACTCACAGCTTTTACGTCAAGAAGGAAATTCCAAACAAGGACAAGGAAGAGCCCGTGTTCAGAGAGCGCCCCTCCACAGCTGCGGCCTCCTCGGCCCCTGACTCCACTCCTCAGTCACTGCCAGCATGTGTGGCGCAGATGGAACTGGGCGCCCCTCCTCCGGGCTCCCCGGCACCGTCCTCTCAGGTGGCCTTTTGAGGACCGCTTGGCTCTTCACCTCCCGAAGTTCCCTGCGCTGATGCTGGAGTTGAGAAGCCTGGCAGGTCTGCATTCAAGTCGTGGCTCAGCGCTCTGCCCGCTGGTGCCTTCGGAGTGTTTCTGATCCTCGCCATCCTTATCTAACCGGAGGTCAACATGATGGTGCTCCCCTGTAATCTCAGCACTTCTGGTCTACAGCTGGTGGACCGCCAAGTTCCAGAGCAGCCTGGGCTGTGCAGGGAGACCCTGCTTCAAAGTAAAACAAAATCCAAAACAAAGCAATGGGAGAAATAGGTGGGGGCTGATGTCCACGTCCTGGGGGCTGTGGATGAGACACCAGCTCCAAGGGGGCAACGTCCTTCTCTGTTTCATTCAGGGTGGTATCCAGGATCTAGAAAGGTGACTGCATACAGGAAACTGTATGAATTACTTTGTTTGGTCGGTTTTTGGTTTTACAAGACAGGGTTTCTCTGTGGAGCCTTGGATGCCCTGGACTCTCTTTGCAGACCAGGCTGGCCTCAAACTCACAGAGATCTGCCTGCCTCTGCCTCCCTGAGTGCTGGGATTACAGGCGCCTGTCACCATGCCCCGCTCTGACTGTTCTTTTCAATTTTCAATTTTTATTTATTTTATGTGTGTGGGTGTTTTGCCAGCTTGCTCATTTGTGCATTACTTGCATACCTGGTGCCCACAGAGGACAGAAGAGGGTATTAGATCCTCTGGAACTGTGGGCACTAGAAATCAAACCCGGGTCCTTTGGAAGAGCAGCCAGCTCTTAACCCCTGAGCCCTCTCTCCAGACCTATCTGACAATTCTTATTCTAGATAATGCTTGTGGGTTGGAGATCCTGCCCAGTTGGTGGAGATCACACTTAGCACGTGTGAAGCCTGGGGTTTGACCCCAGCACCTCATAGAACGCCGGCATGATCATGTATGCTTGGCATCCCAGCACTTGGGAGACGGAGACAGTGAGATCAGAAGTTCAAGGTCATCCATGGCTACATAGTGAATTCGAGGCTAGACTGGGATACCCCAGACTCCATCTCAAAGAAAGAAAGAAAGAAAGAAAGAAAGAAAGAAAGAAAGAAAGAAAGAAAGAAAGAAAGAAAGAAAGAAAGAAAGAAAGAAAGAAAGAAAGAAAGAGAGAGAGAGAGAGAGAGGGAGGAAGGGAGGGAGGGAGGGAGGAAGGAAGGAAGGAAGAAAGAAGATAGAGTATTGTTCACACACATGCAAAGATGATTGGTTCTGCTTGCAGTAACAGTGAAACATGGAGAACCTTGAAACACCAACATTCTCTGTATTGTTGTTACTGTTTTGGGGGTGCTGAAGATGAATCAACTCCAGCCTCTCTCCTGTGCAAGGGCTGAGCTCTGCCTCCAGTCCTGTTGTTGAGTAATTTAATGTGCCTGGGACTTAATTTACAGAGATGAGGTCAGCGAGGTCTGTGCCATGCAGATGGTCACTACTCACAGTCCCCGGGTGGATGCCCTCCATAGGGGAAGAAGCACAGGGCAGGTCAGCAGAAGGAGAGGAGAGTGGGCCCAGACCTTGAATGTGGTTTCTGTGGGAAGAAACAAAGGAGCAAAGGCAGCAAGTGAAAACCAGTTTGGGGCCAGATAACCATCATTTGAATCCTGTAGGTGGGTCCCTAGGTGCTTAGGATCTAGCCTGGGGCGGCTTACAGCAGGGGGTCCACTGAATTGGTCCAGAAAGGCTGGACTGAGAGCCTGGCTGCCAGGCTTGTGGCTGTCAGGCTAGACTGTGGAAGAATGCTTAGAAGCAAGTCATTTGCCATCTGTGAATCAGCTAGCCCTCACAGCAGCAGCCTCTCCTGTGTTACCAGATGCCCGGATGTCAAAGAGAACAGAAAAAGCTATGCTGGTGCATAGCTGTATCCCAGCAATGCAGAACCCGAGGCAGGAGAATCATACTGAGTTTGATGCCAGCCTGAGCTACACAATGAGTGTTCAAGGCCAGCCAAGGCCTTGAAGAGAGTGTTGTACCCCACTGCCAAACAATAATAAATAATATTTATATATAATATAATTTTTTAAAGCTTTTAAGCCATCCAGTGTGGCTCATGCCTTTAATCCCAGCACTTGGGAAGCAGAGGCAAGAGTATCTCTGTGACTTTGTGACTAGCCTGGTCTACAAAGCTAGTTTGAGGACAGCCAGGGCTGCACACACCCACACACCCACAAAATGTATAATAATAACAATAATAATTACATAAAAGAGAGAGGAAAGAAAATAAAAACTATAATTATCATGATTAATACACTCGGAATGTTTAGGAAAGATCAGTACAAGAGGTGGGTGTACATACCCCTTATTTTGCTGTTGTTAGTGTGTGCCCAGGCTGGGCTGGAACTCGTAGTCTCCCAGCTACAGCCTCCTGAGCTGGGATCATAGGCACACATCACTACCCTGGGCCCTGGGGGCATCCTTGGGTCCTGAGGCACGTCCAGGAGTTTTAAGAGGAGGTTACACCTAGTTAGGAGGCTCTTTGTATTTGGTCACAGATGACCACCCAGAGGCAGAAAACAAACAAGTTTAGAACAATGATAGAGTCTCTCATCCCAGCAGTTAGGAGGCAGGGGCAGGCAGACCTCTGTCAGTTCAAGGCCAGCCTGGTCTACAGAGTGAGCTCCAACATAGCCAGGGCTACACAGAGAAACCCTGTTTCAACTTTAAAAAAAAAAAAAAAGAGGTAAAAAAATATGAAAAAGAGCAGAAAACAGTCTTAGCAGCTGAGTCAACTCTAGCCCCGCTTGTTAGGATTTTGGAACCAAACCTGCTTTTGGGTTGCCTAGTAACCTATGATGTCAACATATGTAGCTGGCCAGGTGGCCACACCTGGAAGGCGTGGTTACCTTGCCCCTTAAAGGCACCAGCTGGCCATGTGGTCCCTCTCTTGCCCTCTCTTGGTCTCTCTTGCACCTGGCCTCTTCTCTCTTGGCCTCTTGGCTTTCTCCCCTTTCTCTATCGGGGTGCTCTCTCTCTCTTTCCCCCATCATATCCTGCCCCCCCTTCTCTCCCTCTTTCCACATCCACCTCTTTATATATAAGATCTGTTGTATGTCTAATCTTCATTATTTAATTTGTCCCATAACATTACACCCCTCCTTCCTGTTCTGTGGCAGGGATTAAACAGAAGGCCTTGAATACCCTGCAAATGCCCCTACCACTGAACTGCACCCACAGCTCCAGACTTACTGCTTCCTTATTTCCATTGTTGTATATATGATCTTATTGGGTTTTGCTTGTCTGTTTATTTGGTTGGTTGGTTGGTTTTTGGTTTTTTGAGACCAGGTTTCTCTGTGTAACAGCTCTGGCTGTCCTGGAACTCCCTCTGTAGACCAGGCTGGCCTTGAACTCACACAAAGATCTGCCTTTCTCAGCCTCCTGAGTGCTGGGTTTGTTTTGTTTTTGAGACAGGATTCCATCATCTAGCCCTGGCTGGCCTTAACTCACAGCCATGCTTCTCCTCCAGCCTCCCAAATGCTGGAATTACAGGCATGAGTCACCTAGTTCTGGGTGTAATTATATTGTGTGTGATTCACATGTGTGAGGAGGGTGCATGTATACATATGTGCACTCGTGTGTGGAGTCCAGAGGCTAATAAGAGGTGTCCTCTTCAGTTGCTTTCTCTCTCTTTTTCTTAAAGATTAAAATATATATGTGTGTGTGTGTGTGTGTGTGTATGAGTATATTGCCCACATACATGTCTACGTATCATGTGTGTATTGTACCCATGGAGGCAGAAGATGGTGTTAGGTACCCTAAAACTTGAGTTACATATGCTTGTTAGCTACCAAGCAGGTGCTGGAAATTGAACCCAGGTTCTGTGAAAGAGAAACCAGTGCATTTAACTGCTGAGCCATCTCTCCAGCCCCTTTGTATTTTAAGACAGGGTTTCTCACTGAATGTGCAGCTAAGTGCTTAGTTCAGACTGGCCCCTGGGATCCACTTGTCTCCAGCCCCCGGTGCTGGAAACACATGCCTCGCTTTTTACATGACTGCTAGAGATTCGAACTCCGGTCCTCATGCTCCTGTGACAAGCACTTTACACCCGAGTCCTCTCCTTAGCTCCAGGGCTTCTGTTTTGAAGGAGGCAAACAGGGCAGATCCGAGCACTGCAGAACTGTAAGCTCCAGGAAGGCAGAAATCTGTGTCCTGGAGTCCAGAGCGTCAACTACCCAGGGTGTTTTTTCCATTGGAAGCCACTGGTGGCTCCTGCAGCCCTGGGAGGATGGAAGGATGGCATCGCAGGCAACGGAAGGTGAGACTGCTCGGGTAGTGAAGTGAGCTGGCGACACAAGCTGGAAACACACATGGCCTCTGCGGGGGGGGGGGGCAAGGTAGGGTGAGAAGAGTGTGAAATAGGTGGCCTTTCAAGCAGGTGCTGTGGAAAGGAAGGGCTGAGCAGTCCCCGCCGCAAGGTCCACAGCCCAGGCCTCTGCTGTGGCAGAGAGGCCCTCGGGCCTGGAGCCCAACAACCAGGCTGAGATGAGAGTGGGGCCTGAGGGCAGCAGAGCCAGGATTCCCACCAGCCTCCCCTCAGGCTTCCTCCAGCATGGGCTGCTCTCGCATGATGGTGACCTGTGATGTGGGGGCGTGGGAGGCAGGGTTTGGGTGAGTAGGTCCAAGACCACAGCCAGGTGTGTCTGCTCATCCCAGATGACCTCACTCGGCTACTCGGGGCCTCAGGCCCCGCTCACATCTGCTTCACAGCTCTGGAAACAGCCACCTGTCTGCCTTGCCCTGTGCTTTTGTACTGCGACCACACCTTCCCTCGCAAGCAAGGACTATCTTCCGAGCCTGGGGACCCTGGGCACAGTAAGGGATACTGACACCATAGGTGGACATCCATCCCCTGACCTCAGTTTTCCTTCTCTACAATGGACACATTTACCTGCTGCTTTATAGTTAAGATGAAAAATGACAACCTGACACTCAGGCGACGGTGGCACACATTTGTAATCCCAGCACTCGGGAGGCAGATGCAGACGGATCTCTGTGAGTTCTAGGCCAGCCTGGTCTACAAAGTGAGTTCCGGGACAGCCAAGGCTACACAGAGAAACCCTGTCTCGCAAAAACCAAACCAAAACAAAGTATGCCCCACCACACCTGGCCTTTTCAATGTTCTTGGTGAATATCAGTCAGGCTAAGAGCTCCTTGCTTGCCCATCATGAAACCTGGGCCCTGGGCTGGCTGCCTGCAGAGACTATACCCCACACCATGACTTTGAAAACAACTGCCTGCTGGGTAGAACACGTATATGAGCCTCCTTCATCCTCATCTGCATGGTGTGCTGTGGTCCCCACTCACTAAGTAAGGCTGGGGAGGGGTCCTTCCTTGTCCAGGCGCTGAGCAGTGCTGCTGGAGTTGCTGACAGGACCCATGGCGCCAAGGGCCTTGAGGACTCTTTATCCTGAAGACAATAGGGACTCACTGAAGGTTCTAGACAGAGAGATAACATGATCAGACTTGGGCAGGGAGGGCAAGAAAGGTATTGTTCACTTTCTGTCTTCCTGAGTATCCGGCAGGGAGACCTTGCGGGGATAAAGAGGGTGGGGAAGATGGGAACAATGCCGGGATCAGGGGCCTGGGAGGAGCTGACTAAACTGGATTGGATGAGGAAAACTTGGGAAGGCCCTCGTTGCCTAAGACCGGGATGGTGTGGCCCTAGGCACACTTCTTAGCTCTTCTGTCTCCAGTTCTGCATCTGTGAAGTGGGTCCTCTCATGGCCTAATTTCTGAGGAGCCACAAGAAGGGAAGGTACTTAGGCCAGAGCCAGGCAGCCTCAAGCACCCACCCGCCTGCTGCATCATGGGAAGTGAGTTTTCCTGCGGGCCCCACTGCTGCTGGGACAGCTTCTGGTGGCCCAAAGGGCCTCCACTCCCTGAGCCTCCAGAAGTCCAGCAGGCTCAGGTGAGCTCCACTCTGGGAAGCATCTCCGCTTCCTGGCGGGGAGGGTGGGGACAGCAGCCCAGGGTGCAGGTGCTGCCTCCGGTCGCTCCCCAGCTATTTCCAGCCTATCTGCCGGAGGCCAGTGCAGGTGTGGGCGATGAGTCAGAGCCAGGCTGAGAGGACTAGGCCCAGGGGCCTGATGTCATCACAGCCTCCCTCCCTCCTTGGTCTTTTCCAAGTGCACATTCTTTGTGGGGAGGACTGGGCCAACGGGTCCCTATCAGTGTCACCAAGAGGGCATGGGAACAGGGTCGTCCACATTCCACAAACCCACCTCTGCTGCTGGCTGTGCATGGGGCCAGAGCCGTGTCCTGTTCCTGTCTATGTCTAATACAGTCTCTCCCAGGGTTTGGCACATAGTAGGACTAAAATAAATGTGCATTGGACCAATGAGCCAGTATTTATTTGTACAGAACCACTGGTCTTGTTCATATGCATGGAATATAGGCTTGAGGGTAGTCAGACAGGGTTTATGTGACCCTGGGCAGGGGGCTTGGCATCTCTGAACTTTCGTGTGATGTCGCTGAAGGGTCCAGGGTCACCTTAACAGCTCTGGGCTCCAAAATCCTCTCCACAGAGGACCACTGCAGGAGACCAAGTGCAGCAGCGTCATAACCAGCATCAGCCTGTCTGCAAACACTCTGAACTGCATGTACTTGTTACCATGCCCTCTTCTCCATGCAGCACCCTGGATGGTGAGGCCACGGTTGAATAGAGGGTTTTGACACAGTAGACCAGTATTCGAATCTTGCTAGAAAAGTAGCTCAGTTGGTAGAGTGCCCATCTAGCAACCACAAAGCCCTGGGTTCAATTCCTTACTATATAAACCAGGCATGGCCGCCCACACCTGTTGCCAGCCCTGGGAGGTGGGGGTGAGAGTGTCATGAGTGAGAGGGACTACGTAGTGAGTTTGAGAAGGGTCTGGAAAACAGGAGGCTATCTTAAAGAAAAGCAGAGAAACAAATGAAACAAGCAAACAAACAAACAAAAAAAAACAGGCTTTGAACTACACCTCAGACACAGGTCACAGGTCCAGTGGACCAGAAAGCGCCCGGAAGGGACTAAAGGGGCCTGGGTTCTAGAATTAAGTTTGCAGCCGCCTGGTTGCACATCCTTGGACAAGTCCCCCAACTTCCTGGGCTCAGCTTCCCATCTGTGAACTCTCCCTAGTCCTCCCGGGCCTGTCCTTCCCTGAACTGTGACCAGACCCTGGGGAGCTGGCTCCTCAGTGAGCAGCCAAACGCTGAGGTGACTCGGATGAGCGCTCTGGTCAGATCTGAGCTTGCCCTCACCCTGAGGAAGCCAAGGTTCGGGTTGAAGCTGGGGGGTGGGGCTCTGCAGGCAGAGAGGAAATGCCAGAGGCACACAGCTGAGAAGCCAGCGGGAGGTTTCTGTCCCTTGCTCTCCCTTTGGCTGTCACACATGGCTGCAGTATGCCCCGCGTCCTCCTGGTGTGCCCTCAAGGCACTGTGAAGTTCATCCCGACCCCTCCCCTTCATATGAAAAGAGCCAGGGTGCTGAAGACTTTGTCCTGTGCAGCTTATAACTGCCCTCATTCCTTCCTGGGTTACCCTTGGCCTCCCTCAGCTCAGCATTCTTGGTTGTTGTTGTTCTTGAGACTGTGTTTCTCTTTGTGTAGCCCTGGATGTCCTAGAACTCACACTGTAGTCCAGACTGGCCTGGAACTCAGAGATCTGCCTGCCTCTGCTTCCTGGCTGCTGGGATTAAAGGTGTGTAGCACCACCTGGCTTCCACTCGACATTCTAAACCCTAAAAGGAAGCACATCTAAGGGACTGACAGGTAAACAATCACTTCCTGTTTCAGAACCCAGACCATCTGGTGACCTTTAGATGACGTCAAGATGTACAGTAAGCTCTCCTTAGCCCTTATTCCTGCTGGTGTGGGCAGACACCAAACAACTAAACTGCTGTATGGTTTGACTAGTCTTGAAGCAGTGTGTCTAAAGTACACCACTAAGCAGGAAGTTGAGGTCCACCAATGTCCCCAGTATCCTTACCAGAAAAGTCAGGGAAAAGGAGACACGGAATGATGAAGACCCCATCCAGCACATAGCCTTCCTGTCCGCTGTCCCCTGAGCCCCTTCGTGTGCCTTGGTTTCCCAGGATGGCTTTAGAAGGAAGAGAACGTGTCCCCTCCACCATCTCATATTCCATGACCCTCAGAGACCTCAGCTTTTCTACCCAACTCCTCTTGGTTCTGGCTTTTGAGCAGGACCACCAGAAGTCAGCTCTGAGACACATGCAAGACTTGGCCTTTGTTCTCCTGGCCCCAGGCTCTTCCTGCTGCACCTGGGGGCCCTTGGGAAGACTCTTTCTACCTGAATGCACTGTGGGTGCATTCTGCTCTGCTTCCTTTGCTGGTACCCAAATCTTCTGGACTACTCTGCACTCCAGTTCTGAGTTTCTGGGGAAAGCCCTGACCACCGATGGCCTTCCTTCCCTTCCCACTGTCTCTACTTCACCCTCTCCTTTCTCGAGGATTTCACTCTGTAGCCCAGAACAATGGTTTTGAATTCAGGGTGATCTTCCTGCCTCAGCTTTCTGAGAGCTAGGATTACAGATATGAGCACCTATGCTCAGTTCTCTTCTCTTTTCTCTTCTCTTCTCTTCTCTTCTCTTCTCTTCTCTTCTCTTCTCTTCTCTTCTCTTCTCTCTCCCTGCCTCTTAGCTTTTGAAGATGGGGTTTCCCTGGCTGGCCTCGAACTCACGGAGATCTACCTGCCTCTGCCTCCCAAGTGCACCACCACACCCAGCTAGTTCTCTTCTCTTACAGATACTGTGGAGTGGCCTCTATGTGTTCCCAGGCATCAGGGATCCATACAGATGAATAAAACAACATCCTTGTCCTCACTGGGGAATAAACAAATAGAGCAAGGGCTGGACAGATGGCTCAGTGGTTAAGCATAAGTGCTTCTCTAGCAGAAGATCCAAGTTTGACTAACACTCAGCCCCCAAGTCACAGTGCTCACAACCACCCAAAACTCCAGCCCCATGGATCTGATACCTCTGGCCTCCATAGGCATTTCTACAATGTGCGCGCATGTACACATACACACACACAGAAATTTAAAATAATTAATTGAAAACTAAAACTTGCCAGGTGCGGTGGCGCACGCCTGTAATCCCAGCACTCAGGGAGGCAGAGAGAGGCAGACAGATCTCTGTGAGGCCAGCCTGATCTACAAAGTGAGTCCAGGACAGCCAAGGCTACACAGAGAAACCTTTAAAAAGAAGGGCGGGGGGAGAGAGAACAGAGTATAAATTCCACTGGAGAAAGCCAAGGCAAGATCAGAAGGCAATGAGCTAGGGTACAATTCAGACAAGAGGGCTCAAGCTCAAGTCTGTAGTCACAGTGCTGGTGTCGGGGCTAGAGAGACAGATCAGCAGTTCTAAGAGTACTGGCTGGCTGTTCTTCCAGAAGACATGGGTTCAATTCCCAGCACCTACATGGGGGCTCACAACTGTCTGCAACTCTAGTTCCAGAGGATCCAACACCCTAACCTGGCCTCTGCCAGCACTGCACACATGTAGCACACAGACGTACATGCAGACA
This sequence comes from Pachyuromys duprasi, assembly GCA_028658305.1. Taxonomy (NCBI): domain Eukaryota; kingdom Metazoa; phylum Chordata; class Mammalia; order Rodentia; family Muridae; genus Pachyuromys; species Pachyuromys duprasi. The sequence goes on along the minus strand of CM053763.1, from coordinate 109,357,411 downwards.
AAACACTGTTACATCTAAAATAAAAGTAAGGTTTAAAAAGCCCACGTTGCAGGTGTCAGATGCTGGTTGAGGCCAGTGCAAAGTGCCCCGAAGATTAATGGATATGCAGTTCATTCCTTCTGGAGGCTGCAGGGGCGGTGTGTGTGTGTGTGTGTGTGTGTGTGTGTGTGTGTGTGTGTGTGTGTGTGTGTGTGTAAGAGAGAGAAAGAGAGAGATGACCTCTAGAGGGTCATTATCAGTTAGATATTAGGCTAGAGGCTGCCATCTAAGCCTTGCTATGTGGGAGAGCACAGCAAACATGCCAACAGCTAAGGTGGAACATGTAGAGCTTGTGTGAGCCATACAAGGCAGAGTTCATGGAGAGGGAGAGCCAAGAGGAGCCTAGGGTTACGGGTGATTGCAACTCAAGCATAGAAGCTTGGGCGTGCTCATGAGGCTATCTGGGAGCCCTTGAGGGGTGCTGAGCAGGGGAATGACCCCTCCAGGTGAGTCTGAGAAGGCCAGGCCAGACTGGCCAAGTGTGCAGAGGTCTGGCTGAGGCTGAACCCCAGGGGGATTAGAGTTTGGGAAGTTCCATCTCTGTGAGGAATCATAGATTGTAAACATCCAAACCTTGATTCGGCAGCCCAAGAGGGCTTGATTTAAAGCTGGAAGGTTGTGGAAAGGAGGGACAGCCCCCAGACTTGAGCTAGAGGGGACTGGGCAGGTCCTGCCTCTGCCTGCGGCTGAGCAGAACGTGTGGGAGCAAAGTGGAGACCAGGCAGCTACTGCTAGCAGATTTTCTTATGAATCAAGGTGGCTAGGGCTGGAGGCTGTCAGGACTTTTAGGGCCAGGGCCCGTAATTAAGACTATTTGTGACTCGTCAAAATTTACGGTGAACTGTGGCCCTCTGAGGGACAATATGAAGAGGCAGGGCCTATAGGAGGAGATTGTGCCAAGAGGCCCCTCTTACGCAGTTAACGTTCTAGCAAGAAGCAGGGAAGACTTAACTGTCGAGGTTCAGGTTTGGGGGAGACCCTGTGTCACGCAGGAAGGCAGATGACATTCCTGGGGAGGATACCTGAACATTGACCTTTGACCTCTACACACATGTCCCCGCACACATGCCAGCAACTATGTGCATGCACACAAACATGTTTCAAAAATAAATAAAAGTGGAGGGAGGGAACTACTCGGCCCTTTTGGCGTTTGGCCTCTTCCGCTACATGAGGATACTCGGTTTTCAGCTCCGGAGCACACGGCAGAGTTACCCAAGCGTTGGTATTTTGTTACAGCGGCACAAACTCACCGAGAGAGACAGTCTCTGTCACCGGGGCAACATTTGCATCTAGCACAAAGCCCAGCGCACAGTAGGTGCTTCTACAGACTTGCTCTGGGAGCTCAGTGGTTTTCCTTTTGCCCTTTCTCATGACTGACTCTGCACCATGTTGCTAGACACATTACTTCACTCAGAAGCACTTAATTCCTGGATAGGACTCCCATCAGGTTGAGAGCCGCAGGCGAGGAAGCGAGATCAACAATCGGGTGATCAGCCATACTGCCACCAGCCTAACCCGCGCTCTAAATTCTCTCTGGCCAGCTCGAACTCCAACACACACACACACACTCTCTCTCCTTCCCTTCCCCCGCCCTCCCCCATTCTTTTTACACACGCACAGACCCTTTCTTTCCCCACCCCTGGCTCTCAACCTTGGCAAAGCCCGGGCTTGCTTTAGAGGTCACCAAAGTGGCTGGGCCTCTCTAGCCTTTTATTTCATTCCTTTGAGCCCCCGAGCCTTTAGCTATTGCTGTTTCTCAGTTTGTAGACACTGAATGCATGCTCAGCGTATATTAAATAAGTGAAGAAGCCATACAAGGTACACATGCCTTTAATCTCAGCACGCGGGAGGCAGAGGCAGACAAATCTTGAGCCTGGCTTGGTTACAGAACCTAAGGAAAATTGGAGGGAGGGAGGAGAAAAGAGAAAGGTGAGACTCGGTGTAGTTCAATGGCAAAGTACCTTCTTGACAGCCCAAATTCTATCCCCAACCCCCAAATACGTGCTGAGCTAGAGGCAGAAAGGCAATAAGTATATTCCTTAGCTAGGGAGTCAGGGTACTCCCTCCCCCCCCCCCGGCTCTATTAAAGAGTTTCCCTTAAGCTGGAACTGGAGGAAGAGGGGGTGACCTTCCTTGCAGGTGCAGTGGGAAGAACCAGGGCAGCACCTGGGTGGGAGGGCGCCCACCCGCAAGCCTTGTTTTCTTCAACAAGCAAATCCATATGTAATCCTTCAGTTATTAGTGGTGCCGTGTTAATTTCTGCATTCATCTGATCAGGCCCCTACTGTGCAGGCAGCCTGGCTCCCAGGCCCTGGGGACAAACAGTGATGAATGAAAGTGACATTCTTATCACTCAGGCCCCTGAGGCCTGGCACCCTATGGAGAAGTGCTCAACTGAGGCTTGCAAATGGTCCCCCAGCTTGGATCCCTGGGGAATCCAAACAAACCCACAGGTTCCGGCATCCCGTGCAGCTGTCCCTCAGCTGGTGCTGGACCAGCGTCCATAGACCAGGCTTCCTGCCTGTCCCTCCCCCACCCACCTGGGCACAGAGGGTCTTTCATCCATTGTCCCTGCTTCCTGCCTCTCCATCTCCAGCTGCTGGCCGGGACCCTGCTGGCTCACTCTTGACAAGCTGGGCTTTCACCAGGACACTCCGGGGAGCAGGGAGGGGAGTGGCCTGAGGGAAGGGAACTCGAACTTTGTGACAAGGAAGAGTTTCCTGTCCCAAAGAGGTAGTAGATCCCAGAGGACAGGAATTGGGCCTGTCCTAAAGGCACCCCGTGTTGGGCGAGCAGTGATGAATGACCCTTAACACACAGGCCTCCTATGACCTGGCTTCAGCATCTTTCCTGGCCTGGTCAATGGCCTGTGGAAGAAACTAGCATGCCATCTCCAGCTGTCAGCTGGGTGACTCAGGAAGGTTCCTTAGGCTCCCCTGGGGTCATTTGACAGATGCTCTGACTCTCCTTACCCAAGCAGAGTTGTGAAAACCAATGTGATCTTGTTGGATTGAGGGCTACAGAACACCATCAAAAAAAAAAAAAAAAAAAAAAAAAAAAGGCAATTTTCTCCGGGCCAGCAGCTAAGCCTTTAAGAACCCGTGCCGCCAACCCTGACAACCTGAGTTTGGTCTCTGGGACCCACATGGTGGAAAGAGAGAACCAACCCCTGAAAGTTGCCCTCTGAGTTGTGCACGTGTGCTGTGTCGTGCCTACACACACATAAAATAAATAAAGGTGGGCCGGCTGTGGGGGTGCATACCTTTAGTCCCGGCACTCAGGAAGAAGATGCAGGCAGGTCCCTGTGAGTTTAAGACTAGCCTGGTCTGCATAGTGAGATCTCATCTCAAAAACAAAAAACCAAACAAACAGAAAAGCAATTTTCCTCCTTCAGGCTGGCCTTCTCTCCAAAGCATGAAGGTGATGAATGGGAACCTGTTCAGAGCTGCTTGATTAAGCATCTACAGTATGCCCCACTCTCTGCCAGGCACAGAAAGAAGGAGCCACGGGCCCAGGTTCTTGTTCAAAAGACTGACAAGCAAGTACACATGCCACACACCAGCCAAGATTGTGACTCTGCAGCCAGGCTGTCTAGGATTGCATGTCCCTCTTCCGTCACCGACTGTCTGTGTGCTGGAAGCAAGTTCTTTAACAGCGTGTTCAACACCGTGAATTTGACAGGATCTAAAACCACCCCAAACAAACCACTGGGCATGCCTGTGAGGAAGCTTCCAGATTAGGTTAGGGAGGTGGGAGGACCCACCGGTCCGTGGGGCCCTGGACAAAATAAAAGGGGGGAAGGGCAGAGGCTGGAGAGGCGGCTGAGCAGGTAAGAGCACTTGCTGCTCTTGCAGAGGACCCAGGTTTGGTTCCCAGCACCCATATGACCCCTCACAACTACCAGCTTCTGGGGACCCAATGCCTTCTTCTGCCTCTCAGGGAGGCCACTGCCTTTCCTGTGCACATAGTCAGATGGACGCACACACCTATGTTAGTATTTTAAAACAATGCCACACACATACAACAGATAGGATATGAAAGAGTTTATTGGATGGAGAGAGAGAGATGGTGGGGGAAGGGGGCCCAACAATAAAAGGGGAGAGAGCAGGCAGAGAGGAGAGAGGGAGAGAGAAAGGAATTCTACTCTGCTTCCTAACCGTGGATGCCATGTGACTACTAGCTGGTTCAAGTTGCTGCTGCCATGATGGACTTGCTTGCCAAGAGCCCTGTGAGGACTTATATCCACTGGTTATATACAAAGCTATTGCTACAGATGCCGATGAAGTTGCTGTAGTGAGTGGAGGGGTGGCCTGGCTGGAATTGCAATGGGGGCTACTTCTTGAGGACCCTACATCTTCAGTGGTGCAAATGAGCCAGCAGCTTCCTGCTGAAGGCACTCAGTGGTCCTGTGGAGGACAAGCTGTAGATTCCAGAGAGCCTCCCACGCTGCAGAAATTAGGGGATGAGGGACCTTCAGCACTCAGGCCTTAATGGCAAGCTGTACTTTGGGGCGCAAGCCGGTGAGCTGTGGGAAGGTTGTAGAGCATGGGGCATGGGCCAGACATTGAGTTGTGGCAGATGGAGGGATAGGAAGGCCTGGGTAGTGGTGTTACCCTGGGTGGCTTAGTGCTCTGGGAAGCATGCTGGCAAAGTGCTTCCTGACTTTGTGCCCTCAGGCATCACTGAGGACAGCAGCCAGAGGACAAGCAGCACAGTTAAGGACCAGAGAGAGTCTTGTGCTAAGATCACAGTTAGGGCAGAGACAAAGATGGACTCGGAACCCGTTTGGAGAAGCACTGTGGAATTCTGATGGGACATGATCAGAGAAGGGCAAGATTCCTTTAATACCCAGCAGCTGAGAGAGGCAAGGCTGGGTCCAGAAACATCCTCTCTGGACATCTAGGACCCAAGTCATTCCCCCAGCAGCTGGGACACCCAATGAACCGGCCCTCGGACGGAGTGACTGCTGAGTACCACCTACTTGCCCTCCACCCATGAAGATGACCACATCTGGTCTCTGCCTCATACAGACAATCTGGTCAAGACAAGTCTGTCTTACCTATCAGCCCCCTTCATGGCTGATGGCAGGGAAATGCACCATTGTCCCCAAACTGAAGTTACCTCATGTCCCAGAAACAGCAGAACTTTACAGAACAGGTGTCTCCCTTCAGCTCCCCCCCCCCCCCACACACACACAGAGCCACCATTCTCCATGGCAAGGCTACACCTAGGGCAGAAGTTATCATTTCTTTCTAGCCACACTAACCCCTCCAGCTATGACAACGATGAGAACTCAGACCTCGGTATAGACACAGATCTGAGGCAGTGGTAGGAGAGGCTTCACCTTGACCATAACACAGTTATACATAACTCTCACTTCCTCCCATTCTCCCTATGTTTGTTTTTGAGACAGGATCTCACTGTATACCCTTGGCTGTCTTGGAACTTGCTATGTGGACTAGGCTGGCCTCGAACTCACTGAGATCTACCTGCCTCTGCCCCCCCCCCCCGCCCCTGAGTGCTGGGATTAACTATGCACACCACCATGCTGGGTCAGCCCTTATTTAGATTTAAACTAAAAGATATTAGAGTCCTAAACAGAGCATAGTGTCACATGCCTTTAATCCCAGCACTTGAGAGGCAGAGGCAGGCAGATCTCTAGTTCGAGGCCAGCTTGGTCTACAGAGTGAGTTCCAGGACAGCCAGGGCAACACACAGAAACCCTGTCTCAAAACAAAATAAAAATATTAGCGTCGTAAAGGGGACCTATCTGTTTCCCTTCCCACATGGCTTCATTGAATAAATCTCCTCTCCGCTTTTTCCCAATATTTGTGTCTGTAAAGGGTGTACCAGACACAGCCAAACTTTGGCATTAAAATCTCTGGTTACAGCTTATAATACAACAGCCAAGGGGTTACAGAAAAAACAAAACAACAACAAAAGCCAAAAGCAAAACAGCATGCTGGTCTCTGGACCCCTGAGCTCACCAGTGGGGCTGGGTGATGTGAGGCAGGAAGAACCAACTGTCAGCTTTGCTCGGACGTCCGGATCCTGCTGGAACCTTTCGGACTCCCAGGGCAGGTAGGTTCTCATGAGCATTAAAAGATGGGTAACTGGCCAGGTTCTGAGTGGGCATTGGGAGGGTAATTCATGATAACTTTTCCTGTTTCATGAAGGAAGGAAGGGAGCACATTAGGGAGAGGAAGTTGAGGCAGTTGGAGCTTGAAGCATCGGACACAGTGTATCTGCAAGTCAAGAAGACAGCAGACCCCAAATAGTAGGGTACACATTTAATCCCAGTACCAGGGAGACAGAGGAAGATGGTTCTCTGTGAATTTGAGGTCAGCCTGGTCTACATAGTGAGTTCAAGGCTAGACAGGGCTAGACAGTGAGACAGAAAAGAAAAGACATCAATGAACTTATGGCGGTGCTCAGCTCACTCTCCTTTTCACACTCCAGGATCCCAGCCCAGGGAATGGTACCTAATTAACTAATGAAGACGCTAATCCTCCACAGGGATGCGCAGAGGCCATCTCCCAGGTGATTCTAGGTCTCATCAGACTGAGGATTGAGACTTAATTAATCATGGTAGATACTGGATGGGTCCTGAGCTGACGTTAGGTAGGGGCTGAGCATGGTACTGGGTGGGTATGAGACATATGCTCTCCCAGTACTGAGAGGCACAGAGTGAGTACTGAGCAAATACTTGGCAGTAACGGCCCAAAGAAGATCCTCACTTCGGGTTGAGCAATCCTGCAGCCGGTACTCAGGCAAGAAACCCGGGGGGTCTCAGTCCAGTACACCTGCAGCTCCCGAGGCTTCACTTCGAGAACATACTCTGAAGTTCTCATTCTTTCTGTTGGTCCTCCCTCAACGCATCCCAGTCCAGGCTCCCACAGTTGGTGGTCTGTTCCATGAGCTTAGCTCCAGCGCTTCCCCTCCGTGGAGTGCCTGCAGTGCCCCCCCCCAGCCACCTCACAGAACCCCCTTCTTGGCCACCCCAGCCTCAGTGGAATAACTGGCGAGTGAGCACGTCATCCGCCTATCTCTAATGGGGTGGGTTATTTTTAGGTGAAATCACCCTGGCCCCTCTCAGAGCTGTTTCCACTCCCGCCTGCCTTCTACCACAACCTGGTTTCCTGTGGTTGTGGAGGCTGCCATCCTGGCCAGCTTTGTTATTCTGGGGTGTAGAGAAAGACCTCAAGAGCACCAAACACCCCGGCCCCCAATCTTCTATCCTTAATGGGAAACAGAGGATGTAGTACCAGCCGCTGGCAAACGGTGGGAGACCGGGTGAAGCTCTGTGTTCCTCATTGCTGTGCAGTCCCTTTTGTCACTTTCCCTCTCTGAGCTTCTGTCACCCATATGTAAAAGCTGGTAGCCTCAGGCAGCTAAGATTTGCATGGAACCGTGAGCTGGTGAGTCCTTTCCATCACTGGGAATCAACTTCTTTCTATGAATGAAGTATAGCAGGCATCTATTATAGTACATATGCAAATCTATGCAAATCATAAAGGACACCAAAAGTCTGGTTCACAGGGGATAAACTTATCTCATGTCTTCATACCTGTTTCGGTAGCTCTCCCTACTCCAGTCCACAGAGCAGAAACAAGCTCAGAGAGGGAAGGCGACTTCCTCAAGGTTGCACAGTAAAACAGTGACAAGGAGCCGTTTGCATGAGGCAGGTTTCCAGTTTGTTCCTTTCCTCATCTCCTCTCCCTGCTGGTCAGCCCGGGCCGGTGCTGGTACCTTGCTGGGTAGAAGAGAAGCCCTTGTGCTCTTCAGTCATTGCAGCATGCTGGAGTAAGCTCCACGGGGGGTGGGGGGGTGGGGGGGGCAAGGTGTCTTCCAAGGAGATGGTGATGTGGAAGAGCTCCCCATGCAGACGGAATGGCCTGTGTGGAGATGCAGAGAGGTAAAGTCCAGCCCACATGCAGGTTCCCTTATGAAGGCCACTGTGAGCCTCGGAACGCACAACCAGGTCACCCCTTCTCTCCTTCCACTGTCCACAGAACAGGGCACCTGTGGGAAACAGTGAACAGACAGTGAACAAACCCTTGATACACAGCTGGGGGCAAATTTGTAAAAGACTTGGCAACTTAGAGAATGTGAACTTGGAGCCTGGTGCAGGCCGGTGATCCTAACACTCAGGGCGGCAGAGGCAGGTGGATCTCTGTGAGTTCGAAGTCAGCCTGGTCTACAAAGTCAGTTCAGGACAGCCAAGGCTGCACAGAGAAAGCCTGTCTTGAAAGAGAGAGATACAGAAGAATGTGAAGTTGGGGCTGCAGAGGTGGCTCAGTGGTTAAGACTGCCCGTTGCGCCCGGCGGTGGTGGCGCACACCTTTAATCCCAGCTCTCAGGAAGGCAGAGGCGGGCGGATCTGTGAGTTCAAGGCCGGCCTGGTCCACAGAGTGAGTTCCAGAGCTACACAAGAAACCCTGTCTCAAAAACAAACAAACAAACAAACAAATAAAATAAATAAATAGATAGATAGGTAGATAAATAGATAGATAGATAGATAGATAGATAGATAGATAAATAAATAAATAAATATTATCAGTTGTTCATCTGGAGGACCCATGATCGAGTCCCAATCCCTACATGGCAGCTCACAACCGTCTGTAAGTCTACTTCTAGAAGATCTGATATCGTCTTCTGAGCTCTACAGGTATTAAGCACGCATGTGATGCACATACATGTCTTCAACACTCACACATAAAAAGTGAATAAACTCAATAACAAATTTTACAAATTAAATTTAAAAAATGACTGACGCCTATAATGCCAGCATTCCAGGAGGCAGAGGCAGGAGGATCGCTGTGAATTCGGGGCCAGCCTGGTCTACAACTCGAGTCCAGGATAGCCAGGGCTACACAGAAAAACCCTATCTCAAAAACAAAAAACAAAAACACCAAAATAAATAAATAAATAAGTAAAATAAACAAGAATGTGGATTTTATTCTGAAGGCAGCAGAAAGGTCGCCATAGAAAGAAAGGGTTGCTCTGATGTTTAGGACGACCCTGCATCAAGGAAATCAACCGGGCCACGGGAACAAGAGCCCTACGATGAAGGCGGACGAGCCGGGTACACCTCTGCACCACGAGGTCTCCTTCGTCCAGAGGGGAGAGGAACCAAGGCTTGTCCTTCCTGTCCATCTGTCCCTCTGTCCTCAGGCTGATGCCCAAGCAGAAGGGAATGTTAAGGTCGTCAGAGCAGCTGCCAGTCTGGAATCCAGGGCAGAGGCAGCTGGACTCGTCCTCCAGGGCCTTTTAATCTATTCTCCTGACTTGGTAGAGAAAGCTCGAGGGCCTTAGGGGACCACGCGTCAAGGATTTCTCAAACATTTATTTAGTACCACTAGGGCAAAGTACCAGTGCAAGGCATAAGCACGCACCCAGGCTGTGTTTTCTTTCGGTTCTGGGGGCTGAGTTTGGGCTGCACAAATGCTCGAAGGCCGTATGTTCTGCCTCTCAAACTGGCACACGTGACTCACACGGGCTTTTTCAGACTCAAGGTTAATTTGTATAAAAGTCCTCTAACAACCTGAGTTCTGCGTTCAGTTGTGTCCTCTGAGAGAGCCTCTCAGGTCCCCCCCCCGCCCCCCAGCATCTCAGAGGCTGGCCTTATTTGGAAGAAAGGTTAGTGCAGACATAGCTTTCAAGGCAAAGCCAGGCTGGGATGTGGCTCAGCTGGTAGGGTATTTGTCTTGCATGAAGTCCTGGGTTCAACCCCCAGCAATGCATTAAAAACACTGAGCATGGCGCAACATGCCTGTAATCCCAGGACTTGGGACCTGGCAGGAGGGTCAAGAGTTCAAGGTCATCCTTGGCTACCTAATGCATTTGAGGTCAGCCTTACCTACATAAGACCCTGTGTCGAGCAAATAAACAATATGAATGAATGTGCATGAATAAACGGGAGAGACACACAGGGCGAAGAGCTTGTAACACAGGCAGACATTGAATGGAGGGAGGGGTCAAGACTGAGCAGTGCCCAGGCTGCCCGGAAAAGCAGGAAGTAGCCAAGAGTCATCCACTCAGCGTACCCTGAAGATATCTTACTCTAACATCAGAATCCTCAGAGCGGGGAGGGAAAAAAAGTTCAGCTTTGAGCCAGGCAGATGGCTCATTCGGTAAAGGCCCCTTTGCCAAGTCTGTACCACAGTTCAGTTCCCAGGTGCCACATGGAAGAAGACTAAATAAATTGCCCTCTGACCGCTACACTAGCATTGTAGCCTGTGTGCACCCCCCCCCACACACACACACAATTTAAAAATTTTTTGGTAATTTGGGTTGTTGTTGTTTTGGTTTTTTTTTTGAAACAGGGTTTCTCTGTGTAGCCCTGCCTCTCCGGGAAGTCTCTCTGCAGACCAGGCTGGCCTCAAATCCAGAGATCCACCTGCCTCTGCCTCCCACATGCTGGGATTAAAGGCGTGCACCACCTCAGGCCCCCACTATGTTGTTTGTTTGCTTTTGAAAAACAAACCAGCTCTTTGCCACCTGTCTGTGCTCTTAACAGCCCTGGAAACCAACATGACATCACCATTAGGTCACAAGTCACTGCAGCCTGTCTGGCTCCCCACCGGTCATTGTGTCCAAAGGCCTTCCAGAACACAGAAGTTCCGCAAGGTTCCCAGGGCGGTGCTCTGAGGGATTCTCGCCTGGGTCTGGCTGCTCTTGCCTCAGCCTTTTCCCTGTCCTCTCCCGTTGTCCTCCCCCCCCCACCTCACACCCCTTCCTGCCCAACACCTGTCCTACTTCCTCTTCCTTCCTCCGTGGAGCAGGTGGGAGCAGATAGCCCAGTTAGTTTCCTTTGTGTGTCTGTATGTGTCTGTTTTTGCAGAGCTGGGGATTGAACCTCGGGCTCCTGCATGCTGGAGCCCTGAGCTAAGTGCCCAGTCCAAACAGCTGGCTTCAGACCCGCCACTGCTCTTCAATAGCATCTGGCAGGGGAAATGGACAGGTTTGTGTTACCAGCTCTGCTTTCTACCCTGTGGAACGGGAAGATCAGTAGTGCTTAAGGGCAGAACCTCTGACTGCCCACTGGCGGCCAGCCCTAGGAAGTGGATCCTGCTTCCTTAAGGGACACAGTATTTGGGTTTCCAAATGCCCCTGCGGGATTGAGTTACCCAGGAGATAATCATACCTGGACCTCTCGTAATAAGAAAGGGGCTATCCAGCAGGTGTGTCCACACACACAGCAGGTACACGAAGAATTCTTGATGCTTGAACCATTGGGCAGAGAATAACGGGCAATGGCCATGGAGGCTTGGGGACATCTTTCACAGGCCGGCTTGCCCATCCTTCCAGAAGTGAAAGTTCCCAGAGGGACTGAGGCAGAGGCCAAGCAGAACCCCAACCTCACCCAGATCCAGCCTCCTCCTCCCCCTTCTATGGTTCCCCCCTCAAGCTGTCACCCACGCATGCACGCAACACCCTGTCCCCAGACACCAGCTTCCTCTGACTCACATTTTCCATGGCTAGGTGGGGCTGAGCAGGTGCAGGTGAAAACTGTCATCAAGGTGTCTTTTCCTGGCCAGCCCTTAGCATCCAGCGTCCCTGCAGATTGTATCTATCCACAGCCCCTGACTTCAACGGCACAAGGCCACCCGGGGGGCCAGAATCCCACAGGCCACACACGTTACCTAATGTCTCAGATCATTGCAGGACAGTAGAGGCAGGGATGTGTTCTGTACTGTGGGACTGTGGGTAAGATCTTGCCTCCCTTTTCCCATCAGTGAGCAGCCCGGGGGGGAGTCAGAGGGGAGGGAGAGGACAGTGGGACAGTGAGAGAAACAGGAAAGGGTCCTAACATCATGGGTGCCCTGTCTGGGCTTAGTAGGCTCTTGTTGCAATCTCCCCCCCCCCGCAAAAGAGTTCCTGTAGCAGTTGGTAACCGTTGGAGACAGTATGGGAGCCTGTAGAGTAGGGAAGGTTCCCTGCTCTGGGCCTGGGGCTCTGCCAGCTGCCAAGGGGTCCTCAGTGAGTATGTCTGTAGCGTTGGTAGGGTAGGGAATGAGAGGCACATTCTGGTGGGAAAAGCACCAACCTGAGGATTGGACACCTAGGACTGGCTGCCTCTCTGCATGACATAAGCGCGTCCTTTCTCTTGAGGAGTCCCTGCCTCTGATCTACAATAAGGGGGTCCCACTCTCGATGCTCCTCAGGTCTGGAATCCCTGGCTGCTTTGCTGAGAGCGAGCAAGGCCAGGGCAGACTTCCAAGTGGAGTCCGTTTCTAAGTCAGTCCCCGAGCTAGGGATGGAATCTCGCTTCTAGGCCAAGGCCAGTCCCCTTTGATTTCCTCCCACCAGCTTCTATTCTAGCTTCTTTGATGCCCTGTCAGTCCAATTCACTGCCTGTTTCTTCAGCCAGGATTCTCCTTCCTCCTGCTGCCTCCCTCCCTGCTTCTGCTCCTCCTGGAGAAGTAGATGGGCGGTTCGGTGGATGGATACAAGAATGAGGGAGCTAGAGACGAATAGGCATGAAGGGAGAGAGAAGGTTGACTCCCAGGGACAGATGGATGCTTGATGAAGAAGCGGGAGGAAAATCAGCAACCGATCATTATGTTTAACACAATATAACTTCCCTGGAGTCCCGTACCTGCTGTGGTTGCCAGGGAAACCCCTCTTGCTTGCATCTTTCCATCCCCCAGTTCCAGAGCATGGATGGGGGTCTGAGGGTCCTCCCTGATTCTGCCCACGAGGACCTGGGGTAAACCGCCCACTAGAGTCCTACTCATTGTTCCATTTACGTTTCCCAGGCTCCCATGTGGACCCTCTGGGTAGCCCCTCCGGCTCAGGGGCCAGGCATTTCTGGGTGTTTGGGCTCAGAAGGAATCACTAGTCACAGGGGAAGTCAAGATGGCAGCTATTCCCATGGACCAAGCTCACTGTCACTGTTGTCTCCCTGTTCAGGAGGCCAGAGCCTCCTGCCTCCTCCTAGTCACCATCCCAGACAATAGTATGTGTTGGTGATTAAATCATTGAGTTAGAAATGTATTATTTTAAAATTTATTTTGCACTTCTGAAGATTAATCTTAGGTTTGCACGTGTGAGCAAATACAGGGTTGTTTGTTTGGTTTTGGTTTTGTCTTGAGACATAGTCTCTGTACATAGCCTTGGCTTTCATGGAACTCACTCTGTAGACCAGGCTGACCTTGAATTCACAGATCTGCCTGCTTCTGCCTTCTCAGAGCCGGAATAATTAAAGGCGTACACCGCCGATATTTGGGCCACAGGTTTTTATTTATTTATTTTCTAAAACAGGGTCTCTTGTATCCCAAGTTGGACTTGGACTTGAACTTCTGATCCTTTTGCTTCTACCTCCCAAGTGCTGTGATTCTGGGCTGTGCCACCTTAGGTGCATTGTTTAAGTGCTAAATTTAGATGCTAGGGGCTAAGCTAGGCCTCTGCACGGGGCAGGCATTCTACCAACTGAGCCACATCTCAGTGGTGCCCATGCTCTTTAAATAGGGGGGCGGGGTGGGAAGATGGCATGAAGCATATGCCAGTAATGTAATTCCAGCACTGGGGATGCTGGAGCAGGAGAATGTCTAGTTTGAGACCACCCTCAGCAACACATAAGGAAGAAGGGAAGGGAAGAGGATGAGGAAGAGGAGGGGACGGAGGAGGGAAGGAGATGCTTCTTAGAAATGTTGTACTGTTTAGGCGTCTGTCTTCCCCTTCCACCTAGGGGCTCCGTGAGAAAGGGACTGTCCCTTGGTCATCAAGCTCACACAGACACACAGCAGACGTCAATTCAGCGAATAAAGACGTGCATAAGATCGAGGCCTGGTAGCACAGGCCTTAGGAAGCTGAGGCAGGAGGATCACAAATTCAAGACTTGCTTGGGCTGTAAAGTATGAGCAAGGCAACCTAGCAACTGAGTGAGACCCTATGCCAAAGAGCCGGGCATGGTAGCACACGCCTGTAATCCCAGCACTCAGGGAAGCAGAGGCAGGTGGATCTCTGTGACTTCGAGGCCAGCCTGCTCTACAAAGCGAGTTCCAGGACAGCCAAGACTACACAGAGAAACCCTGTCTTGAAATGCAAACCAAACAACAACAAAATAAAATAATGAAAGTAAAAGGATGGCTGAGCCTGCTGGATGCCTTTAAACCTAGCATTAGGAGGAGACATGAGTTCAAGGCCAGCCTGGTCTACTTAGGCCAGTCAGGGTTACATAATGAGTCAGTCCCTATCTCAGAGAAATCAGATTGGAGAGATGGCTCAGGGGGTTAGAACACTTTCTGGTCTTTTAGAGGACCCAGGTTCAATTCCCAGCACCACCATGGTGGCTCACAACCATTTGTAACTCCATTTCTAGGAGAGCTAATGCCCTCTTCTGGTCTCTGTGTGTAATGCATGCATGTATGTCTACCACATACATACGTGTGGCCAAAACACTCATATACGTAAAATAAAATTAATAAATGTAAAACAATTAAATAAGAAATCAAACAAACAAAATAAAAATAAAAGGGAGTCTGAGGTAGAGCCAAGAGGTAGAGCACTATGGTGGCATGAAGAAAAAAAAAAGTAAAGTAAGCAGATGAACGAGCGTGGGGTTTCTCCCCTCTCCGAAGTCCAAGAGGAACACAGAGCCCAGGCAGGAGACAGCTGACACCTTTTCCAGTGTGTAAGCAAGGCTGGCCTCCTGGGAGCTATGGTTCAAGGCCTGGAGGGGTGGGAGGCAGAAGTTACTTGGACCCAGGCTAGACACATGCCCAGGGCCACCAGAAGCCAGCTACAGCAGGAGGTCAGAGCCAGCCTGTGGCAGTGATGGGGAGGGGCCAGCTGGTGTCTACCTCCCTGCCTCATCAGGAGCCCAGGCATAAAGGAGATTGCTGTCACCCACAGAGGTCACTCGCCAGGGCACAAAGAGGTTAAGAAGGAAAGCTTTGGGTGAGCAGATAAGTGAGGAAATCCAGCCCAAGAGAGAACACAGTACCCCAGGCTTTGTTTGGTTTGGTTTGGTTTGGTTTGGTTTGGTTTGGTTTGGTTTGGTTTGGTTTGGTTTGGCTTTGTTTGGTTTGGTTTGGTTTGGTGGGGGATTTCACAACAGGGTTTTCCTATTGCCCTGGTTGTCCCTGAACTCACTCTGTGGACCAGGCTGACCTCGAACTCAGAGATCTGCCTGCTTTTGCCTCCGAGTGCTGGGATTACAATTGTGTGCCACCACCTCCTGGCTTTTTCTTTTTTTTCTTTTTAACGTTATTTTGTCTGTGTGCAGGCACGCGTTCGGAGGTCAGAGGATGCTTTGTGGGGATTCAGGTTTTTCCTGTCGCAATATGAGCTCTGGCAATCAGTCCTGGGTGCAGAGGGCTGGCAGCAAGTGCCTCAACCTGCGGCGCCATAGTATGCCCCCATGACCTTTGTCCACCTCTGAGCATCCTTCTCAAGTGCAGCAAGAGATCAGAACAACCCTAACCCATCAGCCCTGAGCACCGAACGAACGTCTTTGAAGCTGTGTTATTCCATTCTCCCAGCAGAGGCAACTAAGGATCAGAGAGTCCCTGGGACTTGTCCACAGTCACACACAGCAGGATATGGCCAGGCCAGGAGTGGAAGCCAGGCCTTCCTGGTCTCATGGCCTTCCTGCAACCCTCCGCTGTTCAGCATCGTCTCTAGCCCCAAAACCCTCTGCAAAATCAATGTCCTCGCCCCATCTCAGACAGTCAAATGGCTCCTCTAGGACTACGCAGCTGTTGGGGTGCAGCGAGACAGGAAGCAAGACTACGGCTTGCCATTAACTGGAGCAGGTGACAGGCAGCTCGCACGGTGGCAGCCTCAGGGATTATTTTAGCCCCGGTGGGTGGAGCCACCTCTCACCAGGTGCCTCCGGGAATTGCAGGCCAGCTTCAACCGCAGGGTTTAGATCCTGAGAACTGGGCAGGGCCCTCAGCCTCCTCTCAGGCTGCCTGCCTGTGACTGCAGCGCTAAACGCAAGGAGGGCAGTACCTTGGTGCCTCCCTTCCCATTGTCCCTGCTCTGACCACCACGGTCCCTCAGAGTTGAACAGTAGCTGCAGGCAGGTATTATGGGATGTTTGCTTTTGTAGGTAAGAGACTGAGCCAGGCACGGCGGTGCACGCCGGTAACCCCAGCACTCAGGGAGGCAGAGGCAGGCGGATTGCTGTGAGTATGAGGTCAGCCTGAGCTATGAAGCGTGTCCAGGACAGCCATGGCTACACAGAGAAACTCTGTCTCAAAAAACAAACAAACAAACAAACAAACAAAAAAAACTGAGGCTGAGAAAGCAAAGGACCTGTCCTTTGCCACAAAGCAACTCAGACCCTCAGTCGGTAAACCCTGACCCAGCCAGCTCTGAATACCCACTGAGCATGCTTGCCAGCTGAACTGGCTCAAACAGGTCACCTCCTGTGTCTTAGTGTGCTGGATGGCAGCATCTGTACTGGAGTACAGATAGAATGAGTGACATACACCAAGCTCTTAACATAGCAGCAGATGGCAAGGCCGGGCTGTAGCTCAGCCTGCAGAGAGTTTGTCCAGCATGCCCAAAGCCCTGAGTTCAAATCCTGCCATTGCTTACATGGCTGTGGCAGTGCACACAGCTGTGATCCTAGCACTTAGGTAGGCAGAGGCAGGAGGGTGAGAAGCTTAAAGGTCATCCTTGACCACGTAGGGAATTCAAGGGCAGCTTGGGCTCCATGAGACAAAAACAAAGCCAACCAGTAGGCAGGTGTGGGCTTTGGGTCCACTAAGGTGTGGGCCTAGTGTCCCCTTCCCAGACACAGCCTAGGAGATTCGAAAACTGTGTTCTCATTGGCTAACAGGCTACCATCAAGGACCCTGAACTTCACTATGCCCAACTCTATCTTGCAGACAAGAACACTGGGGTTGAGGGAGGCAGCAAGCTGCTCAGGCCTCCTCCAGACCTGGGCCCTGCAGAGTCTGGCAGGCAGGGGGGGGGGGGGGCCGCTGGGCTGACAGCGCCCTCTGGTCCTTGACAATGCAGGAAGCCCCCGGTGTGGTGATTACTGGTATTGTCCTACACAATGCTACAGGGACCATGACAATAGACAATCACGGAGGGGTTTGTTTCCACAGGCTCCACAATCATCCCAGCCCAGGGGAGGGGCCTGGGACTAGAAGAAGAGGGTCCAGGGCAGGATACGCAAACAAGCCTGGGGGACCCGCAGCTGGGGCCCAGGTGCAGGGGAGAGAGTGGGGCAGGAAGCGGGCAGGCCTTGCTTGCTTTCCTCTTCTTTCTTATTTGTTTGAGAAGCAACTTTACTTTCTAAATCGGTCACTGCCACCCGTTGGCCCCCACCCCACCTGGGCTCAAGAGGAAGCTCAAGGGGACAGGGCCTCAGCCCGGTTGGATCTGAGGCTTCATCCTTGACAGGGACTTTACAGGCCACTCCAGGCGACAGGGAGCGGGCCAGGGGACTCCAGACACAGCGAGGAAGTCAGCGGTGGTTAGGGGTATGGCTCCTGTCACCCTTAGCAAGGCTCGCCACCCCTTAACCCTCCACCTTCTCACCTGTGCAAGTGGAAGGATGGAGGAAACGAAAGACGATTAAACTCTGGGAGGAAGGTGAAGCCTTGAGTGTCGTCTCCTTGCATGGCGTCGTAGTCACTAGTTGGGATTATTTAAGAATAATTTGACATAGTATTTTATTCAACTAGCACACACTAGTATTAGAGGAGAGAAGAGAGGTGGGCAGGCCCAGAAGCCCAGCAGGAAGTCCCCACAGCAGCAGGCTGGGTTTTTCAGGACAGGAAGAGTTCATAACCTAAGGCAGAGTGAGGGGCCTGGGCATTCATTCGTGCGGGAGATTCAGGCCTTCAACTTCCCAAACTTCACCCAACTGTCCCTCTAAGTTCTGTCTACCCTTCCTAGCCAGGGGCGGAGGCCAGGAGCCAGCTCTGGGACCTGGAAGCGTTCATAGCATTGTCGATGGGCAAAGCTGGTGCAAAGCGCCCACAAAACAGAGGCTGGTACACTGACGAGCCGGAGGGATGAGCAGCTGGATGAAACAATGAATGGATGGATAGACGAGGGAAGGAATGAGCCCTCAGCCGAATTTACAGTTAGCTCCACGTTTTCTCCTGTGTGCATGTGCATGTATCCACGCTTTTGTATGTGCAAGGACACATGCATATAGGTGTGCAGGCACGTGTGTGGGTGTGCCTGTGGTGTGCCCAGACAACAGCCGTGGCTATTGTACCTCAGGTGCTATCTGCCTTGGCTTTCATTATGTTGCTTTACTTTCTATTATTATCATGTGTATGAGACAGAGAGAGTGTATGTACACACAGGCGCTTGACATGGCATCCGTGGGGAGGACACAGGACAACTTGCAAGAGTCTCTCCTTCTGTCATCAGGGGCCCAGGGGTGGCAAGTGCTTCTGACTACTGAGCCCTCCCGCCAGCCCCACCTTGCTTCTTGTTGTTGTTGTTGAGTGTCTCTCACTAACCTGGAACTCGCCCCCTGAGGTAGATTGAATGACCAGGGAGCTGCAGGGATCTGTCTATCTCTCCCAAGCGTGTGCCACCAAGCTCAGCTTTAAAAAAATGGGGGAAGAGGGAGTCAGCGAAAGGCTGTGCATGGACTGGACCTAGGTCCCCGACACATATGCACTCAATGAGCAGTTTGGTCTACATGTTGGTTCCCCAGTAACGGGAGCAGGGGCTGTCTCTGACAGGGATGCTTTCGGCTCCCCTTTTCTGAGGAGGAAGTGAGGGAGTATAGGGAAAGAGGGAGGGAGGGAGGGGGAGCGGGAGGAGAGGAAGGAGAGGGCTACCATTACGATGTAAAGTGAATAAATATTTTTTTTTAAAAGGGGAAGCACAATGGTGCATACTTTTGATACCAGTGTAGTAGAGGCAGAAGCTGGCAAATCTCTTGTGAGTTCAAGGCCAGCCTGGTCTACATAGTAAGCTCCAGGCTAGCCAGACCCTGTCTCAAAAACCAAAGAACACACACAAAAGGGTTTTGGGGATTGAACCCAGGTCTTCCACATTCCCCAACTGAGCCGTTCCCCTAGCCTTCTCTGTGCCTCGCTTTCCTTTAACCCACTCAACCACCCAGGGATGTTATCCCCACCTTACGGATGAGGAAGTCGAGGTCCTGAGAGGAGCAGGAAGTCATTTACCCGAGGGCACAGAGTGAAGAAATGACGGATCCGAATTGGAACCCTGGCAGCCAGACCACAGGGGCTGTGGCTTTAGTCACTACCATAACTGCCCCTCGCTTACGCCCGGGATTCAGCCCTTCCTTTGGGCACCCGTCACCTCCACATGAAGATCCTCACCCCGTCCTGACTGCAGCTTGTGGAGGAGACAAAACAGCGCTTTTTGCGACAGTCTTTCCTCACCTCTCCGTGAGGACCTGTGAGGTCTGCATCTCAGTTGTGCTTCGTGTTTCTTTTTAAGGTCAGAGAGAACTTCGTGGGGTCCTTTCTCTCCTTTCACCATATGGGCTTCAGGGATTGAACTCAGGTCCTCAGGCCTGGAAGCAAGCACCTTTACCCACTGGGCCTTCTTGCTGGCCCTAGTCACTCTACGTGCTTGCTTCTAAGTGTGCTGCCAACACTTTGGCACGTTGTTTGGCTCTCTCCAGACCTTGTGGCTGCCCTCGATTACATACCATAAGGTGTCTTAGACCATTAGTTAGATGTGCCACATGGGATACTCAGGACCCACAGACGATGCCACCCCAGGGGCAAGGGACCTTTGTGAAGAGTGGATAATTGGATTGGAGAAAAGATGAGGACCAGGTGGGATGATGTCCACCCCAGATCATTTGTGACCAAGTCACTTGTCCCTTTCTGGACTCAGTTTCCCCATTACAAATTGGATGTATCGGCACTCTTACAGGTGAAATTGTTTTGAGAGTTATTAGAGACTGAATTTCTAGACAGGAGTCCAGGAGACCCAAGAGGGCTTCTGTTGTATGCCCAGGCAGCCCTTCCCCCTCCCCTGGGGTGACTTTCAGAGACCCGGCTCCCGGGATGGACAGGAGGGCTTGAAGCAAGCTCTCAGGTCACAGCTGCTCCTCAAAGCTCTAGTCCAGGCCCTGATCTAATAGAGTCCTTGCCGGTAAAATGGGCCTGAAGAAAAGCTATATCCTCATCCCCACTTTCCAGATGAGAAGACTGAGGTTCCAAGAGGCATGGGACTTACTGGAAGTCATGACTCTCACCCTGTCCTGCCTGTTCTCCCTGCCTCACCATGGGAATCCTGGCTGGTTCCTCCAGGAGAGTCAGTTCCCAGGGTCCCTCCCTCCCTGGGCTTGGCATGCTCTCTGTCTGCTTTTTCTCACCAGGTAACATCTCCCCCTGAGCCAGCGTTAGCTACCCTCCTTAGAAACACCTGACCCTGGGCTGCTCTCCCGCCCGGCCCCCACACCTTGTTTTGCTTTTTCTATGTTTTGTTTTGAGACAGGGTCTTGCTCTATGGCCCCAGGCTGGCCTCACACGTGTGCAATCTCCGGGGTTACTAGCAAGCACGCCACACCTGGGGCAAAGATTTAATTCTCCACCTGACAGGTTTCCCTAGCTCCCTCTCAATTCTTTGGGGTGGGCTGGGCGGGCCTCCACTCCGGAGCCACACCCACTGGTAGGAGCACACAGGCCAATCACAGAACCCCACATTCCCTCAGACAGTAATTGACTTGGGTCTGGGCGTGTAATCCAAGTTAAACCAATCAGAATCTTCCCTGAGATTTTGGCTGGAGCGAGTGGGGAAGGTCCGGTCAACCTGAGGCGTGAGCGAGTGGTCAAGTCCCTTCCTGGGACCAGAGCGGAAGACAAGGTCTTCTGAGCTGGCTCAGTGAGTCGAGGCGCTTGCCAGCAAACCTGCTCACCGGAGCTCAATCCCCAGAATTTACGTGGTGGAGGGAAAGAAACCACTCCTGCAAATTACCGTCTGATCTCCATGCGTGCCATAGGGCGCCGGCACAGCGTATGTATTGGGTTTACATACAGGAGCATGGGGGAGGAGTTTCCTACAGTGGCTGAGCCCCAAACAGCTGTACCAACAGGCCCAGCCTTCCTGGGGGTTGGGGACCGCTTGTCACAGCTGCTCTGTTTAACGACTGTCCCGCACAGCGACAGACATCTTTAATACCAGCATTATGGAGGCAGAGGTATCTTGAGTATCTTGAGTTTGAGGCCAGCCTGGTCTACATAAAATTGTGGGCTAGCCAGGGCTACATAGTTAAGATTCTGTCTGACAAGGAAATAGAGAAGAAGAAAGTGGTACGGACTACTTTGCTGGAAAGGACAGAGGTTCACAAAAGGAGACAACCCGATGACATCATTAGGAACGCTGGATCCAGTCATGCCTGAAGTTGGACTCACACTTGAAATTCCCAAGTTAAAGGAGCCGCCTAACTCTTATTATTAAAGTTCCCCCCCCCACACACTTGTTTGGTTTGTTTTGTTTTTTTAAACTCGTTTGAAGAAAGTTTCTGGCAAGACCAAGATTCTTGGTTAATACAGTTATTCTCTCTCCCGTATCCAGCTCCCCGTGTGAGTCTGATGCCTGACCCGGGCAGTGAGGGTAATGTCAGTAATGTAGATCCGACCGTCTCAACCAGCCAGTTAGTGCCGCCCACCCCTCTGTGACCTTCCGCCGCTCGGGGTCTCCAGTTCCGCATCTGTTCCAGAAGGTTCTAGTGCCTTCTCACTCCCCCGCATCGCCGCCCACACCCCCTTGGTTCAAATCCTCTTCAGTTCAGCGCAGGGCTCTCCTGACAACCGTCTCCGTATCTGCTGCTATTGCTGCGGCAATCCTGCAACCTGGAATTTTGCTCAAGCTCGGCAAGCATTCTGAGCCACATCCTCAGCCCTCAGCTTGACTCCAAATAAACCCTTGACCGTGTAGGACCCTGGATTCCATCCAGTGGAATAATTACAGTTCTGTTACAGTGTGTAAAACACAGGGTGTGTCTTCTTGTTGGTCGTTAGCCCTCTTTGGGCCAGTCCGGGATGGAGAGACAGTAACCAAATTTACAGATCAAAATCTTCGGCTCAGAACTCGGTTCTGACCGAAGTTCTCCATTTTCCAGATGAGATGAAGACGAAAGAAACCCTGTGTCCTTGAGCGAGAGGGAATGCCAGCCAGGGGCAAAGACCGGGATGACCGCCATAACCGAGTGACAGCTGCCACACGGCTCACGGCAGGGCAGGCATGCCTGGTGTCCATGTGTCTCATTAGCCTAGCCTGGCTCCAGGCCAGGAATGACCTTGAACTGGCCCGAGATCACAGGCGTGAGCCTTCTTCCTCTTTTCCTAAGATTTCTGTCTTTTCTTTTACCTGTATGAAGGTTGACTGCCTTGCCTGCGTGTATTTTGTGTACCATGTGTGTGCTGGTGCCCAAAAAGGGCGGCATCAAAGCCCTTAGAACTGGAGTTACAAATGGATGGTTGCGAGCTTCCATGTGGATGGCGGGAATGAAACCCAGGCCCTCTGCAGGAGCAGCCAGCGCTTAACAGCTGAACCATCTCTCTGCGCCCCCCCCCCCAACCGCCCTTGTTTATAGATAAATTCTCCCTGGATAAGTCTAGTTGGCCTGGAACTCTCTTGACCAGGCTGGCCTTGAAAAGTGCACAGATCTTCCTGTTTCCACCTTTCCAATACTGAAGTTATGATGTGCACCACCATGCCCGGTTAATGAGGTCTGAGGGTACTCTATCAACTGAGCTGTCCCTGAGGCCTCTAGGTCTTGTTTGGTTTCTTAAAAAAAAAAAAAGAATTTTACTTTTTGTGCATTGGTTGGTGTGAGGGTACCAGATCCCTTGGAACCGACGTTACAGACAGTTGTGAGTTTTCATTTGGGTGCTGGGAATCGAACCCGTGTCCTTTGGAAGGACAGACAGTGACCATGTCTCCAAGCCCCTGTTTTGTTTCTGTTTGTTATTGAAATAGGGTCTCTGTGAGTTCAAAGCCGGCCTGGTCTACAGAGTGAGTTCCACGAAAGCCAGGACTATACAGAGCAGCCCAGTCCAAAAATACAGAAACAAAAAGGGGAGGGGCGGTTCTCGACATGTAACCCAGGCTAGCCTCAAAGTCACCATCCTCCTCCTTCAGCCGCCTGTCAGATGGTGTGGTTACAGCACCGGAGCCAACGTAGCATCTGTTCTGAAGAAGGGCTGCTTACTGTCATTTTGAGAAACTGAGGCACGGGATAGTTTAGTCTTGCTTCTTCCTCCTGTCGCCGCCTGGGTTACTGGGACATCTTCACTAGCCTGACGGGAGAAGGTGTCCTTTCAGAGGCCGCAACTCAGGCTTAGCCAACAGCTCAGGTTGCGGGTGGTACCTTTGTGCTCCTGCTGGGGACCAGGGAGGGGGGGCTTGTCTGCGAGTGGGCGGCCCCTCCCTGCGGCGGCAGTGAAAGCTGAGCATCCCGCAGCGCGCTCAGCAGGTGCACGGTTCTCCGCGGGTGTGCTGGCGTGGGCGTGGGCGAGGGACCCAGGCGGTCCCCACGCCCATCCTCCCTCCTGCCTGCCCTCCCTCCAGTGGCTGGTGGCAGGTGAGTGGGTGTCGAGGAACCGCCAGGCGGCGGAGAAAACAGGACGCCGCAGAAATCTGATTACTCACCTGCAGCTGCGCAGCCCCAGGGCTAATAAAAGCAGAACTTCCTGTTGTTTCTTATTACCGCCCTGTGCCTCCCCCAGCCCGGTCCGCTCCCAGCTGCAGGCCCCCGCTCTAACTGATCGCCCCAAAACTGGTAGCTCCGGGGATCCAGACCCCAATGCCTGAGCCCACTGCCAGCCCATTGTCCGGCACAGGATGGGATTAGGGTAGGCTCCGAAGGAGGCTTTCCTCACCTGCCTGGCAATCACCTGGGTGCTGGTTAACAATACAGGTCCTCAGACACTGCCTACACCTGCTGGTTTAGGATTCCTGCAGTGTAGGTCCCCAGAGCCGAAATCCATATGAAATGGGGTTGATTTGTATGAAGGGTGTTGGAGAACCACCAAATTCAGGTGTTATGGCTAAGTTCCTCCTGGCTGCTACCCAGAAGTTAGGGTGGGAAACACCCCCCCCCCACACACACACACGCTCGCACACACACCTTGACGTTGAGAGCATCAGTTTATTAATTCATACTGTAATGGATGCAAAAGAGAAAAGAAACCGAAGTGTCCAGAATGCTTGGTAGTGATCACTTAGGCGCTCTGGTGGGCAACACTGATTTTCAGCTTTGCAGCATCCAGTCACCTAGGAGACAAGCCTGTGGGCTTGCCTGTGCCGGGGATCCTAGATGGGGTTAACTGAGGCAGGGGATCTGCGCTGGGTGTGTGCAGCGCCATTCAAAGGGCTGCGATTCTAGCCTGAATTTTTAAGTGAGCTGCAGCCCTCACCTTCGCTTCCTGCAATGTGAGCAGCTACATACCTTACATTCCTGCGCAGCTGTGAACTCCTCATCCTATGGGACCACACCTTCCAACCACGGGATGAACACTCCCTGGAATCGCTTTGTCAGGGAAGTTTTACAGCGACAGGGAATGTAGCGGTTAAGAGCATCCAGAGGACCCGGCTTCAGTTCCCAGCACCCACACAGCAGCTCAGCACTGTCTGTAACACCAAGATCTGACACCCTCACACAGACATGCATGCAGGCAAAACACCAATGCACATAAAATGGAAATAAATAAATTATAATAAAGAAATGTAGTTAGCTTTTACATGGATGAGCTGGGACCAGACGTTGAGAGGGAACATTCCCACTGTGGCCAGGGGCGCAGGGACCACTCTGTGCATGTTGAGAAAGGCCCTTCGCTACGCACTAGATCGGGAAAATGGTCCCACCTGGGCACTGATCCTGCTGGGCCATCTGGCAGCCTCTTTCCTTCCATCTCTGGCACATGGGACAGGTCATACCTTTCTCCAAACCCTTAGCCTCCATAGATCCAGAGCTGGTCCGGTCCCAGCCTCCTCCTTCCCACTTGGCTGGTTCCTATTAGTTACCCAGCTTCTTTTCCTCTTGCCCAGTGGGGTTCTGGGCACCTTGGCCTACTGTGCCCTACTGTGCATGCTTACACCCTCTTAGGCAAGCCTGTTTCCAGCCAGTGACTTCCCCCAAGCTGAGTTCTTCCCTGAGCTCATTTGGAACAGGGAACCCCTGAGTCCCCTGATTCTATCGACATGAGACCATCCTGCCTGGTGGCTGTGCCGGGGAGTCTGTCCTTGAGCTTCCCTGACGGACTGCCGGTCTCATCCACTGTTTTCTCCTGAGTAGCTCTTGAGTCTTTCCTTCCCCCCTGTCCTTGGCCACTGGGCTCAATCTCCCACCTGGGTTAATGATTTCTCTCAGATTTTATGTGTTTGTTTGTTTTGAGGTAGGGTCTTGCTCTGTAGTCCTTGCTGGCCTAGAACTTGATATGCAGACCAGGCTGGTTTCAAACTCTGATGCTCCTGCCTCTGGCTGTTGTGTGCTAAGATGGCAGATATGCACCATCACGCCTGGCTTTGCTTGGATCATGGTTGGTCAAGTTGAGTTTTGGCCCATGTACCCCAGGCTACCCACAAACACACTATGTAGTTGAGGATAACCTTTAACTCCTGATCCCCCTGGCTCCCCCACACAGTCACATACACACACACACACATACACAAAAGGCCATAGGAAACCCAAATCTCCAACCCCTCACCACAGCTACTTCAACAGGCTTCTCAGGTGGTCTGTTGCCCTCTCATGCTTGCCACAGGGATCTTTCTGAGATCTTTTCTTCCCCTGCATGGGTACAAACCTCAGGCCAGCATCACGGAACCCACACTCCTGCTATTCCAAGCTGCCTGGGCAGACAGCGCCAGTCTACCTCACAGTAAAACTGGGTGGCATGGGGTGCCGGCCTCCTCAGACCATCGCCTGCAGCATTCTTGTTGGTACCAAAGAGACAGAGGAAGTGGGGGTTTGGATGGATAGCTCAAAGTCAAGTAGCTAGTAAGTAGCAGAGACAGGACTCAACCCCAGGTCTTTCTGGCTCAGCTGGTGCTCTCCCAACTGTGCTGCTGTTGGGCCTCCCGCTGCCTGGGTCAGATTCCCCTTTAGTTTGCATCTTCTCTGGTGTTTGGGAGGATGCCTGGCTTCTGGTCGGTGTTTGGGAAGGGTGAATGAATGAATGGTCATTTCTGCCTGTACTCCTATTTAATTCTTGTAATACCCCAGGAAGTCGGCTGGTAGCTGTGGCACACGCCTTTAACCCCAGCACTCAGGTGACAAAGGCAGACAGATCCCTAAATTTGAGGCCAGCCTGGTCAACAGAGCAAGTTCCAGGGCCAAGGCTACACAGAGAAACCATGTCTCCAAAAAAACAAAACCAAAAAAAAAAAAAAAAAAAAAAAGGTTTGGTTTCGTTCTTCAAGACAAGGTTTCTCTGTGTGTAGCCCTGGCTGTCCTGGTTTGTAGACCAGGCTGGCCTTGAACTCACAGAGGTCCACCTGCCTCTGCCTCTCAAGTGCTGGGATTAAAGCCACGGCCCAACAGATTTTTCTTTCTTTTGGTCTTTCTTTCTTTCTTTTCTTTCCTTTCCATAGGGTCTTACTAGTTGGTGCCCAGGTTAGCCCTGAACTCACTATGTATCTCTCATGGCCTTGAATTTATGACTCAGCCTGGATCATAGGCAGAAGCTATCATACCTGGCCAGACTGACCAGTCTGGTTTTCTTTCTGTCTTTAAAGGATTCCCCCTCTGTAGCCCAGGGTAGCCTCCTACTCACTGTAATCCCCCTTCCTAACTTCCTGAGTGCTGGGCCATAAGCCATAAGCCACGGCCTCCAACACCTCAGACTTCTTCCCTGGTCCTCACCAGCTTCAGTTGGCACTTTTCCTCTGACAGGGCTCTTCCTCTCTGTTTACTTTTCGGCTGGGTTTCTTTTTTGTGAATTGCCCATTGATGCTTTCTGCCCAGTTGTGTGTGTGAGTGTGTGTGTGTGCATTCGAGAAAGTTTATTCTGTTGGGTTTGAGACACTCTCAGGGAAAGTTGTGTTTTGTCTTGATTTTCGTTGTCAGTTTGTTTCACTTTTGCTTTTACAAAAAGTTTTGTTTTATTTTTAACTATGCCGGCCTGCCTGTGGGAGCGGGCAATATGTGCACAGGTGTAAGGCCAGAAGAAGGTGTCGGGTACAGATTGCTGAGAGCCCCCCAGCCTGGGTGTGGCACCCGAACCTGAGCCTTCTTCGGGAGCGGCACATGCTTTTACCCACCTCTCCAGCCTCTTCCCTTTGCTTTTTAAGACAGGTTTCACCATGGTAGCCCAGGTTGGGCCGAAAGGCCTCGTCTTTCTGCCTCAATTCCTGAGTGCTGGGATTTCAGGTGTGCCCAGTGCTCAGACGGTTTATATTTTGGTGGAGTTAGGTTCTGTGGTCCCAGCTCACAGGAGAACAGAGCCAGCTCCCAACCCAGCGTGCTTTGTGCCTATGAAGTCATCCATCCCTCAGTGTCTGGGGGACACCTTCTCAGTCCACTCCACAGAGGGACAGAGTTACTCCTGGGAGAAATAATAGAAGACAGCCCCTGTCCCTAGATCTTTGCCCCTTCCCTGCCCTCACTGGCTGTCTCAATCCTATCTCTTCTAGGCCTCTACTTCTTTATCTCTAACACCAGAGTGGCAGGAGCCACTCACAGTCTCCTGTCTGAGGACTGAGGGCCTGGAGCAACTGAGGGACACTTCCCCAGCATTCACCACACAGCGGGTGCGGGATAACTACCATTTGTTGAGCACCACACCAGCAGGCTCCTGAGCTCACAGAGCCTTCCATCCCACAGGACACAGATGTAAAACAGATACACAGAAGTCCGTAGCTTGTGATAAGGGCAGAGAAGAAAAGCAGAAGGCCATGAGAGCAGATGGCCAGGCACTGACTCAGCTGGGTAGTCACACAGGGAAAGGCTCCTGTGTGGAGATGGAACATTTCAGCTGAGGCTTGGAGGATGAGGATGCCTTCCAGCGCACAGAGCAGAGGGAAAGAGCATCCTGGTAGAGATGGAAGATCAAGTGCAAAGGCCCTGAGGCAGAACTCGCTTTGTATTTCAAGGAATTCAGAGAGATCAGCATGGCCAGGGCGTCTTGGGGAGGAGAGGAGATGGGTAAAGGTCTGGATGCTAATTGGGGCGCAGTGGGTGGTTTTAGAGAGCAGGGGGTCATGGTCTTGTTTCTGTCCAGCTGTGTGTGGAGGTCACTCTCTACGAATTCATCTTTGTGTCTTGAGAAGCCACTAGTATTTTTAGCCAGGGCCCACTTCTCTGCAAAGCCAAACTTCCCTTTATTGGTCTTAAATTTACTGCTTTAGGGTTTTAAGGGGAGCCCCCTTCTGCCTTGTAGCCGAGGGTTAGCGAGGCAATGAGAGCCTTCCAGGCAAGACTCTAACAGAGGAGGGGAAGGGAGAAGAGGAAGAAGAGGGTCCCAGTTCCGGCCCACCTGCTCCCGGGATGTCTTCCTACCTGTAAACAGAAAACAACTGAAGCCGCAGTGGTACACACCCGTCCTTCCAGCAGTCCGAAGGCTGAGGCAGGAGGATCACAAGTTTGAGACCAGATTGAGCTACATAACATCTCCTCAACAACAAAACAAAGAGCAGGATGTCTCTTGACTGTAATCTTAGCACTTCAGACGCTGAGTCGGGAGGATTGTCCTGAGTCTAAGGCCATCCTAGAGACCCTGTCTCAAAACACCAAAGAAAGTAAGTACAATAACGTAATGAAAGCAGCCGCCTTATAGCCGATGGGGGGTGGGGGGGGGAGGTTGGGAGGACACTGCTTGGCATGTGGGGGTGTTGATCCAGGTGGGCTGCCAGGTGCAGAGTGAGGTGCTGAAGATGAGCTGATGACGGTGGTGTGGGCTCACTGGAGGAGACCCTGACCCACAGCTCCCAGGCCTGGGAAATAACTGATGCCTTGAGAAACTTCCCCATCCGACTCTAGAATTCTCTAGGCCCGTTCTCTCTCCTTTGAGCCTGGGTTACTCTCTCCCATCTTGCTGTTCCTTTCTGACAAGTGCTGAGAGGCACAGTGTTCAGGTACAGAAAATAAAATACATAATCGCATACATACATACATACACACATACATAAAATAATCACTGCCCTGGAGCCAGGAGATGGTGGCCACAGCCTCTGCAGTGAGACTGCACTCTAGTGAGCTATAGTGCCATAGTGGGCTACCGAAGTGTCATACATTGGAATGAATATATAGAAAGACACTTCACTCATGCTCCACCACTGTCAAGTCACATGCTCCAGCAGGAGTGGGGGTGGAGTTGGGGGGTTATGGGTGACCTGTCATAACTCCCCAGACAGTCTAAGTCTGTGCACTCCCAGCACCATGAGACCATGCCATCTTATGTTCCAAGGTTCTTCCACTCCCGAGGCTCTGAAGAGATCCTACGTGCAGACGACCAGGGGTCTGCGTGTCAGCTCAGACTCTTCCTCAGCCGTCCCAGCTCTCACATTCAGCATGTGAACCCACGCAGGATAAGTCCTCTAGTTTTATGGTTCTCAGAATTATTATTATTTTTTTTAAAGCCATTTACCCCCACCTTGTAGGCTTAGATTTTTCAAAAACCTTCTTTATTTAGGGTTCTTAAACACCTCTATCTTCCTTCCAACCCTCCACCCCTAGTTAGGAGAGAAAGCAGGTTAGTAGTAACAAGGGATGCAGACCTTTCTAGCTACTTCCTGCTGGTTAGGCTCCTTGGGGTCTTCAGGGCAATATCAATCTCAGTCATCCAGATTCCAGAAGTCCAGTCAAACAGCAACAGTAGCAGCAACCTTGAATCTTCTCTGGAGCCTTTCTCTCTAGGAGTGTCTTGAAGCAAAGTGAGGCCAAGCAGAGCTGGGAACCTGGAACACACGGCACAGCCTGCAGGCAGCTCGACAGGCCTGAGAGTTTCCTTTCCAGGCGCCTCAGTTGGTCTAAACCTCTCCAGACAGCTGGCTGGTTTCTGAGTCCTCTGGGCAGCTGAGCTGGTCCTAGCCTCTTTACAGCATTTCTCTGGGGAGAGTCTCTGCAGCTCATCTTTTCCCTGTGATCAGGACTCTTGCTTTTTATTGCTTACTCTGGCAGGGAAGGGCCAAGTGCATCAACTTGGTCAATTTCAGGGACTTCCTGAAGCTTTTGGGTTGTCTTTCCTGTTTAAAGAGCTTCTGTTACAGGTGAGAAGACCTGGCCACTGTGGGCAGCACCATCCCCTGGGTTGGATGTAGTATACAAAAGGAGACCACAAGCTGAGCATAGGCACTCATCCTTGGGCTTCTGGTGGGCGGGAGGTAGCCAGCTGCTTCAAGCTTTTTGTCTTTGCTTCTTGCCATGAAGGATTGTACCCGTGAACTGTGAGCTGACATAAGCCCTCTCCCCTGAGTTGACTTTTTCTCCCCTGAAGTAGCAGGGAAAGTAAAGGTACATCTCAGGTGTCCAAGAGTCCTGTCCCAAACATCACATCTAATCCATCCCGGGTTCTCAAAGGCTCTACTTCCCAAAAATGGCATCACGTAACCTCTGCCTCTTCCACTGCCCAAGGCATTTCTTGCCTGCCACCTCATCTCCCTGTTTATTCTCCATGTAGCAACCAGTGCGATCTTTCAAAATCACAAGCCAAATCGCTATAGTCCTTTGTTCAAACCCTCTCTTTTCAACAGAAACAAATCCCTTCCCATAGTCTGTGAGGTCCTGTGTGAGCCATTAGGCTTACCTTCTCCCCTCCCGATGCTTTTCCTGCCCTGTCCCCTTCTCCCTGTTCTCACTATTGTTCTTTGAGCACCCAAGTACAACTGAAGTTCAGGGCCTTTGTACATAAACCACTCTTGCCCATTGATCCACCCATGGGGATAGCTTCTTTTTTTCTCCTTCATTTGTCATGTGTTCTCTCTCTCCCTCTCCCCTCTTTCTCCCAGTGCTGAAAATTGAACCCAAGGTCTCATATGCACACCCCCCCTAAGCTATACCCCCTGGTCTCCAGGACTCACTTCTGCTTATCATTAGTGATGTTTCCCTGGCCATAGGATATGAATCAACCACTCCTCTCTCCTCTGTCCCCCCCCCCCAGCCCCTCTCCTGCTGTGTGGTCCTCACATCCCCATCACCACTGAGGTACATCCTGTGCACTTTCTCATTCGTTTATCCAAACCCCATGTGACTGGAGAGCCTCAGTACAATGTCAGCTCCAAAAGGACAGAGATGATTTGTACTTTGTTCCCTCTTATCCAGAACACTTCCTGGTCGTAGCAGACTACTTCCTGGTTGCAGCAAATGATGGATTGATGAATGAACACCCAATAAGCTACTTGCTGGCAACTTGCTAGGTTGCCCTCAAAAATGATTGTCTGGTTTGGTTTGGTTTGGTTTTTCAGGAAGGGGTTTCTCTGTGTGGTCCTGGCTGTCCTGGAACTGGCTCTGTAGACCAGGCTGGCCTTGAACTCAGAGATCTGCCTGCCTCTGCCTCTCAAGTGTTGGGATTAGAGAGGTGTGCGACAATGTGCTGCTTTGAAAAGCCTTTTCAAGGCTTTGCTCAACAACCCTGTATGTGTGTGTGCAGGCAGATGGACCCCCGGGCATGTGTGTGGAAGCCAGTGGAGGATATCAGATCCCTTGCTCTGCCACTTACCACCTTTTCCCCTGAGGCAAGGTCTCTTACTGAGCCTGGATCCCAGCTTTTGGTCAGCAAGACCCAGTGATCCCTGGACTCTGCTCCCCGTGGCTCTGGGATTGCAAGTGTGCATATGGCTGCACTTTGGTTTTACTGAGGAGCAAGGTTCTGAACTCCCCACTCCTGCTTGCCGAGCTTTGGGGCCCCAGAGGTCCTCCTGCTTCTGTAGATCAGGGTGGCCTTGAACTCACATTGATCTGCTTTCCTCTGCCTCCCTGAGTGCTGGGATTAAAGGCATGAGCCACTGGGCCCGGCTTCTTTTAATTTTTTAAGATTGTTTTTTATGTGTATGTGTATTTTGCCTGCATGTATGTCTGTGTACCACGCATGCCTGGTGCCTGTGGGGGTCAAGGGAGGGCATCTGATCTGGGACTGGAGTGGCAGACAGTCGTGAGTGGCTGTGTGGGTGCTGGGGATGGAGTCAGGGTCCGCTGGGTGTACAGCCGGTGCTTTGAAGCACGGGGTTGTCTCTCCAGCCTCCGTTACTGTTGCACCCATGTAGCCCGAGCTGATTTCAAACTCTCTACGCAGTCAAGAATGGCTCTGAGCGCTTGACCCTCTTCCCTCCAACTTCTGAATTCGGGATCGCAGGAGTATATCACACACTGGGGGCACCATTGGTAATCTCACAACACATCAGAGTGAGCACAGGAAGATATAAAATATCAGCCTTGAGAAGATCGGGAGAAACGATGATGTAAGCACTTTGCGTCCCCTATGAAGAAGTCCCAGGCTGAAGGGGGGCAGCCGTCAGTCTTCCAACACAGACCTGAATCGTGGCCTTTCTCATGGGGACCTGGCAAGAGAGAGAAGGGATAAGGAAAGAGCCCTGCTTCGCTCCACCAGGTCACTGGTGTGTGCCAGGCCACAGGGAACGCAAGAACAGGCAGCGTTCAAAGGCGGCAGGAAAAGGGTTAGGAAGAGAATGCAGAGACACTAGTCACACATTCAATGCTGATTTATCAGTCTTTGTGGGGTCATGGTCCATGGGCCTTGTGAAGTGGGTCACAGCTCCCCTAGTGGAAAGAAATGGAATGGCAGTCTACCCACCACGCCGTTGTGTTCTTCAAAGCGCTGGGGGCGGAGCCCAGGGATGCCCAAGGCTTGCGCCTTCTTTTTCTTACTTAATTCTCAATCCTTTAACCCTGCGCTCAGTGCTGTGTCAGGGTCACTTTACAGGACAGTAAAATGAGGCTCAGAGAGACGCTGTCGGGATGTGGATCCCAGCCAGGCCGGACCCCTACCTGCCTTTCAACTGTAGCGCCACGCCTCTCCTTCCCTTGGGTACTGCAGGGCTGGCCAAGTTAAGGAGCGGGCTGGCCCGGACCGAATCCAAACAGCTACTGGCCTCAGCTGTGGGGAGGACCTCATTGGACCCAGCTTGGTAAACTTACTGAAATCATGCAATTGCATGTTTTAAAGGGGACCGAATGCTGTGTTCTGTAAATTGTACCTTGTTACGGAGGCTGAAGAGATGGCTGGGCGGGTAAGAGTGGCCTCTTGCCGGGTGTGGTGGCAAATGCCTGTGATCCCAGCCGTGAGGAGGCAGAGGCAGGTGAATCTCTGTGAGTGCAAGGCCAGCTTGGTCTACAAAGCAAGTCCAGGACAGCCAGGGCTACACAGAGAAACCCTGTCTCGAAAAACAAAACAAACAAAAAAGTGCCCTCTTGCAGAGGGCTGTGGTTTGGCTCCTAGCACCCATGTCCAGCCTCTCACAGCCACGTGCACTCCAGCTCCCAGGAGTCCCACACCCTCCTCTTGCTTGAGGGGCTTGGGGGTCACTTGCATTCATGTGCACGTCCTGTCTCCTCCACACATACACACGGTTTAAAGAAGTCTTTCTTAAAAATACAACTGGGGATGAGGAAACCTGAAATCTCAAAATTTCCAGAGTCTATGAATCCATATAGGAAGACTATTCGAGATGCAGGGTGAGGGAGAAACGAGGCTGAGAGAGGCTGGCCTCACTGTGGTGAGTCTGCGCTGAGCTGACACTGTGAGCCAGGAAGCTCTCTGCTCAGCCTCTGCATTCTGGGGCAAATATCCCTCCCAGAAAGAAGACCAGCCTCACTTTCCACACGGAGAAACTGAGGCTCAGAAAGTTCAGGCAGAATGCCCAGACTCGTGAGCAATAAAAAGTAGAAGCAGAGAAAGAGATAACTTCCAGGGCTGTCTGCTCCAGACAGCAAATATCCGAGTTCCTGCACAGGCTCTCCGCGACCCACGCGCTGGCGCTTCTTTGGCGCCACCTGCTGGCAGAACTGTGGGGTTGGCGGGAGGAGGGAAGCGCTGGCTTCTAGGTGTTTCCTACCTTCTAACGTTTCCTAACAGCAGCCTCCACAGGAACAGTTGTCATCTTCCCCTCGCGGAGACCGAGAGACTTCTCAGAGATGACCCACAGAAGTAGAGAACGACCCAGGTTTCCTGGGACCACCCACATGTGCTGGGAACTGAGCCTGGGACCTCTTGAAGAGCAGCAACCACTGAGCCATCTTCCCAGCCCCTGTTATTGTGGTTTTGGGGGAGAGCTGGGGTTTCTTTCTGGAACAGCTTCTTGGTACTAGCTGCCTTGGGGACCTTGACAAGCACACAGCCTTGCTCAGGGTCCTGCAGTGTCACCTAGCTGCACACCTCTGAAGCAGGGGACAGGCACACAGATCTGTTCTGTGATGCGTCTCAAAGTAGTTCTTGGAGGTGTTGGGGAGGTGGGTGTGGGGAGAACTGTGGTCCCCGCATGGTTGTGGGGACAGAGTCATGAGCTGCCATGTGGGTTTTGGAAATTGAACCTGGGTCCTCTGGAAGAGCAGTCAGTACTCTTAACCACCGAGCCATCTCTTATTTTTATGAGACGGGGTCTCTCATTGAACCTGGCATATTTTCACCAGTTTCAGCAAGCTCCAGATACCAAGTCTCCACGGATCAAGCCATGGAATTATGGGCATACACCACTGGCCCTCATGTTTGCAAAACAAGGATTTTCTGGTTAAGCTATCTTGCCAGCATCTCTTTGCTTGGCTGGTTTTTGTTGAGACAGGGTAACCAAGGTCAAACCTAAACCCCTGATCTTCCCCGCTCCCCACCTCTTGAAGTGCTGAGATTACAGTCATGGCAGGTGCTCCCTACCAAACCCAACTGAAATGCTGGAATTCCACGTTGACAATCTGTGGAAAAGTTTCCAGTCTAACTCTCAAAAATGCATTGGTACTCTGTACCCCTGGCTACTTAGTGAGACATGTTGTTGTTGTTGTTGGGTTGTTTGTTTGTTTTTCTGTGTGTTTATTGGCACTTCCTGTTCTTACAGGCATTGCTAAGGTATGTTATTCTCCCATTTTGCTATTAGGTAGGTGGCTTTTATTTATATGTTTAATCAATTTGTAATCCCTTGTTAGATTTAGGAATATAGAGCCCTGTTTCCTCCTGGTTTTCAAACTGTACTTCTCCAAGTACTAGAAGCCAAGAACACGGGGATGGGGAGGAAGAGACTAGACAGACAGAAACAAGACCAGATGGCTTCTTTGCAATGAATGGCTTCTCCAATGACATAATAAGTTGAGTCGGGTGAAATTTATAAAAAGGCAGGTGTATTGGGACGAAGCTCTCAGGCGGATTCACCCATCCCACAGGAGGGCAGTGAAGTTCCGAGGCTGGACTTGGGTAGGGGTTTCTTAAAGGGGAGTAGGGAGGAGTGTGACATGTGGTGAGGTGCTGAGGCCTTATTTGGTGAGTTCAGGGCCTTGTAGGTGGGTCTTAGGTCCGGTGGTCACTCTGGAATCTGGAACTAGGAGTTGGCTTTTTCCAGTGCTTTGCGAAAGCTTTTGAAAGCAAAGGTTCCAGGTCAGAGAAGGGCAGGGATGTCTTGGCCCAGGCCATCTTGCCTTTGTCCCAAAACCTCTGACCCAACAAAGACAAGAACTATAAAAAAACAAACAAACAAACAAACAAAACAAAACAAAACCAGTTCCTTAGAGATGCCTACAATGGACCTCCTTTCTTCCATATGACATCAGACATGAGAACAGAAAAGTATCTTGTTTTGTTGCAGAGCTCTGGCTGTCCTGGAACTTACTCTGTGGACCAGGCTGGCTTGAACTCAGGGAGATCCACCTGCCTCTGCCTCCTAAGTGCTGGGATTAAAGTTGTGTGCTTTTAACAGCAGAGCCTTCTATTTCTCCAGCTTTGTGTGTGTGTGTGTTTTCTTTCTTTCTTTCTTTCTTTCTTTCTTTCTTTCTTTCTTTCTTTCTTTCTTTCTTCCTTCCTTCCTTCCTTCCTTTCTTTCTTTCTTTTCTTTCTTTCACATAGTGTCCTGCCTGCACACCAGCAGAGGGCACCAGATCTCATTATAGATAATTTTGAGCCACCATGTGGTTGCTGGGAATTGAACTGAGGACCTTTGGAAGAACAGCCAGGGCTCTTAACCTCTGAGACATCTTTCCAGCCCTCTTGTTTGTTTTTTCAAGACAGGGCTTCTCTGTGTAGCCCTGGCTGTCCTGGACTCTCTTTTATAGACCAGGCTGGCCTCGAATTCATAGAGATCTGCCTGCCTCTGCCTCCCGAGTGCTGGACTAAAGATGTGCGCCACCATTCCTGACTAGTTTTGTTCTTTTAAGACAGGATTTCACATAGCCCAGGCTAGCCTCCAACTCACCATCTAGCCAAGGGTGATCTGGACTTCTTGGTCCTTCTGCCTCTGTCTCCTCAGGCTAGGCTATCAGGTGAGCACAACTAATCGTAGCCTCATGTTTTATGCCGGAAGCTGGCTCTACAACCATGGCTGTGGGATTCATTGCATCTTTTTGCATCCAGGTTCTTCTCAAATGAACCTTTACTTTATGAAAGGGTTAGTGATATATGATATGTTTCTTCAGCCTCTCCCAGTGTACACAATGCAGTTCCTCCCTTGTCCGGGGCAGGAGGACAGACTTCCAACATACCAGCCTCTGACTCTGAGGAGCAGTCGGTGTAAGGATAGATAGCACAGGTGACTTGAGAAACCTGGGTGACAGTGTATTATCAAGGTCAGGAACATGGTGCAGACATTCCCGCAGACATGATACCCGTATACACAAATCAACATAAATAAATCATTTTTAAAAAGAACAGTTACAGAAGGGGCTGGTAAGATGGCTTGCCAGGTAAAGGCTCTTGCCACCAAAGCTGATGACCTCATCTCCATTCCCAGGACCCACACAGTATAAAGAGAGAACCAGCTTTTGCAAGTTGTCTTCAGTGTCTCCAGGCACACATGCAAACAAACAAGCAAATTAATTCAATCAGATTTTAACAAGAATTGTTACAGGGACGTGGACAATGGCTTGGTCAGTGAAGTGCTTGCCAGGCAGGGGTGAGGACCTGAAGTCAGAACAGGAAAAGCTAGGCGTGTGCCTGTAACTGATTCTAGCACTGGGAAGACAGAGACTGGGACCCCTGGAGCCTGCTGGTCTAAGCAGTCAGTGAGCCTTTGTCTCTGAAAGTGTGTTGGGAGCAACCGAGGAAGATACCGGCCATTATCTCTGGCCTCCATAAACATCTGTACACACATGTGCACACATGAACCCATACGCACCTATGAAAACATATACACACTAAAAAGAACATAAAGGAAGAGGGAAGGAGAGAGAAAGCTACGTGTGACATTTCTGCTTCCAGCCCAAGAGTGACAAGGAGCCAGAGGGACTCTCCTGATTGACACAGCCAAAAAGTATGGGAGGGGACCCATGGCATGATGGCCTTCTGATGGCAGATCCAGCTTGTAGAACAGAGATTCCGAGGGAGGAAGACAAGTGGGGAGCCCCAGGATGATCCCCAGCTGCTTGATGGAGTGTCTCCAAGCTGGGCCAGGGTTGGGGGTTGGTTCAGGATCAAGATTTAGAAAGGGAGACTAGGGACTTCCCAGGACCACAGCAATCTTGGCAGATAAGCAGGATAGGATTGTGCAGGCTAGTTTCCTGTCAATTTCACACAATGTGGAAAGGAAATCTCAGCTGAGAAAATGCCCCCACCAGACTGCTCTGTGGGCAAACCCTGTGAACATTTTCCTGATTGATGTGGGAGGGGCCACCCCTGGAAGGAGGTCCTGGGTTCTATAAGAAGGCAGACTGAGCAAGTCATGGGGAGCAATCCAGTAAGCAGCACCCCTCTATGGCTTCTCCTTCAGTTCCTGCCTTGGGTTCCTGCCCTGGCTGCCCTCAGTGACAGAGTGTGACCTGAGACTTTTAAAGTGAAATAAACCCTTTCCTCCCCATGTTGCTGTTGGTCATGTTGTTTTATTGTAATAACAGAAATCTAACTATGGCAAGAGACCTGCTGAAAGACAGGACAAGCCCAGAACTCTCATTTGACCAGGGCTGTCCCCACCCCACCCCAATGGCCAACTTTCCCTGAACCAGGCTTGTTTTCTGGCACACAGTCTTGTCCTTGGGAACTGATTGTGTGAATTGTTCCAGAATCTCCAGAGAACACCCTTAGACTCAAGGCAGGAGCTGTGCCTGAGCTCTGTGGGCAACCCTTCCTTTGGAAAGGAAGACAGAACACTCTAGCTTACCCCCCCCCATGTCCTGTTCCTTCCATAACCCCACACGGACTGCTGGGACCACAGAGATGAAGAGGTTGGGGCTTCAGGCATCCTGCCCCCTCTGCTTTTTTTCAGCTAGTAATTTACTGTGAGACAGGGCTAGGCATAAATGTTCCAAGCCTGGTTCTATTGTCCTTATTATTGCTGCTGTTGTTCTTGTTGTTATTGGTATTTTGAGACAAGGTTTATCTGTGTAGCCCTGGTTATCCTGAAACTCGCTCTATAGACCAGGCTGGCCTTGAACTCACAGAGCCCCAATTGCCTCTGGCCTGCAAGTGCTGGGATTAAATGCATGTGCCACCATGCATCTTTAATTTTACTAAAAACTGTTCTAAGCTCCTTGGTTGAAAAATCTTCACACGTATCCTGAATCACTTAATTAGAATAATTCCTAATGAAACAATTGTTTTTTAGTTTTCTGAGACACAAGGTCCAGTGGCCCTGGGGAAGATCGAGAACAGCAACCAACAGCAGTTTGTTCAGCCACTGAAGGAGAAGCTGAAGGTGCTGTAGGATGAAGAAGCTGAAGTTGAGCACTGTCCTTGGTGCTGAGGTGCGGGTGCTGCCCATGCTGTCCCCGAGAGGGATAATGGCAGGGATGATGAGAAGATTCTAAGGAATTGTCAGTAGACAAATCCACAACAAGCATAAGTCAGAGAATTCCAGAATGGAGCTCAGCTGTCAATCAGGACAGAGAGAGGAGCGGGGGATCTTTAAAAAATGCTGAAGGAAGCAGAAACAGAAGGAAAAGCAGGTGGCGCATTTAAGTTCTTTTTCTGTCTCGCCTTCTAAGAAATCAGGAAAGGGGAAAGGGAAGGAGGAGAGAGGGAAAGAGGGAGGGAGGATGAATAAAAGAGGAAGAGGGGGAAGGAGTCAGAGAGAGGAACAAATCCCAAAACAGCTTAGATCAGTGGTTCTCAACAGGTGGGTCATGACCCCCTTGAGGGTTGAATGACCCTTTCACAGGGTCCCATATCAGACACCCTGTACATCACATATATATGCATATATATGCATATATAGACATATATACTGTATATAAAAGTAGCAAAATTACAGTTTCAAAGTAGCAATGGAATAATTTTATGGCTGGGAGTCACTACAGCATGGGGAACTGTATTAAAGGGTTGCAGTGTTCGGAAGATTGAAAACACTGGCTTAGATTTACCCATCACAATGAAGAAGTCAGTTCTGTTTTAGTCTTATAAGGAAAGTAACTTGGAGGTGGCCAACGTTGGACCTGGTGACTCAGGTCTGATTCCAGCTTTCTTGAAGGCTGAGGCCGGAGGATTGGCTTAAGTTCAAGGCCAGCTTGAGCTACAGTGTAAGACTCTGTCTCAAACAAACAAATAAAAAAAAAGGAGTAACCTTGTATTTGGCTTTTGTGTGTCTTGGGGAATCAACCTAAGACCTTGTACCTGCTGGGCAAGTGCCTACCACTGAGCTATATCCTCAACCTTCACATATATAATATAAATGTATATATTAACTATTTTGTGTTATTGTATATGCATATATGTGGAGAGCTGCTTATTTGTCAAGCTGCTTTGTTATTTATTGAAAAACATGTTTTCACCCTGGCCTTCACCTTGAGACACAGAAAAGAGGAAATTTCACCAAATTTCTTAAAACTTGTTCCAAGTTCCTTAAAACTTGTTTGTGTGACCCTGAACCATGTCTACTACAGGGCAGTAGTTTTAGAAAACAAGTTCGGCAGTTCCACTAACTTTTTCTTGTATTGATGTGACTTGTTTTTGCTTTGCCTATAAAAATGAATTCTGGAATAAACCCGCGCTGCAGTCTTACTGACAGCCCTCTCGAGCCCATCCCGTATGTAGTGTGACTTGCTTTAATTATTTTAATCCTCACTCTCCACTCAGGAACCGTTTGACTCTGCTGGCAGGCTCCGGCACATGTACATATTAAATTTTTCCTATTTTGTTTTATGTGTTTTGCCTGCATGTATGTCTGTGTGCTACTTTCATGCCCATAACTGAGCTGCCGTGAGAGTGCTGGGAATTGAAGCCATATCCTCTGGAATAGTAATAAGTACTTGTAACAGTACTTGAGATAGTCTGGCCTTAAGTGTATAATGCTTCTAGTTCAGCTTTTTATATATATATATTTTTTTATTTTATTTTATGTGCATCAGTGTGAAGGTGTTAGATCCCTTGGAACTGAAGTTACGGACAGTTGTGAGCTGCAGTGTGGGTGCTGGGAATTGAACCTGGGTCCACTGGAAGAGCAGACAGAGCTCTTAACCACTGAGCCATCTCTCCAGCCCCCTCTAGTTCAGCTTTCTAAGAAACTGGAATTACAAATATAAGCCACCAACCCAGCTCCTAATCTACGCTGTTTGTTTGTTTGCTTTTGAGACGGGGTCTTGCTATGTAGCCCTGGGCGTCCTGGAACTTAGATCAGGCTTGTAGAGGGTGAAATGTCCTTGTGCACACAGATGAGCGCTGCAGAAGCCAGGGAGGCTAACCTTGCAGGCACCCTCAGGGAAGGAGATGTTTACCTGTCTTCCACCTGCAGTGCTGGAGAAGGATGTAGTTTAGACCTGGTTTCTTTGGCTGTCTGTTGAGCCAGGCTCCACCTTCTAGAATTTATGTTTTGCTCATCCCAGGTCCTTCTCTACATTTTGAGCATCGCCATATTATCCATCCTCACGAGGGATGTCACTTTACAGCAGCCTACGTGACTTCTCTGTTATCTTAAGGCCAGGCCAATCCTGAGGTCCACAGGTGAGGGGAAAGTTTTTGGTTTCTTTGGAAACTTGGTTGTGTTATGGCAATATGTTTTTTTTTGTTTTGGTCCCAAGTGTGGGGCGTGGGAATGTCTCTCTTCCATGGGAAACAGCCCCTGTGAAAAAGAGCGCGATGTTTGTCAGCTGAAAACTACCTCATAAGAGGGGTGTGGTTTTGTGAGCTGAAAAACACTGTCCTGTGGACTCAGAAGGGTTAAGTAGAGACCCACAGACAGTGAGACAATGCTTTCTGCCATCTGTACGCTTCTGCATTGCTACTCTGCAACGGTTTGCATCCTTCGTTGGTCTTCACAGAGAGAAACAATCCAGAGAACTTCTAGGGCTGCTTTGGCAGAGTTTTGCAGTTTCGGTGGACTCATGCCTTTTGCTTGAAGTCCAGCTGAATCCACTGAATCGTTCCTCCCATTGCTGTCCAGTGTTGCTGCTGCTGCTGCTTTGCTGTCTGACTGGACTGTTGGTATCCTGATGACTCAGTCTGGCAACTCTTTCTTAGAGAAGCCAGACATATTTTCTGAAAATTTTTAATAAAAATACATCTTAAATATGCTGTTGGGACTGAGTTAATTATTAAAAGATAACTTGTTTTTAACAAAATATCAATCCTTCGATTTTACCACCGAAGAGTTGGTAGCCAGATGTTGGGGGTGAAAGCCCATTAGCTCAGGGAGGCTTGATTCATCTCTTGACCCATGGTTGACTTTATGTAATCCTGTTTACAATATTCAAGCAGAAAGGTCTTGGATTAAAGGTGTGTGCTAAGGCCATGCTACAACTAAAATCAGGTTTTTCCGGTAAACAGCACAATCTCAGGGTTCACAATGTGATCAAATATCCTGCAACAATGACTTTCCCAAAATTGTGCTGTGCTTAAATATGGCTAAAATGAGTGAACTGGTGTCAGACTCCCGAAATTTGAACCAGTGATAGATATTAAGTCGCGCTCAACTGAGCTTCATTCTTACCTCGTCTGAATTGTTTCCTTGCTGACCCTAAAGCCTTCAGGGACCCCTACTCCAGCCCTGTAAGGCTGGCCTTGAACTCACATTGAACTCTGCTCCCTGAGTGCTGGGATTGAAACTGTGTGCTACCACTCCTGGCTAATAAGTAGGTTTTTAGATGTCATTGGCAGAGGGCTCCCCTAGCACAAACAAGGCCCTGGGTCTGATCTACCACACTGTATAAACCAAGCACGGGGGCACATGCCTACTGTCCCAGTATTCTTGAAGTAGAGGCAGGAAGGTCACAAGTTCGAGATCATCCTAGGTTACACATAGAATCCAAGGTCAGCCTAGGATTCATGAAACCTTGTCTCAGAAAATCAGGGTAGAGGGCCTGTTCTCATGTCCTGAACCGTTATTAGGTATCTGTTCAGTGCTAGAGGCTAAAAAACCACAACATGTTAGCTTGTGGCCATTGTAGGTGTCACAATTTAGGCCCAACTCCATTGAAATTCCTGTGGCATCAGAGATCTCACTTTTCCATCTTTGGGATGGAGATGATACTGACCTTCTAAGCTGCTGTGGATCTATGAAGCAGCAGAGAAACACGTGAGTTATCAAGTTCATTGACCAGGTGAAGGAGCCCATCTTCACTCCACCCTCACGGAGAGCAGTTGGGAAGGCTGGAGTTTGGCTCTGAGGAGCTGGCTTCATTACGATCTTCTGCCTGTCACTGGGCAGTGGACAATCAACTTCGGATCCTCAACTGTTCCCTAAAAAATTATTGCATGGTCCTTTCTGCACACTCTCTAGATCCCAAATAATGACACAGAGGCCTGTTAGAGATATTAGTAAGCTTTAAGGACTGTAGCTGGGCGGATGATCATCTCTCCTACCCCATCTACCCTGGTCTGGACTTCCCAGCCCCACGCCCCAGTACCTGCCATCTAGCCTCTCCCTGGCTGTTTCTGCTCCATCACTGACCTCATGGCAACTGCCTCGACCTCCCAAGCACTGGGATTACAGGCGTACACCATCACATGCGGTCTGTAGTTCTGGGGACGTAGCCTGGTTTGCCTTAATTGTCAACAAAAGACAGTATTCAAGTCAGCTTTGGGGAGAAGCCTCAACTGAGGAAATTGCCCTCAATCCAGCTTGTCTACAGACAGGTATGGGAGGGTGGTCTTGATTGCTTTTTTATTTTTAAGATTTATTTATTTATTTTATGCATATGAGCGCATTTTAATGTATATTGTATATACATGACTGAATGTACACCTGTGTGACAGATGAGGGCATCAGACCCCCAGTATAGATGGCCATGAGCCACCATGTGCTTGCTGGGAATTGAACTCAGGTCCTCTGGAAGGGCAGTCAGGGCTCTTAACCACTGAGCCATCTCTCCAGGTCCGGCCATCTTGATTGTTAATTGGTGTAGAATGGTCCATCCTGCTGTGGGTGGTTTCATCTCCAGGGAGGTAGTGTTATGTGGCTGTGCAGGCAATTCAACTGGCCTGCCCTCAGGGGCCATAGAGTCCTGACAATATCCTTTGCCATCACCTGCGCAGATGAGCA
This sequence comes from Pachyuromys duprasi, assembly GCA_028658305.1. NCBI lineage: Eukaryota > Metazoa > Chordata > Mammalia > Rodentia > Muridae > Pachyuromys > Pachyuromys duprasi. The sequence continues at coordinate 109,313,902 of CM053763.1, read as the reverse complement.
GGACGTAACCCTTCTGCCACCAGCTTCTCTCTCTCTCTCTCTTGCACTCTCTGTCTGTCTCTGTCTGTTTCTCCTGGCTTACACTCCCTTCCCTCCTATGCTCTCCAACACTGTCTCTCTCTGCCCTCGTGGCTCACTCAGGCTATAACTAACCCCCTCCCCCACCACCTTTTCACAATAAACTTCCTTGTACTGGACCTGTTGTGTGGCCATGTAGTTCATATATCATAACAGGTAGTCCTGGGCTACATAATAAATGTAGCTAAGCATGATCCAGAGACAGAACCAGCATGCAGCATTCATAAGACGCTGAGTTCCTTGATGACATTCTGTAACCGAGTAGGTCAGATAAATCCTTTCTTCCCCTAAACTGCTTTTGGTCTGAGTGTTTGATCAGAGCAATTGGATGAGACTAGAACAGTGTGGGACCCATGTCCTACTGACTGAGCTGTATTCCCAACTAAACTTTTTTTTTTTTATGTTTGAAGTATTTACTTATCTTGATTAATTTGTTATATGTGGCATATGTGGGTGTGACCGCATGCTTGTGGAAGCGGGTGTGACCGCATGCTTGTGGAAGCCAGAAGGTAATTGCAGGGGTCAGCTTTCTCCTACCACTACCTGAGTTCTGGGGCTCAAACTCAGGTCTTCAGACTTGGTGGGAAACTCAGTTTCCTCCAGTATGAGCCCCTTGGTAAGTGATCAGCCTTAAGCACATGTACATATGCGCTTCTGTCTGTAAAGGCATTTCCAAGACAGCCATCAACTTTCAATAAGTGTGCACTCTCAGAATCATTCTTTTCAGAATTCAAAACAAAATCCCATCAGGATTCTGTATATGAATCTATGGTGTGGTACATATATCTTAATTTTCCAAACTCTGCAAAATGAAGCACATAAGCTATTGTACGATATTGCTCTAAGGTGACATTATTGAACAGAATGTGTATTTTTTTAAAGATTTATCTATTATGTATACAATGTTCTGCCTGCATGTGTGCCTGCAAGCCAGAAGAGGGCGCCAGATCTCACTATAGACGGTTGTGAGCTACCATGTCATTGCTAGGAATTGAACTCAGGACCTCTGGAAGATCAGCCAGTGCTCTTAACCTCTGAGACATCTCTCCAGCCCCAGAATCTTTATTTTTAAATCAATATATTGACTTTCATCTAGTTATTGATCCCTGACAATATGAATATAATATCCAGTCTAAGTATGTTGGCTCTTTCATCTAGTATTCTTTTGGGCTGCCATCTGTAATTTCCTTAAGCCTTTGTGGATTTCTCTCATCTGGACCCCTCCTTCTGCGGTTGATGTAGGTGGCAGATGGTATTCCTCTGAAGATCTTTTTTTCTAATTTAAGGAATCCTCTAATCTCTTGTCTATGGCCTACACCCTAGCACTTAATTTTTCTAGTCTTTTTCGCCTTTAAGTTTGCTTTCTTCTGATTTCTCTTAACTAGAACATATAAAATGCAAATATTACTGAAAATATAATCATTTCTGTGTTGACATTCAGAACAAAAGTAGATGTGGTCCAAATGCTCTCTTCTACGGTGTTTTCTTTTTTTTTCTTTTTTTTTCTTTTTCTCTCTCTCTTTCTTTCTTTGTCCAGACATGGTTTCTCTGTGTAGCCTTGTCTGTCCTCGACTTGCTTTGTAGACCAGGCTGGTCTCGAACTCACAGAGATCCACTTGCCTCTGCCTTACTGAGTGCTGGGATTACAGGCTTGTGCCACCATGCCCAGATGCGTTTTCCATTTTTTAATACGGAAAATATTTTTTAACCTCTCTAATTCTCTCCTTCCTAATGAGTATTATTTAAGTTATGAGTCTCTATGTTCCGTTAGTTTTTTTTCTTTAGCATCTATGTACCTTAGGAAACATTTCTAGTGCTGGAGAGATGGCTCAGAGGTTAAGAGCACTGGCTGCTCTTGCCAGAGGTTCTGAGCTCAATTCCCAGCAACCACATGGTGGCTCACAACCATCTATAATGTGATCTGGTGCAGGCCTACATGCAGGCAGAACACATTTCTGTTTTTCTTCTCTTCTTTGTTTAAAGACTTTACGTTCTATGTGTATCTATTTATCTCTCTTTTACCGCTTTTTAACTTAATGTGTTTGTATGTGTGTTTAATTTTCTCTAAACTCTCTCCTATCCTTACATGGCTTATTATTAAGGAGTGTTTTTTTGTTTGTTTGTTTGTTTTTTTTTTAAGATTTATTTATTTTATGTATGTGAGCACTCTACACCTGCACGCCCTAAGCTCACGGGCCAGCACGTACACCTGCACGCCCGAAGAGGGCATCAGACCACATGTGGTTGCTGGGAATTGCGCTATATTTTCTATGAAAGCCTGTAGAAGTTTGGCTGTGCCAGGACTCTTCTTCTTGTTGGTTTTCTTTTTTCAAGACAGAGTCTCTTTATGTAGCCTTGACTGTCCTGTATTTGTTTCGTAGACCAGGCTGATCTGGAACTCACAGAGATACACCGGCCTCTGCCTTCCTGAGTGCTGGGATCAAAGGCATGTGCCACAGGCCCAGGGTGCTTGGATTTCTCCTGCTTCTGCCTTCAGCTCCAGACCTCACTCTGTAGCTGCCCCTCCCCTCATTCCTTCAGCTCACAGGGCAGAGGTGGTCCAGCCCTCTGACTGACTCTTGTCTTAGACTAGCATGAGCTCCTGTGGTTTGCCAGGGCCCATTTGCCACGGTTTGCCAGCTCTTACCAAGCCTCTCTGACCCACTGCAGAGGCTTTTCCAACGGCTGTGGTCTCTGGGTGGTTTTTCCACCGGCCACAGCGTGGGTTGTGTCTCTTGCCAAATATTTTGATTACTTCTGAGAGCAGCGTGTGGAAGGGCACCCGGACTGGGTAGTTCAGCCGACCTGGCTGCAAGGAGGAGCCAGCGCCCTGCACACTGGATGCCCGACCCTTTCCAGCTTCTGGCTGTGCCTCTGGCCGCCAAATTGCACCGCAGTTTGGAAAGTGCCTCAGAGACTGCATTGCTTGTTAAGCCGCGTCTGTTTCCCGCCGCTTTTACGGCTTTCTTCTCTGGCTATCTGAGTTTTATCAGGCTCTATGCTTGGATTTTTAGCCAACTGTTGAGTGCCAAATGTTGAAGTATTAGAGGGGGTCTTTTCTAATACCCACCCTAGCTCCCAAATAATTGACAGAGACTTATTAGATTTATTCAACAAGCTTTTAAGCACTGTAACTGGGCTTTATCTATTCTAACCCAACAATGCTAATCTGGCCTCTTCCCAGCCATGCGCCTTTTTTTTTTCTTTTCTTTTCTTTTTCCGGTTTTTTGAGACAGGGTTTCTCTCTGTAGTGTTGGCTGTCCTGGACTGGCTTTATAGACCAGGCTGGCCTTGAACTCACAGAGATCCGCCTCTGCCTCCCCAAGTGCTGGGATTAAAGGCGTGGACCACCACACCTAGTTTACAGCAATGTTCTTAACTGTGGAGCCTCCTGTCCAGCTCATCATACAACTGGTTTAATGGACTTTGGGCAGTGATATCCATCACTCAAGAACCATCTGGTGCTGAGATTGTTCGTGGAGTCCATGGACTCAAGGACATTCCGGGCGGCCTGGTTTTCAAAAGCGTTGGACAACCAGGATATGTATGGTCTTCCGCCGAAGTTGACCGCAGTTTCCAGCGTATTCCACTAGAGCGCGCTGCGCAACGACAGCCGTTCCTCTCTTCCTCATCCTCATCTCGTTGGTTAGCCTAGGGAAAAAAAAAGCCCGCCTACTGACCCATAAGGCCACGGGGCAGGAAGTCCGCCTCTCTCTTCCTGGTCTCCATCATGGCGGTGAGTAGGCGAGACCTGGCTTTGCTTTCCTTTCATCCATCTCCATCCGCGGCCGGCGGAGCCCACGAGGGCTGTTTCGCCGGTGGCTGGAGGAGGACGGAGCGCGCGATGCCGGTGGCGCTAAGACCGGCGGGGCTGTGCGAGCGCAGGGCTCGCCCTTCACGTCGCCGCCCATCCTAGGAAGGGGCTCAGGTCAGCGGCCCCGAGGGCCCAGACGTGGGGTCTGGGGGCTGCATTGAGCACGAGCGGAACGTACCGAGCTCCGTGTCGGTTCTTGGCCCGGGGGGCTTGAAGCTTGTTTTGGTGCTGGGGCAATTCCGCGTGTTCCTACGCTCAGCGCTGGTGCTAGTTTGCAGATAGCTCCGGAAGGGGAAGGGGCTGTCCCAAAGGCGCGTGTTTGCTGTATTTTCTTAGGGTTACATTGTATTCTCCCCTCTCCTACTGGCTTTGTATAAAGCGTAGTCTGTTATCCTACACCTTAGCCACCTTAGAGTTCAGGCTTACTGATAGCATTCGCCTCCCGGCGTGTGGAGGAAGAGACATGCGACCGAGCTGACCCGCCTTCGTGCGTCCTCAGCAAACACATTGAGACTCCTTTAATCCTGAGGGCTTTCGTAGGATTTGGGACGACAGAGATAAGTTAAAGAGTGGAGAAGACACTGGCTTCCCGCCTTTGACGGATCGTGAGGGTGCTGAGTGGCTTTCTTAACTCTTTGGCAGCAAGATCAAGGTGAAAAGGAGAACCCCATGCGGGAACTTCGCATCCGCAAGCTCTGCCTCAATATCTGTGTGGGGGAGAGCGGAGACAGACTGACCCGGGCAGCCAAGGTGTTGGAGCAGCTCACGGGCCAGACACCTGTGTTTTCCAAAGGTGAGTGGTGTCGATTGGATGGAGGGCCTTGGGTGTAACTAACCAGAACACTGGCGCAAACAGACCTAATGAGGATGTAGTGTCTGGCGTGATTGGCAGGTAGGAACGGGGTTAATGCCTTACCTTGCTTCTTAAGAAAGCCCTACGTCAGCTTATTTGCATAAAGTGTGAGTCCCTTGTTTTGTGACATGGGACAGTGACAGTGAAGAACAGGTTCTGTTGAAAGTGGGGTATGGGTGGTCTGTGGTTGGCTCGGATGCCGAGGGTGGGCATGTTAGCCTTGGAACATGTACAATGCTTGTAGGAGTACAGTTAGCTTTTTGAAATCATAGCTTTGATCGCTTTTGGTTCTTTAGTCTCATTCATTTGTCCCTTCCACCTCCTCCATGTCAGAGCCATGTGTTCTTTATGACAGGATAGTCCATACCTGTAAACCCAGTGCCCAGTCTGAAGCAGGATTGCTGCCAGTTCAAGGCTAGCCTGGACTACATCTGAAACACTGAGGGAATGTAACAGTGCTAAGCCTCTGCCTTATAAACTCTGGAGGCTTCAGTGTCATTTCAGGTTCTTAGTTGCTGGAATGGCCTAGTCCTTAGTGGCTGGGTAAATTAGAGGTTGAAAGCTCTGTTTTCTGTCTTAATAGATGAAGCTGAATAACACATTAGAACACCACTTGGAATGTGAATAGAAGCTTGACTCAGAGCTGCCCTTTGGGGAAGGGGTGGGCATGTGACATCACCTGCCTCTCTCCTCTACCTGCAGCCAGGTACACCGTCAGGTCCTTCGGCATCAGGAGAAATGAAAAGATCGCTGTTCACTGCACAGTCCGTGGAGCCAAGGCAGAAGAGATTCTGGAGAAGGGCCTGAAGGTGAGGCTGGCCCCTGTGGGCCACTGTAGTGTCAGAGCCCAGGTTTAAACTCAGCGGTGCCTTTGTTTTCCTTGTGCCTATGTGTTCTTGGATTTATATTCTTGGGGTTTTTCTTGCCCTTTGGAAGTTGGGATCATTTGATGGAATCTGTAAATGAGATTATTTTGTTTAGGGTAGGTGTAGCCTGTACTCCAGCCAGGTTACACAGTTCTGATTTTGCTCTGCTTTTACTAGGTGTCTGTATGAGCTCATATTGGGTATTTGAACACAGGGACTAATGTGCCTGCTTCGTTTTTCTCCTCAGGTGCGGGAGTACGAGTTACGGAAAAATAACTTCTCAGATACTGGGAACTTCGGTTTTGGCATTCAGGAACACATTGATCTGGGCATCAAATATGACCCAAGCATTGGTATCTACGGCCTGGACTTCTACGTGGTATGGCTCTTTTTAACCGTTTCTCGCTTCCAAGCTGCCTGTGAGGGTCTGCTGTTCCTCTATCATCCACAAGTGATGTCTTGGAGAGCCTTGTGTCTTGTCTGCCTGTGTGTTCCCGTGGGAGAAAGGGCCTTGTTCATAGCGCATGTAGGCTGAGTGGTCCCTGCCGCTGCAAAGCTTCTTGGGGGCAGTGTTGTGCTCCCTTGGGCCTTGGAATTGGCTATCCTGTGGCTGCCCTGTCTCCACTCTTAGGCTCAAAGTGTGAGACCTTAGCTTCTAATTGTTAGACCCCTGGACAGTGGTGAGTGTGAGAACTCAGGGTTGGAGCAGCAGAGCTTTGGGAAGTGCTTTTGAGCAAAGTGGGAGTGAATGTGTTTCTTTGTACAGTTTAGGACTTAAAATGTTCCACATTGCACGTGTAGGTGGTTTTTGTTGTTTGTTTCTGTGGGCTTTTTTTCTTGTGTTTTTTTTTTTGAGCCAGAATCTTGGTTTGAAGCCCACGCTGGCCTTGAACTCTCTACCTTGCTCTCTTGCATATTGAGCTGGGATCTACTGGCACGTGCAGCTGTGGCCTCCCCTTTACATTGCATGTATGTCCACACCATGTGTGTGCCCGGTGCCCATGGAGGCCAAGAGAGGGCAAGGGAATCCGATCCCTGCAGAAGACTGAGGTTCCAAGGTTGGGAGCAGTTGTGAGGAAGGAGAAAGGTGGGATATTTCCAGACAGCAGGGGGCACGTGTGTAGTGTCTAATGACAGTTCTTCCAAGCAAACACCTAGGTGCTGAGTCTTGCTTCAGAATCCGCTGGGTTTCTAATGGCTAGCGTGTGAGTCTTGTCCGTCCGCTGTTGGCTTTAAGCTGGCTAGATGACTGTCACTGTTCCTGGCACAGGTGCTGGGCAGGCCAGGTTTCAGCATTGCAGACAAGAAGCGCAGGACGGGCTGCATTGGGGCCAAACACAGGATCAGCAAAGAGGAGGCCATGCGCTGGTTCCAGCAGAAGGTAAAGCTGATTGTCCTTGTGTGCGGTGTTGGTGGCTGGTGTTGGGTTGGGAGCTCTGAAACACTGTGCTATTTGGTGGGTAGGATATTTGGGCAGTTTGATAAGTGGCTCCCAGGGTTGGTGGTTGAGAAGGCCCAGGTCTGGGTAGGTAGCTGGAATCAGTTCTTTGCTGTTGCCGATGCCTCTTGTTCTGAAAACATGCAATTTCTTCTCTTTCAGTATGATGGGATCATCCTTCCTGGCAAATAAACTTTATCCAAAAGGCCAATAAAGTTTTCTCAGAAAATCGTGTTGCTGTTGTGTGTTTGTGAAAGGAGCCTGGCTGACATCAAATCCTGGCACCTCTTAGCACCTTGAAGAGAATTGCTAGTAGCAGCCTGCATCCTGGACTCTGGTGTTTGCCTGCAGCTCAGACCTGAGCATTGTGCCCTGTGGTGCTGTGGTCCTGGTTTAAATGAGTTTTGAGGTGTGGGGGTAGGGTTTGGATTTAGTTTTAATTGAAGGCTGGGTCAGTGCTCTGTGTCCCAGGAAGTGTCCCTTGTTTGTGACTTGATGTGTGATGAAGGGACCATGAGCTTCTGGTGTGCTGCTAATGTCTGCATTTTGACTTTGCTGTGAATAATTGGGTTCCCTTTTAAAATGCGGTGGGGAGGTTGTGTCAGGAGGGAAGTCTCATGGGCAAATTGATTAGATTCCCAGTCCTCCCTTGATTAGCTGTTACCTGGAGCAAATTTGTGTTTTCTCCTTCATGGATCGGTTATTTTTAGACCACTACTAGGCTTTTACATCAAAAGCTGCTGCTGGGGTCAGGTGACACATGTGCACTGTTGAAGTGTTTGCTGTGAGTATGAGGGCCAAAGTTCAATACAGTTACTCATAGACACCAGACAGATGCCAGGACCTCTAGCTGGCCAGCCTAGCCTAATGAGCACCGGATCCTGTTGAGAGATTGCTCTCAAAAACAAGGTTATTGGCTCCTGTGGATGCACACTCTCCATTTAATTCATTTTTCATTTGTGTTTTAGATGTTTTTTTTTTTTTTCTGGAGCTTCATTGTCAGACCAGGTCAGAGAATCCACCTGCCTCTGCGTCCTGAGCGCCCTGCTGGGATCAAAGGCATATACTGCCGTGCCCAATTCTCAGATTTCTTTCAATGTTTTGTGCACAGTTGTTGACCTGCATGTAGGTCTGCATAACAGCGTTTGTGCTTGGTGCAAGTAGAGGCCAGAATAAGGCAAGTGGCATCTGACACCAGTGATTGGAATTTCACTTGTGACCTGCCCTGTGGATTTTGGGAATCAAACCTGTCCTCTGCAAGAATAGCTGGTGCTGTTTAACTGCTCTCTCCAGCTTGTTTGCTCATTGCGACAGCTCAGGTGAGCAAGTATGACCTCAGAAGCTTGTTTTTGATAGTGTTAATTTTTCACTCTTGGCCTTCCCTCCCCCTTAAGCCAGTCTCCTGTCACCTAGATTGGCTTGTGACTTGCTGTACGACATCCAACCCCTGGGTGCTGGGATTAGAGTGCCACCACACCCAGTTTACAGTGTCAGGCAAGCCAGGGCTGCTGCCTCTCACAGCTGCTCTGAATTGAGTGAACACCCTCGGAAACAGCTAAGCTAGCCTGGTGATAGGTAGATTGCAGTGGGAGCCTGTATTGTAGAATGAACACATCTAGAAGTGTAGGCACCTCTGCTGCCCATGGTTGTCAACTCATGAGTAGTGACCTCTCCACAGGGCAGTCCTCACATAGTCTGGAGCAAAACTGCTACAAGCAGCAGGGAAAGTAATGGTCACCACGACAGGAACAGGACAGCATTAGGAAGGCGGAGAACCACTGTTAGACTTAGCAGCTAGTCCTTGATGTTTGTATTGGAAGGATTTGTGTACAGAAGGGTTTGCTTTTGGTTTTTGAGATGGTCTCACTGTGTAGCCCTTGGTTGGCCTAGGACTCCTTTTACAGATTAGGCCAGCATTTGATTTAGAACTCAAACTGCATCTGATGACAGGGTTTCTCTGGGTAGCCTTGGCTCTCCTGGACTCACTTTGTAGACCAGGCTGGCCTTGAACTCAGAGGTCCACTTCCTTTTGCCTCCAGAGATTGGGTTGTATGCAGTTGAGATGGCTTTACATTTGTTATTTTTTAGTTACATTTCTGCAAAGGTGTCAAAGGTCTTTGGCAACCACCTGACAAGGTTCTGGGAATTGAACCTCAGCTTCAACTGAAGCCCTGGCAGAGCAAGTACTCTTAACTGCTGAGCCACCTCGCCAGCCTTCAGGTGACTTTGTTGAAAGCGGAAAACTGCCTGGGGTTCTGGCTCAGTGTTAGGAGGGGAAGCCAGCTCTCAGCATTCGGTATTGAGGTCATGGGCTGTCTAGGGGAGTGAAACAATAAGGGACATTTCCCTAGTCAGTACGCAGCAGCCAGGGGCTAGACAGTATGTGGACAGACAGGCTCACCTGGGACTTTGTATGCAGGCTGAAGCCTATTATCTGCCCACATCCTGATGCCAGAGCAGTGTAGAGTAGTGTCTAAGGACACTTGGCTAATAAACTTTTTTTATGACTTTTCTTGTGTGGTTGTTTCCTCTAGCTCTTAGCCATGAAAATTTGACAGTTGAGTACTGCCAGTCTTTGGGATAAGGCATCTATCTGCCCTAGCAGTAGGCCCAGGAATGCCAGACTCCTTTGTTGAGGGTTCTAATCCTGCAGGGACTTGACCATGCTAGGCCCGCGCTTTGCAGCTCTAAGGGCTGTTCTTTTGTTTGTAGTCAGCAGTTTGCTGTATGCCCAAAGTCCCTGATGTCCAAAGTGCTGCCATCAAGGATAATCCCATGTATCCTTAAGGGGGTCAAGTGATGTATGATGGGCCACAGCAATACAGGAGAATGAGGTCCTTATAACAAAGAAGGAAGGTGGGGATGGTTGAGGCTGGTAGGATGAGGCCACAGGTGTAGGAGGCCATCTTTGGGCTGTGGCTGCTTCAGAAGCTGGGAAACCCGTGAGGTAACTGTTTTGTGTGGCACTGGTCTTTATGTCCAGCGGGAAGGCCTGTCTGGGGATCTTTGACCCAAAAGGGATCAGATGGGGAGGAATATGGCACAGCGCATCTGTGGCGGTCAAAACACCTGGAGCCTGTTCCCTCCCCACCTGTAGGGGTTCCAGGAGTGGGACTCAAATCAGGCTTGCTGTGTCAGCACCTTCACCCGCTGAGCCCCTGCCGGTCCTGTCCAGACGCCTCAGAAGAGATGGGAAAGATGGGACATTTACATCTTAACGATTTAGACATCACAGTATTAAGTGAGAGCAGAGTGCGCAGTGAAGACGCTAAAACTACGACCACTGTCCTCTAGGCTTTTTGTGCTTTTTCTCTTTTAAATTTTACATGTATGAGCACTCCATCTGTATGTACACACTGCAGACAGTATCAGATCAGGTGGTTGAAGGAAGTCGGGTTACACTCACAGACACTACTCTTAGCTAGGCACTTTGTTAACATAGTGTCTTGGGTTTCTTTTTAAATGTAGTGGAGAGAATGAGGAATAGCTGTCATGTGAGCTTTTCCCTTGAAGCGGCCACATAATACCATCACCCCCACAGGGGGGATGCCAGAGGGCCTGGCAGCGGCTGCTCCAGCCATTAGATGATGTGATGCTATGGGAAGAACATGAAGCCGGGGAGTTTTTTATAAGTCTGGTTGACCCTGCTTCCCCTGCTAGCAGGCGGACTGCAGGCAAGCCTCTGCGACCCTCTGTAGAGAGGGTTTGGCTTCTTCCTGCAACCACGGGCTCATCCTAACTTAAAAATGAGACCTAGTGCTAAGGTGCGGTGACAATCTAAAGTCAACTGCCAAAGGGGCCTGAGTCCTAAAGAGTTAAGGGCCCAGAAACTGCCTACAAACAGTTTAAGCTGTCAGCCCCTGGAGGCCTCAGTGCCTGGGGGTGCAGAGCTACTTGGAGATCACTTGTTATGGAAACCGTGGAGTGGTTGTCAGAGGGGAATCTGGCCCAAGGTGCCTGGGGCACCACAAGGACTGAACTTGGCTCTTGAAAGAACATGTGCACCTGGCTTGCAGACCAGTGAGCAGAGAGGGTGTGTTTGTGCCAGTCAAGGCCCGCTGTGTAACCTGGCCCTGGGGTGTTACATAGTTATAACTATCATACTTGATAAAGTCGGTAGCAGCTTGAAAGAAGCTGAGAAGCAGGCAGCAGCTTACCCACGGAGGAAGTCACTTCTCCCTTTTTTTCTGAACATTGCTCTGATAGTGTAACTAACCCTTTGGAAAGCATTGTGACACCATCAAAAACACTGCTTTTCTAAGCCGGGCGCCCTGTTGCACGCCTGTAATCCCAGCACTCCGGGAGGCAGAGGCAGGCGGCTCTCCATGAGTTCAAGGCCAGTCTGGTCTACAAAGTGAGTCCAAGACAGTCAAGGCCACACAGAGAAACCCCATCTCAAAAAAACCAACCTCCCCACAGCATCCCCCCCACCCCCAAATAGTGCTTTTCTACTTTACAGTCTCACTGGGTGGTCCAGGCTGGGCCAAAAACTCAAAAGGATCCTGCATCATTGGCCTCCCGTGTGTGGGGGCTACAGACATGAGCCACCACCCCTTCCTAGAAATACAGTGGTGGTTATGTTGTTTTGCAGGGTTTTTGTTTCTTTGACGCTTAGTTCTGCTCAGATGCTACATGCTATGTCCTACAAGCACAGAGATGTAGTTTAAGCATCTGGAAGCCATGGCGTGTGAGTGAAATCACCACTGTGGTCCTGCCAGGTACCACAGGCTTAGTTCCTATACGGAGCTCACTAGCTGCCAGCTGCTCGCCCTCCAATGCTGCTGAAAGGAAATCCTGTGGTAATTGTTAACTTCAGGTAACTCCAGGAGCAGGCAGATCTCTTGTGACTTCGAGGCCAGCCTGGGCTATGTAGCAAGTTCCAGGACAGCCAGGGCTACACAGAGAAACCCTGTCTCGAAAAACCAAAAGAGAAATGAAAAGCTGTCTAGCATGTGGCACATGGCTGAAGTCCTGGCACCTGGAAGACTGACCAGCTGAAGCAGGGGCATCATGAGTTTGAAAGCAAGCCTGAGCCTCGGGGTGGGGCCTGTTTGAAAGTAAAAAGATGAAAATGCCACAAAATGGACCCCTAACGTCAGTCCCTGCCTGTCCCTCCTGCGTCACCCTTGAACCTGACTTAAACCGGGCACAAACCGTAGGTCAGTCAACAAACCTCTTTAAGTCACAGTCTTGGATAAAATAGATTCAACCCCTTCCTGACAGGGAAGGAGTTCCTTTCAAGAATCAGAGCATAAATGTGTTTAGCTTACTCCAAGTTTGCATCCTGCAAGTTGAAAGTTGGAAATACCCTCCTTTGTAAGCACCCTCCAAAGTGGTAGCCTCCGAGGCCACCAGGTTGATCGCTTGTCCTCACTCTGGCTATCCCCACACTATCCATGTGGCATACTGTTAGCTTGGGGAGAAAAAGTCAAAATTCAAAGAACAATTCTCACTGACTCCAGACCGCTTTGTTACTGTTGTGAAGTTAAAAAGCCCTAAATCTGCCTGACATGTCAGGTAGCAACTGTGATCACCTGAGCTCAGTCCCAGAACCCACCTGATGAAGGAAAGACAGCTCCTGAAGACTGTCCCCTGACCTCCACACTCTGCAGTCATGTATGCACATGCAAAATAGAAAAATAAAATGGTGCTGGAGATGGCTCAGTGGTGAAGGGCACTGGCTGCTTTTCAAGAGGATCCAGGTTCGATTCCCAGCACACATGTGGTGACTCAACCACCTCTCTCTCCAGTTCCACGGAACCTGATGCCCTCTCTGGCTCTCTAGACATCAGGCACACACATGTGAACAAAACACCCATGCGCAAAATTTTTTAATATATATATATTTTTTTCTTTTTCGAGATAGGGTTTCTCTGTGTAGCCTTGGCTGTCTTGGAACTTGCTCTTTAGACCAGGTGGGCCTCGAACTCACAGAGATCTGCCTGCCTCTTCCTCCTTGAGTGATGGGATCACAGGCATGAGCCACCATGCCCAGCTACAACTTTTTTTTTTTTTTTTTTTTTTGAGACAGTCTTACTTTTAGCTGTGGCTGGCCTGGAACTCACAGAGATTTACGTATTTCTTTCTCCGGAGTGCTGGGATTACAGATGTGCACCACTGCTTTGGCTTGTATGGGTTCTGGGAACTGGACTCAAGTTGTCAGGCTTGCTTTTGCCCTTGAGCCTTTTCACCAGCCCAGATTTTTTGTCTATCTGTTTGTTTCAGAGGTATTTACTTTAAGGGCTGGAATTAGACCCTGGACCTCGTGCGTGCAATGCACTCGCTACCACTGAGCTCCCCCAAAGGACTGCTAATCATCACCGTTTACTACGGCTGTATAACGTCCATGCGCTCTGAAAAGTTTGCTAAGACAATGCCTTTACTACAGATGATATGTTTCCATTAGTAGTAGTCTGTCCTTCTGCCCATGCTTATTCTGAGCCACTAATGTTTAAATCTACGCTGCTTTTTCAAACCACTCTGTCGTGTAGGAGGTAGAATTTCAGTCCCAGAAACGTTCTCAAAACCAAGGCTGAGTTCAGTCTTTAGCACACGCACACGCGCACACACACAAAATGCTGTTATGAAGCCTATAGAGAAGCCCTAAGGAGAACTCCATGATGGTCTTCTCCTGAGCCCTTACCTCACAGAAGGCGGCTGTGGTCAACTCATTTGATCCCTACGCAGCCCCATTTGTACGATCCTCAGTACAAACAACCACAGGTGAGTCAGCAGCCCTCAGCAGGCACAGCAGAGGTCGGGGTCTAAGACTCATGCTCTTGAGCCTTATTCCTCAGACTGCAACAACTAGAAGAGTCCCGCTCTGTGAATCAACGTCAGCTAATGCTGAACCCATCCAAAGTCGCTGTGACTCAGTGAGGTGCTTGCCATGTGAACACAGGACCTTAGTTCAATCCCCAGAACCCACGTGGAAACTGGACACGGCAGCAGGCACCTTCAATCTAGCGCTGTGGAAGCAGAGACAGGAGAATCCCTGGAGCTTGCTGGCCAACCGGTCTAATTAATTGATGGGCTACAGGTCAAGGAGAGACCGTGTTTCAAAAACTAAGATGGAGAGGTTGGGGAGATGGCTCAGCCGCTAAGAGCAGTTGCTGCTCACACAGAGGGCCCAGGTTCAGCTCCCAGTGTCCCTCATGGTGGCTAACAACCCCCTGTCACTCCCATTCCAGGGGATCTGATGCCCTCATCTGGCCTCTGAGGGCACTGTGTGCACATGATACGTAGATACCCATGCAGGCAAAACACCCATACCTTAAAAAAATAAAAAATAACAAAAATAAATTTTAAATAAGTGGAAAGCAATTTAGAAAGACACCTGACATCAACATCTATCTCACACACACAGGCATCAGACGTGCATGCGCAGTGTGTGCACATGAACACACAAATCTCATTTGTGACGCTATAACGCTCACCACACTTCAGAACAGCAGTGAGAAGGCTGTGGTGGATGACGCCCAGGGTTTGCTTAGGTTGTTCTGTGAGTACTGGCGTGGGGGAAGGAGGTGAGACAGGCTCATCTGATTTAAATCTCAGCACTGGGAATCAGAAATGTCAACATCTCCAGGCATGGTGGCGCACACCTTTGATCCCAGCTCTGGGGAGGCAGAGGCTGGCATATCTCTGAGTTTGAGATCAGCCTTGTCTAGATAGTGAGTTTTAGGACAGCTGGAGCTGTGTAGAAAGACCCTTCACTCCCCCCTCCCAAGAAAAAAAATGGCAATATTTAAAACATGGATGCCAAGGCTGGAGAGATGAAACACCTCAGTAGCTAAGGAGACAGAGTGCTCTTGCAGGACACCTGAGCTTGGTCCCCAAAATCTACACCAGGTGTCACACACTCCCTCTAAGTCCAGTTCCAGAGGGCCCCACATCTGTGGCACTTGCACAGATGTGTATATACCCCAACTCAAACACTCATGTGGTGCACGCCTGGAATTCTGCACTTGGGAAGCAGAGGCTGAAGAAGCGGGTTTTTGTCTGTCTGTTTTTTGCTGTCTCAAACAGCAAAGAATAAAAAGAGGGAAGGAAGGAAGGAAGTGTGTCTAGAACTGAGAAAGATGTCGGTGTGATCGGACATGTGGCAGAATTCACAGGCTTTATATTTAACAAAACACCTAGAGAGCAGAGCCGACCTGGAAGGCCAGCCCACAGAGGCGGGAGGGCACAAGCTGCAGAGCCGGGAGAGCCTAGACAGAAACTGGCTCTGACTCCTAACCACCTTGGCATCTTAGCATCTGAATCTCCTATCTTTAATAAATTGGAATAAATACCCATTCCTGACTTGGTTATAGTATTTTTGTTTTTGTTTATGAGACAGGGTCCCTCTGTGTAGCCCTGACTGTCCTGGAACTCACTCTGTAGACCAGGCTGACCTCAAACTCCCAGAGATCAACCTGCCTCTGCTTCCCAAGTCTGGGATCAGAGATGTGTGCCACCACCATCCAGCTTAATCCAAGTATTTTAGGATGGGAAAAACCCAGTTTGATCTGGGCCACATCTCCTGGTGGCAGCCTACGTAAGGGACATGGAAGAGAGAAGCGCTATTTGCTCTCAGTCTCACCAGCAAGTTCATTCCTTCACTGGCATTAGAGCCTATTTTGGGGGGGGGGATTCTGGATACTGCAGACCAGCTGAAACATCTGGCCTTGTGGACTGAACCACTATTGGATTCCTGGACCTTCCTTCGGTAGATAGCCATTGTTGGACTTGCTGAACTAGCCTGTAAGCCATTCTAACCCCCTTTCTACACACACATGTATAGATTCATTCTCTAAGTTCTGTTCTTCTAGAGAACCCTGGTCATTGAGGTGGCCAATGAGGTGGTCGGTTACAATGTTTACCATGTCGGTCAATCATATTAGTCACCATGGCAATTAGTTGCAGTGTCCACCATGATGGTCAGTCATAGTGATCACTGACTATGGCGGTCATTGATGTGGTCACCTTAAGGGACAAGCATACTGACCACTGATGTAGTCAGTGATGGTCAACCGTGGCGGTCATTGTATTCATCATTGCACTGGCCAGTTGTAGAATTCAGTGTGATGGTTAGCAATGATGGTCACTGAGGTGGTCAGCTGTAGTATTCTCTGTGATGGCCAGCTGTGGTGGTCACTATTGTGACCACTCGTAGTGACCAGTTGTAGTGTTCAATGTAATCATCAGAGGTTGTAGTTAGCTGTAGTCACTATTATGGTCAGCCATCACAGTCACTGTGATGTCCAGCCAGTATGAGTCACTTGATGGTCAACTGTAGTGGCCATTGTGGTGGTCAGCGTAGCCGTGGTGGTCAGTTCTAATAGCCATGTAATCATCAGCCATGGTGTTCACTGTGGGGATCAGTTGTAACGCTCAGTGTGATGGTCAGTCACAGTTGTCGATGTGGCCCTAGATATGGCCAGCTGGGACAATCCCTGTCATGCTCACTGTGTTGGTCAATTGTGGCTTTATAATCTCTCGCTAAGACTTATTTTTGTTATTTATTTCACTTTTAAAATTATTATTGGGCTGGAGAGCTGGCTCAGAGGTTAAGAGTACCCGCTGCTCTTCCAGAGGTCCTGAGTTCAACTCCCAGCAACCACATGGTGGCTCCCATCCATCTGTAATGAGATCTGGTGCCCTCTCCTGGTGTGCAGGCACAACATTGTATACATAATAAATAAATAAATCCTTTTTAAAAAAATTATTATTTAAGCCAGGTATGGTGGCACACACCTGTAACCTCAGCACTCAGGAGGCAGAGGCAGGGGGACCTCTGTGAGTTTGAGGCCAGCCTGGTCTACAGAGTGAGTCCAGGACAGCCAGGGCTACACAGAGAAACCCTGTCTAAAAACAACAAACAAGCAAACAAAAGAGTAAAAGTGTTACTCCATGCATATTCCTTCACGAGTTTGTCTGCATCATGTGTGTTCAGGAACCGGCAGAAACCAGAAGAGGGCACTGGCTCCCCTGGCATTGGGTCCCCTGGCATTGGGTCCCCTAGCGCTGGAGTCACCGGAGGTTGTGAGCTGCCGTGTGGATGCTGGAAGCTAAACCCAGGTTCTCTGCCAGAGCACTCAGTGCTTTACCCACTGAGCTGTCTTTCCAGCCCACGGTCTCTTCATCTCTCTCTCTCTTTAACATTTTTTACAATTATTTTTATGGTTTGTTTGGTTTTGTTTGTTTTGAGACAAGATCCTTCTTTGGAGCCCTGGGTATTCCAGAACTCATTATATAGACCAGGTTGGCTTCAAACTCACAGAGATCTGCCTGGCTCTGCCTCCCAAGTGCTGGGACTACCTCCTTTTGTTAAACAGTTGTTTCTCTCTCTCTCTCTCTCTCTCTCTCTCTCTCTCTCTCTCTCTCTCTCTCTCTTTGTGTGTATGTGGGTGAGGGTTGTCCCCTGACCAACCTCCACACATCCACATGTTCATTCAATTTCCTCAGTTTGAGCTAGCCTGGTGTATTCCTCATTAGATCTGTGAAGTACATTTTGGGGCAAAGTTTCAGAGAGGATTTCCCTCATGGGTTAGTATCAGTGTTACCTACATAGTTTTTTGTTTTTTTTTTTTATCAACTTGACACAAACTGGAGTCTTCTGGGAAGAGGAAACTTTAACTGAGAAAATGTCTCCACTAGATTGGCCCATGGGTCATTTTCTTGATTAATGATTGATGTGAAGTAGGCCCAGCCCACGGTGGGCAGTACTACTTCTGAGAAGGTGATCATAGGCTGTATTAAAAAAAAAAAAAAAAAAAAAAAAAGGAAGCTGAGCAGGCCTGAAGAATAAGCCAGTACACAGCTCTCCTTGATGGCCTCTGCTTCAGTCCCTACCTTGAGTTCCGGCCCTGACTTCCCTCCTTGATGGGCTGTGATGCAGATATGTGAACCAGACAACCCCTCACCTCCCCAGGTTGCTTTTGGTTTTAGTGTTTATCACGGTAACAGAACGCTGCTAGGACACAGTGGGATGGCCGAAAGTGTCTGACCTGAAGTTACTTGGGAACATGGCATACGGTTGCATACTGTAAGGCCAAAGACCAGAACTGAAAATAAACTTCAGGCAGATATCCTGCTCCTGGGCTCCACCCCTAACCACAACCAGTGCACTCTGGCTGGGAGAGGTGCTTTCATAATGGGGAGTAGGGGAAGAAGACTGAACAACAGCTCTGAAATGGTGTCTCTCCTGGGATAGAAAATAGTAAATCCCTTGTAGATACTGAGAACCAGGAAGAGTTACCCGAAGGCAAAGAGGAAATACTAGCGTGTACCCAGGGGTGCTAGATCAGGGTTGGAAATAAGTATGTGTGCACACAGGTTATCTAAGTGTGCATGCTACCTGGTCCTGTCTGCTGGAAAGTCCTGGAAACAACCCTGTAGTATGAATTCTGGAATTTTGGCTTCTTTAAAAAAAAAAAACAGAGAAATATAAGAATGTGCTTTCATTTTAATCCCTGGAATAGGGATGTGGGCCTGCACCGGACTCTCTACAGCAGCTGACTATTATTTGCCTCATGCTCTGGCAGAGGCGTGGTTTTGCCAGCTCCAAATAATATCTGCAGTTGTATGACATTTAGAATCCTGGGAACTTTTCAGAGGGTATCTAAATGCTAGGGCCCTAGAGGTGGTGTTGGTGATTGTTGGTCATTCAGTGGGGTTGGTTTTAGTTTGTTAGTAGCTGTGTTCAAAAAAGAAACAAAAGGAAAGAAATTAGATTCGGGGATCTCTCTCCCTTTCTCACTCTCCTATCTTACCTTCTCTCCTATCTAGTGATAGGGGTAAAATTGGAGGTCAAGATAAAGGATGGGAAAAAGAAGAACCCACAAAGTGACAAAGGTGAGCTACATCTTAGTAACACCACTTTAACTAAGTAGTCAGAACTGAAGTCAGCAGCCACAAAGCACACAACAGCAGAATTTATGTGTCTTTTGTTTGTTTGGCTTTGTTTTCTTGTTTTGTTTTATTTTTCTGAAACAAGTTTTTTTGTGTGTAGCCCTGGCTGTCCTGGGCTCGCTCTATAGACTAGGCTGGCCTCAGACTCACAGAGATCCACCCTCCTCTGCCTCCTGAGTGCTGGGATTTAAGTTGTGCACCACCATTGCCCAGCAGTTTTGTCTGCATAGTGAGTTCCAGGCTCAGCCGTGACTACATAGTGGGACCCTGCCTCAAAAAAATTTTTTTTTCTTCAGTGAGTCTGGAGAGATGACTCATCTTGCAAATAAGAATCCTTGTCCTCTTTGCATAAAACTGAAGTTTAGTCCCAGCACCCACACTGGACTGACTCCAGGAGATCCAGGGCTGCCTCTGCCTTCCTTAGACACCCACGTGAGCATGTACATACTAACACACATACACAAACAAAGTAAACGTTGGCAGGTGTAGTGGTGCAAACCTTTCATCTCAGCACCCTCGAGGCAGAGGCAGGCGGAGCTGCACCGTTCCAGACCAGCCAAAGGCAAACAGTGAGACTTTGCAAATGAGTAAATAAGAATTTTAAAAATAAATATTTAAAGTGTGTTATTTAGGGGCCAGAGAGAGGGCTTAGTAGTTAAGAGCACTTGTTTGTGCAGAGGACCTAAGCTCCGTTCCATGTGGCAGCCATGACTCCATAACTCCAGTTCCAGGAGGTACAAGGACTTCTTCTGACCTCTAAGGTCATCAGGCATGCACATGGTACAGACATACATGTGAGCAAAGCGCTCATGCACATAAATCTAAAAGTTAAAATATTTATTATGTATTATTATTGTGTTGGGGGATGCATGTACCACAGCACATGTGTGGCGTTCAAGGGACAACTTCGCGGGGTCAGTTGCTTCCTTCCACCATGTCGGTGCCCAGGAAATGATCTCATGTGTCCAGGCTTAGCAGCAAGCAAGCACCTTTACCCGCTGAGCCATCCCACCAGCTACCAGGAGTTTTTCTTTCTTTCTTTTCTTTTCTTAGATCCCTGCACATCTGCCTCTGCACAGACCCTTCCAGGACCTTAGTGTGCTCATTTGTGGATTCCCCAAACACTTGTTTAGTGCCTCTACCATGGCTACCAAGAAGACTTAGTCATGGTCCCTGCACTCAGGGAGCCCACAGGAGGCTGGAAGTGAGTAAAAGCTTTTCAAAGCAAGGGTTGTACAAGCTGAGTGTAATGAGGGCAAGGCTGGGATCTGGGGTTAACAGGACCCTGAAACTACAGCCAGGCAAGTGTGGAGAAGTTCAAGTCTGTCACAGTGACTGGAACAGAGGAGGAGGATTTAAAAAGGGGGAGGGGGGAGAAGCAAGGCTTAAAGCACTGAGGGACCGATGACACTGTGGAAGACATGGACAAATGTGTGCTTACCTCAGATAGGGAGCCTACGACAGAAATAAGGGCGCTCTCAAGTCCAACTTGGTGAACCAATGAGACTAGCTTTGCTATTTTTTTTTTTTTGAGACAGGTTCTCATATGTAGCCCTGGCTGACCTTGAACTCACAGAGCAAGGCCTGCTTCTGCGGCCTGTGTGCTGGGATTAAAGGCATATGCCACCACAACTGGGTACCAATGAGTTTTGTTGGGATTATTTACAGGAGCAGAAATGGCTTGGACTGCTGACTCACCAGAGCCCGCCCTGGCAAGGATGACAGCTGTAGAAATCCGAGCATACTGCACAACTTGAAGGCAATTGGGCAGGTTGGACAGAGCCTCCTTCAGGTGGCTAGGCTTTCCTGAGAGTGTCTCCCAGCCATCTTTGCTGCTTATTTAAGCTTGGAGGAGGGATAGTGCTAGATAATCTGGTCAGTTTCGGGGACTTCCTGAGGCTGTCGAGTTGTTCACTTTCTGAATTTTAAGCAGCTTCCATCTGAGATGGAGTGTTTGATATTTTCCCTGAAGACGGAAACTGGCACAGAACACTGTGGTAGGCACTTGTGCCATAGCAGCCTCAGTTCGCTGGTACCCAGCAGGAGCTGAAGCATTTGCTGAAGTAAATATTGGGTGTGCACCGTAGCCCGGGGACAGTGGTTTTCTGCCTGCTCCGTACATTGGAATCACTTAGGGAGCTTTAAAAAGTGAACACCCTCTGCTGGGTGCGGTGGCGCACACCTGTAGTCCCAGCACTCAGGGAGGCAGAGGCAGGCGGATCTCTGTGGGTTCCAGGAGGACCTGAGTTCACATCCCCAGTGTCCACGTACAAAAGCAGAACTCAGGCTGACAAAATGGCTCAGCGGGTGAAGGTGCCCACAAGCCAGAGGGCCTGGGGTTGATCCCTGGCTCATTTGGAGAAAAGACAGAACCAGCTCTTGGAACATGGCCTCTGAGCACCACATGCGGGTGGCACACCCCCGCAGCCTGCACCCAGGTAGATGCGTCAATGCAACTTTGAAAAGATTTTTTAAAATTTATCTTATGTGTGGGAGTATTTTGCCCACACGTACACCTGAGAACCCGTGCCTGGGCCAGCGAGAAGAGAAAGTTGAACCCTCTGAGGTTGGAGTTGTGGATGTGTTGGGTCCCAAAGGAACCCAGCACAAATGGCTGAGGTGACTACTGTCACATCGACGCTGAGCTGGCTGCCAGGCTTCTGCCATCCTTGCCAGCACCTGTGCTGGCTCGTCTCTGCTCTTCTCACCCTGCCTCCTACCCTTCACCTCTCCGCTTCCCGGGCTTCCTTTCCTTTCCCCCAGCCTTTCTTTCCTGGGTAACCCGGCCACCGTGTGTTTCCTCAGCCCCTAGGCCCTCTTGGCTCTTCCCCCTGTACTTTGGTCACTCTTTCTTCTCTCCCTCTCTCCCTCTCCTCCCCCCACCTCCTCCTCTCATGGCCTGGTCTATCTATTCTGCTGGCCACGTTCAGTGTGGACCCTTCCAGATGCCCCTGGCTCTTCTCTCCCTCATATCTACGGTGCCGCCATGTGGGTGCTGGCAATTGAAGCCATGTCCTCTGAGAGCAAACCAGTGCTCTTGACCACTGAGCCGCTCATTCCTCCAGCCTCCTCACGCGTGTCTTTTCTTTCTTTCTCTTCCTACTTATTTATTTATTTATTTAGATATAGGAATTCCATCTGTAGACCAGGCTGTCTTGGAACTCAGGTCCACCTGCCTCTGCTTCCCAAATGCTGGGATTAAAGGTGTGTACCACCACCTGCTACCCCCCCCCCTTTTTTTTTTTGAGAAGCAAGAGAGCCTGGAGAGATGGTTCAAAGTTTAAAGGGATTCGTTGCCAAGCCTGATGACCTGATTTTGATTTCCAGGACCCACATGTTGTAAAGAGAGAACTGATTTGCACAGATATCCTGTGACTCCCATGAGTCCTGTGGCGTAAACACACATGTGCACACACACACACACAGACACACACACACACACTTTAAAAAATTAAGTCCTTACAAGGTGTTGGTGGTGCACACCTTTAATCATACTCGTGAGGCAGGGGAGGCAGATCTCTGTGAGTCTGAGGCCAGCCTGGTCTACGGAGCCAGTTCCAGAACAGCCAGGGCTACACAGAGAAACCCTGTCTCAGAAAACAAAAAACAAAATCTTGCTGGATGTTATGGTCAAGTATGTAATCATAACCTTTGGGAGGTGGCAGCAGGAGGATCAAGAGATCATGGTATCCTTAGATACATGGTAAGTCTGATGCCAGCCTGGATAAAATGAGACCCTGTCTCAGGGCTGAAGAGATGCCCAGTGATTAAGAGCATTGGCTGCAGCACTTGGGAGGCAGAGGCAGGCAGACCTCTGAGTTCGAGGCCAGCCTAGTCCACAGAGTGAGTTCCAGGACAGCCAGGGCTACACAGAGAAACCCTGTCTTAAATAAACAAACAAAACCAAAAAATTTGGCTGCTCTTCCAGAGGACCTGGGTTCAGTTCCCAGCATCTACATGGCAGCTCACAACTCTCTGTCACTCCAGTTCCAGTGGCCCCTCACACAGACATGTAGGCCAAACAACAAACATACATATAAATAAATAAATAAATAAATAAATAAATAAATAAATAAATAGAGACCCTGACTCAAAAACAAACTACAACAAGCAAAACCCAGAAAAGTCTTTAATGGGAACCTCAAGGCTGAGGGGCAAGTGCGGAGAGCAATGGTCAAGCTCCCAGGGTGACTGTGGGCAGTCTGGGCCCAGAACAGGGGCTTTGCTCTGATTTGCATAGAAGAATCACCCTGAACTGACAGAATGAAGGAGTGATGGGGGAGGGGTGGGGGAGGGAGTGATGGGGAGGGACAGTGGGAGGAGGGGAGACAGAGGTGACCTTAAGGGCAATCAGGCACATGGATTCAGTAGAGAGAATGAGAACCCCCAACAAGGGGATGAGGGGTACAGGGACTTTCCAGGGGTCTTAGGAAGGCACAGGATCGGGTGCCTGCAGGTGTGTTGGGGGTAGGGACCAGAACACCCCCAACTTCTGACTTGAGCAGCCTGATGAATCATGCCTAGGTCTCTATTGACCTTCTACTGGCCCAGGGTTTCCCTAGGCTTTTTGCCTCAGGTTCTGAGTAATTTCATTACTTTCATTTCTTCTTTATGACTTTCCTATCCCTTTTACCTACTTGTGTGCGGCAGGGACCATGCTAACACACACACACACACACCCCACACCTGGCACCATACTGTCTCCAGCACAATTCTCTGGACTCAGAACACTGCCTCTTTGCTTCAGATGAAGTCTTACCATGTTACTCAGCCTGGGTCCAGACAATCCTCCTGCCTCAGCCTCTCCAGTAGCCAGACTCCAGACGTGTACCACCATGCCCAGCTTTAGAGCTGTTTTAAGACAAGTGGACCAGTAGGTTGGGGTAGGGGCGGCATTTCCACACGTGGAGAAGACTGACAAGTTGCTGCTCCCTGTGAGGCCCACGTTCACTGAACGCTGCCATCATCTCTAGATGCAGGTCATTCTGCTGTTCCTTCTTGTGGTTGCGATGATACTGGTGAAGCTAACCTGCCCGTACAAATAACACAGCAGCTTGAGTGAACAGTAGGAAGATGCGTCCACATACAGGCGCTTCTGGACAGTGCCCGGGTAAAGCACGCGCAGGGCCTGGGGAACACCTGAACACGATGACCCATCATAGTCTTATGTGTCCTTGACATTCATCTCAGAGTTATAGCTAGAATTACCCCACGGACACCAGTGTTCAAGTGTAGGAATTTATTCAGTGAAGAATTTTGAGGCAACAGTTTGGTTTTTTAAAGATGTGTTATTATTTTAAATTATATGTAGGGCTGTGTGTGAATGTAGGGTACGTACATGTGAATGCAGCTGCTGGAAGATGTCAGATCCCTGACAGCTGGAGTTACAGGAGGCTGTGAGCTGCCTGATGTGGAGACTGGGAACTGAACTTGGGTCTTCTAGCCATAAGCCATCTCTCCACATCTTGTTTTGTTTATTCTGTGTTTTGTTTGCTTGTCAATAAAAAAAGAAGAAGCTGTAGACGACTTCCATGTCTGTAGGAGGAGGCACTGAAGAGATGTGTCCCCTCTATGGCGTGGGAGTGAATGCCAGTGTGAAGAGTGTCTAGTAGCACCTTCTGAAGAGAAGGGACACACACACAGCATCTCGCTTTGGCGTTGGAAGCAAACACTGAAAATGCTTCAGCCAAGAAAGAAAGGCAGTGAACTGTTTAGGGTGGGGAATGGGGACACTCTGCAACAGCTGCTGGGCTTGAGTCCCGGACTCTGGCTCTGCAGTGACAAACATTCCTGGGTTCAAACCCCAGCTCTGCTGTGATCTGTGCGTATCAATCACCTTCTTTGAGCCAAGGCTTCTTCACAGGTAGAGTGGGGACAGGAGGTGTCATGGGCTTGCAGCAAATTAATTATTTAGCTTATTAAGTGCTTCGTATAATGTGCCCAAGCAGTATACAGCCGCATTGAATTCGTGTTCTCTCTCTCTCTCTCCCTGTGTGTGTGTGTGTGTGTGTGTGTGTGCACGCGCACTCATGGGTTCATTTGGGTATGTTTAAACATACATTTGGAGGCCAGAGGTTAACCTTGAGTATTGATCCTTGGAAACTGTTCAACTTGTTTTTTGAGACAAGGTCTCTCACTAGAAGCAGTTATGCTGTACTGGGGGCCAGTGAGCTCCCTAGATGCACTTCTCTGCCGCCCCGGTGCCGGGACGGCAGGCTTATACCACACCTATCCTTTTCTGTTCCCGTTAAGGGTGGAACTCATGCTTGCAAGACCAACACTTCACCAGCCAGGCTGTTGCCCAGCCTGTTTTCTTACACGAAAAATGTAGATTACACATCAGATTTGCAGAACTCTTTGTTTTCGTCTTTTGAGACAAGAGATTCTCTCTATTTAGCACTGGCTGTCCTAGAACTCAGTCTGTAGACTAGGCTGGTCTCAAAGAGATCCTCCTCCTGCCTCTGCTTCCTGAGTGCTGGGACTAAAGGCAGGCACCACCACCAGGCTTCAGGGTTTTAAAGATTTTAGGTCCCTAATCAAGGACAATGCATGGAAAGGACCTAAAAACCCAGCTCAGTAGTAGCCCATAGACTCAGTCTCCAAGTGGGGTCCCTAGTAAGGGGAGCAGGGACTTTTTCTGGTATGAACTCAGTGTCTGGCTCTTTGATCACTTCCCCCTGGGGGTGCAGCCTTGCCAGGCCACAGAAGAAGACAATGCAGCCAGCCCTGATGAGACCTAAGGCTAGGGTCAGATAGAAGGGGAGGAGGACCTTCCCTGTCAGTGGACTAGGGGAAGGGTGTAGGGAGAGAAGAAGGAGGGAGGGTGGGATTGAGAGGAGATGAGGGAGGGGGCCACAGCCAGGATACAAATTGAATAAATTGTAACAAGTGATAATAATAAAAAATTAAAAAAAATATTTTTAAGTAATAGGATGTTAGACTCTTCCTGGCCTCATTGCAGAGTTGCTAATGCAAGTCTCTAAATTTATCTGAGAGTGGGTCCCACTGAATGCCCACTGGAAGAAGGACACACTTCCACATTTGCAGGTTGAGAGGACTAGGAGCGTGTGTCTGGAGTGGGGCAGCAGGTGAAACCACCCGTGTGCAGCTCCAGCCCAGCCAGGTTTCTTTCTGTCTTCTTCTTTTAGGCTTGAAGGAGTGACTGGTTTTCAAGGGAAGTTGTGAAAGCTCCTGGCTTAATTTTGTACACAGTGTGAGTGCAAACACAGCACACCGGCAGGCCATACTGAGCCCACAAGCTGCAATCTCAGCTGCCGTCTCTCTGTGCTTGCTGGACCAAAATATTTACTAAGTGCAGCTCTGCCTGGAGCGCTTTCTGTCCTGGTCACGTTCATGGCTCGGTGACAGCGAGCCTGCTGGCTTGGCCGTCCTGTCAGTCCTGAATCAAATCTGCTGAGGTTAGCCTGCTGTTTCATTGAGCTTTTCACTCACGTCACCCAGGAACACAGAGCGTGGGCATCTTTTCATGCATCTGTAGAACCTTCTTCTTGAGCTGGAAAGATGACTCAGTACTTAAGAGCATGTGCTGTTCCTGCAGAGGAAGAACACGCATGTCAGGTGGCTTACAACCACTTATAAGTCCTTCTCCAGGGGATCAGGCAACCCACAAACACACAGACAGCATGCACACACAAAACACGTGATTTAACGGGCGGGAGGGGGAGGGGGTTGCAGGCCTTTAATCTTAGCACTCAGGAGGCAGAGGCAGGCAGATCTCTGTGAGTTCAAGGCTAGCCTGGTCTATAAAAGCAATCCCAGGACAGTCAAGGCTACACACACACACACACACACAGAAACACTTTAAAAACCCTTTCTTCTTCCCCAACAGACTTTTCCCCCTTCTCTTTTCTTCTGTTTTTGTTTTTTGTGACAAACTCTCTAGTAGTCCAGGCTGACCTCAAAGTCATTATGTAGCCAAGGATGGACCTCAAGTTTATGATCCTCCTGCCTCTACCTCATGAGTTTTAAGATCACCACTAAGCCCGGTTTTATGGAGTGCTAGAGACTGAACCAGGCTGTGTGGGTGCCAAGGAAACACTACCAACCAAGCCACATCCCCAGCCCCTCATGAAACATTTGTTTCAGGTTCTTTCGATCATCCTCTAGATACTGTCAGATGAAGGGCAGGATGTTCTTTTTGTTTTGTTTTGTTTTTGTTATTTGTGTGTTTGCTTGCATAAATCAGGACAATAGTACTGTTGCAATAAATATTTGGATGGGCCAGGGAGTCTAGCTTATAGTGGAGTACTTAGCTAGCATGTGTGAGATGCTGGGTTTGGGGCTAGAGAGAAGGCTCAGTGCTTTGGTGGTTAATACATGTCGCTTTTTTTTTTTTAAGTCAGGGTTTCTCTGTGTAGCCCTGGCTGTCCTAGAACTCTCTCTGTAGACCAGGCTGGCTTTGAACTCATAGAGATCCACCTACCTCTGCCTCCTGAGTGCTGGGATTAAAGGCATGTGCCACCATGCCCATCCTCTCAAGAGTTCTTCTTTTTTTTTTTTTTTTAAGATTTTGTTTATTCTATGCATGAGAGTTCTATCTGAAGAGGGCATCAGATCCCAGTATAGATGGTTGTGAGCCACCCTGTGGTTTCTGGGAGTTGAACTCAGGACCTCTAGGAGGAGTAGATGGATCTCTGAGCTCCTAACCACTGAGCCATCTCTCCAGCCCTGACTCAAGAGTTCTTAATTTATTTTGTGCTATTTGGAATTCTCCAGGAGCTTTTGACTTCATTGCAAAAGAAACCATATATGTTGAAACGCCTTTAAAATAATTGCTATTGCATATATTAATTGCACAAAGGAGTTTGATTATGACATTAAAATATACACAATTACAATTTATTTATTTTCTTGTTTTTATTTTATATCCATAGATGTTTTGCCTGCATGTATGTCTGTATACCATTTGCATGCCTGGGGCCTGCAGAAGCTAGACAACAGCATTGGGTTACCTGGGGAATGGAGTTACAGAAGATTGTGAGCCACACTGTGGGTGCTGAAAATTGAACCCGGGTCCTCCAGAAGAGCAGCTTAACCACTGAGCCATCTCTCCAGCCCCAGGAAACCTATTTTAAAAAATAAATCTGTGGCCACAGCCACACGTTTAATCCCAGCACTCAGGGAGGCAGAGGTAGGTGGATCTCTGTGAGTTTCAGGCCAGCCTGGTCTACAAAGTGAGTCCAGGACAGCCAAGGCTACACAGAGAAAAATGTGTCTCAAAAACCCAAAAATAAATAAATAAATCTGTACTGTAACCTTTATCGTTATTACAGATCAAGCTGTTGTGGAAGCGCCAATAACTAGTAAAATTTTCAGTTGTTAGTAGGCCTGGGATGTAGCTCAGTGGTCAAGGAGTTTACCTAGCTTCTGAGACATTCTGCATTCAAACCCTAAAACCCCAGACAAACAAAATCCTTTGCATGAAGGAGCATAATGTTTCTTTAGTCTGCAGGGCTTGCTGGAAATATTTATTGGCTCGACATCAGCATATTCACCAGACACAGCTTCACCACCCCGAAAACATGGTGATGCATTCCCCCCCCCCCGCCCCCACCCCAGCCCAGTAGAAGCAGAAAGCACAGCTGCCCTCATGGCTGCTCTGCCCTCTTCCTTCTTTCTGTCTCTTTCAGACACTGGTCAGAGGTCTTAAGCAGGCTTCGCCTGGCACTGTTTCCCTGACGCTTCCTTCCCCTTCCGTCATGCGGCTCCATTGTAGGACATTCTTTCGTATCTCCTAATTCAAAAACCCAGGCTTTCAGGTGTGTTCTCCATCTCCTACTTGCAGAGACTAACAGCTTGCCTACACTGTCATGTTCTTCTGGGGCTTTCATAAAATCGCCCTCAAGCTTAACACAACAACAGAAATAGGAAGTAGAAAGGGAAGTAACTGGTAGCACAGACTCTTGTAGGTAATAAGGAAGTGTCACATTAGGCCACCTTAGAGCTTTCAGTGAACAGTGCCGGAGAAGTCAGTCAGTATGGGAAGCTCTTTCAGGGTGAAATGGGACACCTTGCTCACAGTCAGAGGTCTGGGTTCAGCTACTGCATTCACAGCACTGACTCACTCAGCCTGATTTTATTCTCTCTCTGTAACCTGAAGACAGAGACTGCAACATCTAAAGTGCTGCCCCTGCTAACAGCATTTGAGTCTCCCATTTGGGTTTGTTGTGTTGTCTGGCTCACCTCTAGGTCAAGGGGGCACTCATCTGGGGGAAGGGGTCTGGCAGCATACCTGTCCCCAATACCGTATGCCTAGAATGATCTGTTCGGGTATGTGCGGTCTCTGCCTCCTGGGTACAAGGTAACTACTCGAGAGAAAGTTCCTTGAGGGTTGTCACGCCAGCTTGAACACGGCTGTTCCATGTGGCTGGTTTGCATCTGTGCTCAAGATGGTCTGACTCATGTATTCAAGGTAGAGCTGTGCCTCATAACCCTGCACTTTTTATCTGAGAGCGTCTGCGGGCATTTCACTGAGTACGGGGCATTTTGAGCAAGGTTGGGTGGTGTTCTGGAGTGGTTGCTTGGTCCATTTCCTCTCCCTACCCTCACCCAAGGTCTCACACATCCAGTCCTCTTGTGCCTGCTGCTGGAGTGCTTGTCCACTCACAGTTCTGAGCAAATTCTTTTCTCCAAGATCTACGCCAAGCCAGGTGTGGTGACACACCAGCACTTGGGGAGACAGAGGCAGGCAGATCTCTGTGAGTTTCATGCCAGCCTGGTCTACAAAGTAAGTCTAGGACAGCCAGGGCTACACAGAGAACCCCTGTTTTTTCTTCTTTTTTTTTTTTAATTTTTATTTTATGTGCATTAGGGTGAAGGTGATTCCTTGGCATTACAGACAGTTGTGAGCTGCCATGTGGGTGCTGGGAATTGAACCCTGGTCCTTTGGAAGAGCAGACAGTGCTCTTAGCCACTGAGCCATCTCTCCAGCCCTCTTCTCTTGAAAAGCAAACAAACAACAAGATCTCCTCCAAATGGTCCCGCTCATGACCTCCAGGCAGAGACAGACTCCCCTCTTTATTGGTATTCACTCAGTCACTTACAAGCTAGCAACTTTCTCCCCACTGCCTGGAAAGTTCTTGGGAAACACCCGAGCACTAACTCACAGCCCAGCCCTCACACAGCTGCTAGATCACCAGAGGAGAGAAGGTATATAGCTTGAACCTGCTCGTTCCTAGGGATGTGGTGGTGGTGGGGGCATCAAGGAAATGAATGAATGAATGAGTGAGTGAGTGAGTGAATTGCTTCTTCCCAAGTGGCTTCTAAGGCAACAGAAAGCAAAGTAGCTTAAGATCAAAGAGTTTAGTACACAATGTAATTTCAGGAAGCAGAGGCAGGAGGATAACTAAAAATAAGAGGGCAGTATATCCTACATGGTGAATTTCAGGATAGCCAGGGCTACAGAGTTAAAAATAAATAAATAAATAAAGAGCCAAGTTTCTTCATGTGCCTTTGGTTTTAGTTTTTGTTGTTTTCAAGACAGGGTTTCTCTGCGTAGCCTTGGCTGTCCCGGAACTCACTCAGTGGATCAGGCTGGCCTCGAACTCAGAGATCTGCCTGCCTCTGCCTCCCGAACGCTGGGATCAAAGGTGTGCGGCACCATCGCCTGGCTTTACCTTTTGGTTTTGTCCTCTATCAAATTGAAGGTTCTCCTTTCACATTTCCAGGCCTTGGATACTCCATCCTTAAAATGTCTCTGGTTGTGCTGGGTGGGAGATGTGTGAAGTGGCACAGAGCTATGCCACCAGGAAGACACTCAGCCAATATCAGTTTTTCCTGCCTTCTTCCTCCAGGCTTTCACTGAGAACACTTTCATCTACTGAACCATCTCTGGGGCCATCAATTTAGCCATTTAGTATCTATCCAGCTACAGAGCACAGAGAACCTCCCTGAGCTTACACAATGAAAAGGCAACCAAAATAAGCAAGATAAAAAAAACTAAGGGAAGTTTGTAGGCTACTACTGGATACAATGTATGCAAACGCAGGACATTTGAAAGTATTGAATTACTTTTGTTACTTTGTGTGTGCTGGTGGAAGCAGCCCGATCCAAGCCAGGGCCTGCTACAGCTCCCCTAAGATAAGGAGCTGAAGTGCCTTCTCCCCCCCCCCTTTTTTTTTTTGGTGTTTTTGTGTAGCCTCAGCTGTCCTGGAGTTGCTTCGTATGTCAGGCTGGCCTCAAACTCACAGAGATCCATCCACCTGCCTCTGCCTCCCAGAGTACTGGGATTACAGGAATGTGCCACCAAACTCGGCTTTTTTTTTAAAGGCAGGGTCTCTATGTAATCCTGGCTGTCCTGGAATTCCCTATGTCACTAGGCTGGTCTCAAACTCAGTAATTTGCCTACGTCCTGAGTGCTGGGATTAAAGGTGTGTGCCACCGTTGCTTCAGGTTAGCTTTTTCGGGAGGGGGGGGGTACAGATTCTCCATGGACTTGGCTCCAAGATCCCTGAAGAATACTGCACTCTGTCCTCGGTAGATTAGGAACCACTGAACATTTCTAGGTCAGCTACCCACCAAGTGCCAGCAGGAAGTTTAGCCCAACTTCAAGGCAATACGTGAATGTGTAGATTTTGAGTCCCACATACCATTTCCTGGAGTTGTCTGTCTCAGCTTGACCTTATTGTACTGAGGAGAGCAAAGAGTCTGTAAACCTGGTTCTCAGGAAGGTGCCATCCCTGAGCTTTATCCAACTGTGGACCCAAGATGTAGTCAGCGCAGACACCCAAGCCTGTGAGCAGAACAGTGACCACAGTTATGCAAAACAGACCTGCCCAACTGTGAGGAATTTGTATGCTGTTTTCCAGGAGAATTCAGTGTTCCTCCTTAACCAGACCGTGTGTTTGCCTAACAGTTGCTCCTTTCTTCCTTGTTTCCCTTTCTTATTTAATGTGTGTGTGATAGGGAAACATGCATGTACCTTGATGACTGCACAGGTCAGAGGCCAGCTGATTCTCTCCTTCCGCCTTTATCATGGTCCCAAGAATAAAACTCAGTAAGTCAGCTGATTGTCTGGCAAGCTCTCTACCCACCTGGGCCATCTCCCTGGCCCCCATGTTTACGTTTTGTTTTGGAGGGGGCTGTTATATCGCAAGTCTTTAGTCCCAGCACTGGGGAGGCAGAAGCAGATGGATCTCTGTGAGTTGGAGGCCAGACGAGGCTCCCTACTGAGACACTGCCTCAAACATTTTTTTTCCTAAAGATTTATTTTTGTTTTTCTTTTTTAAAATTATGTGTGTATGTATACGTGTGTCTGTGTATGGGTGTGTTCATCTCGTGCAGGTGCTCTCAGAGGCCAGAGGCACAGAACACCCTGGAGTTGGAGTTAACGGGGAGTTGTTAAGATAAACCCTAAGATAAACGGAATTTAGGTCTTTAGCAAAAGCAGCAGATGCTCTTAACTGCTGATGCATCCCTTAGCCCCCTCTTCCTTTTTTTTTTTGACAAACTCTCCTGTAGTCCAGGCTGGACTGCAGTTACGATGGTGTGAGGAGGCTGCGTTTAAGTGGAGCCAAGCAGTGGCGACACGCCTTTAGGGAGGCAGAGGCAGGTGGGTCTCCGTGAGTTCTAGGCCAGCCTCCTGTACAGAGTGAGTTCCAGGACAGCCACGGCTACAGTGTACAGAGAGACCTTGTCTCCAAAAAATAAAAAAGGGCGCCGGGCGCACGGGCGTGGGGGCCGTGGAGGTGGCTGCGGCAGAGGCACACGCCTTTAATCCCAGGTAGCTGCAGGCGGAGCACTGTGAACCTGAGGTCAGCATGGTCTAAAAGAAGGGGGATGGGTGGGGCTGCTCTCAGTCTGCTACTGAGGACAAAAGGGTGGATAGTGCGTTATTGCTGTTTATTTCAAATTGCCTTGAAACCAGACAGCCTGGATTGTGCTACCAAAATTACAATACCGTTAAGTTACTTTAGTTTAGTTTTTTTTTTTTTACTTTAAAAAATTTTCAGTTACAAGATTTCTTTATTGTGTGCGTGTGTGTCACAGCTTGCACGTGGAAGTCGGATAACTATACAGGAGTCCGTTCTGTCCTTCCGCTCCAAGCGTCCCGGGGTGGTCCGCAGTCGGACCCCGGGGCCTAGCACTGACGTCGCCGTCAGGTGTAACAGAGGGTGCGGCCCGCGGCAGAACGGGGAACACGGGGCGTGGGAGTAAAGGCCGAAGTCTGGCTCGCGGAATTCAGAGCCTTGGCGGGGGCACAGGGCACCGGGAGTGTGGCTGGCTGCGTGGCTCCGGGCCGGGCGCGTCGGGGGCGTGGCCTGCCGCTGCGGGAGGAGCGGGGCGGGCCCGGAGATGTTGTGGGCGTGGTCTGGCTCGGGGGCGGGTCCTGAGGCCGTCCCCACACGCCCCCCAGCGGAGGCCCGGAAGGGACCATTCGCGCTTCCGTCTCCGCCGGGGCCGCACGGAGGGCGGAGTTGCGGCCCGAGGACGCGACGCGAGCCCAGTTCCGGCGAGGAGGCCGCGCCAGTGACAGCGATGGCGGCGGAGTCGGCGCTCCAAGTTGTGGAGAAGCTGCAGGCGCGCCTGGCCGCGAACCCGGACCCCAAGAAGGTGAGCGGCGGGCGGGCGGGCGGCGCGGGCGGGCGTTGAGCGCGGCGTGGGCCCGGTAACGGTCGCGGGGCGGGTGCGGTCCGCTCCTCCGCGGACCCGGAGCCAGGCCTCACGGAGCGGCGCGGGGCAGCGAGGAGTTCGCAGCCGGCGGGTGCGTCCCGCCTGGGCGCCGGGGACTCTGCGGGGCGCGGGCGGCCTGGCCTTCGGCCTGCCCCGGGCTTCGGGCAGCAGCACCAGCTGCTTCCCCGTCCCAGCGCAGCGACTGTCCTCCTGGCTGGGGTCTTGCGGCTCGCGAGGACCCCCGCTGTGTCCCCTGCCCTTTACCCGAGGAAACGGGGAGAGCCTTGGGTTTTCGAGCTCTGCTCCTGGAACTTGGGTCCTGGGCGAGGGCGTGAGCTTGTTACACGCTTCTGACTTCGAAGAGGAACCATGTTTAATTGCACTCAACTACTTTGTTACTTCTTTTAGAAACTGTTACCTTAAATACATTGTTTCGTCTCCTGGTCTCCTGGTGACCCGACTTTTCGGTGGTCTCGGAGAGGATGTGGTGGGCGTTAGAGTCACTTTCATTGAAGTCTCCGGCTGAAAACACCGGACGGTGTCCCATTGCTTGTCAGCATTCTAGCCGGGGCCCCAGGTTCCTAAAAGCTGAGTGGAGGAGGTAATAGAGGGAGACATTGGACTTGTTCGTGCAATCTAGGTTCCCACCCAACACTAGCTCTGGACTTGTCTCATTTCTTTTTGAAATGCCAACTGGACCCAAGTGTTCTGTAAGTGTTAGTCGCCATCTTTCAGAATTTCCAGTCAAGGGCCCGTTCACCCCTCTTCTTCCTAGCGGGTCACAGAGAGGTTTCTCTGTTTTTGAAGGTTGCACACTACCCCTCACCGCCAGCCACTTTTAACCTCCCTCAGTTAGCTCATAGATACACTTCTTCAGAAGTTATGTTATAAAAATCAGTGAACGCTTAAGTGTTTCAATTAGTTTTGTGTTTTACTTTCTGTGGAGGCTTCGGTACCGTCGGTCAGCCATATCTACACGTTTCTTTTTACAATAATCCTTTGTGGACATCTAATAAGTGGTCATTATTTCCAAGTGCCAGTTTGTCTTTCTGAACACAATTAAGATTTTTAACTACACCCCCCCCTTTTTAAAAATTCATCACATTAAAAAAATCCTCTATGTAATATCTATAGTTTTTCCATTAGTATTTAAATTTTGGAATGGCCTGTCTAGTTGTGCATAAAATGTCAAGGTAGGAAATGTTTGAGTAGATTTTGAACTCCTAGTAATTTTTTCAAAGGGCATTGAAGTGTTTTTGTTGGTTTTTGTGGTACTGGCAGTTGAACCCAGGAACTCACATGCAGACAATGTAGGCAAGCACTCCATCACTGAAAACCCTATTTGGCTTTTCTTTTCCCAGATAGAAAATTATCTTGGGGCTGGAGATGTAGTGCAGTAGCAGCCACATGAGCTCCTGGGTTCTGGACCTAATGGGGAGGGAGAACGGAATGTTTGTGAGAGAGCAGTGTGAAGGTGAGGAAAATGTTGAGAGACCCCTTTGCAAAGGGCCTGATACATTGGCATTCACAAAGAAGCTGACTGCAGAGGGAAAATTGCAAGCCGGCACAGTGGCTTTCCAACCTCCTTTTAACACAGCAAGCTCTCACAGGTTCTTGAAATGGCAAGATGATTATAGAGCAGTATTGAATTTGCAACCAAATCTTGCTTCCAGACCATTATTAGCTAACATGCTGATTCTACGCCTGTGTTTCTGGGACTCCTGCTATTGGATTTTGGTAGTTTAAGTGTAAATTAACTATGTATTTACTCTACATTCATTGTCTAGGCACACTTGTTAGAGAAGTCCTGGGAGATAACTTAGCTTTTGTTCCTATTATTGGATTATAAATGGTTTTTATGTATGTAAAGTTAGTGGTGCTTTGCTGGGTTTTGAGTGTGAAAACGATGAAGCACACAGATTGACGGTGGACAGAGGACTAGGAAGTCCCTGTTGGAAACCTGTTTGGCTTTAAGGGTAGAAGCAGAAGACCCGGAGATTCCTAAGCTACTGTGCAAACTTTTGCTATTTCTCAGTCATCTGTTACCAGTTTTTGCTGGCTCTATAAATGATACTCTGAGTTGACAGCACAAGTGTCCATCTACTTGAGCCCATTCCTTGTTATTGCTTTATTCTTTCTTGGAATTTACAGAAGACTGGGGTGGTGACGTATTTTTATCTTATACTGGGCCAAATTACCTTGAAAATCTCAGGAGTTTTCATTTTTTTCCACTAGCCCAAAGGTAAGCAAGAGGCAACTCTCACTTGGCCTGCTAGTGCTAAGCATTGGGATGAACACATGCTCTGTGTAGAGGTGCTGTAACTGTCCTTGTGACCTCCTTTGCCTCGTGGACTGTAAGCTGTCAAGTAGCATGGTGCTGAGGAAAAGTACCTGCTTTATTTCCTGCTAAGCACTCAGTGCATGAGTCAGGCTTATGCGCCTTTCCTTTTAAGATGAGTGATTATTATGTTAGGTATGTTTTGGCTTTTTAGGCAAGTTATGGAACCTTACTGGACCCAGGTTCAGTATCTCAGTAAAATAGGAGAATACTACCCACTAGACAGGGTCAGATGAGACAGACTTATCATACCAGGCACAGAGTTTACACATTGGATGGAATTTACATGTCCCCTTCTAGGGGCTCACAGAAGAGGAGAACCACCCTTTTTGTTTATTTTCAAGACAGGTTTCTCTATGTAGCCCTGGCTACACTCACTCTGTAGGCCAGGCTGGCCTTAATCTCAAAGATTCCCCTGCCTCTGCCTCCCCAGCACTGGGATTAAAGGTGTGTGCCATCACCACCTGGCTGAACTGCCCACTTAGACTCTTTCCACTAATTCCAGATTTCCCTTTCTGAAAATGGTACTGGCCTTTGCACTTCTAGCCTATGTGACAAGAAACACACAGTGTTTCCTGACTTGGAGCATAGAGGAAGTGGAGTTTAAGTACAATTTTTACTCCGTTAAGTTTCATATTCCCCAGATACACCACTGGGCCTCTTATTCCCAGTCAAACAAGATTGTCACCTGTGATCCATTTGCTCTGCCTAGAGACCATGTTAAGTAATTATGGAAGTAGAATGACCAGAAAAACATACTTGTTGCTCCACCTTGTAGTAATATGGCGGACCAGTTACAGCCTGCATGACAATGGAGAAAGAACAAGTCTTGCTAATATTTAAATGTAAAGGCAGCCAGTTATCCATTTTGTTTTATTTTGGCTTTTTAAAAATGTTTATTTTTATTTTTTATGTGTATGAGTTTTACCTGCACATATGTGTGTGCATCAGATGCATGTCTGATGCCCATGAAGGCCAGAAGAAGCTATTGGGTCCTGTAGAACTGCAGTTACACACAGTTAGGAGTCGCCACATGGGTTCTGGGAACTGAGCCCAGGTCCTCTGCAAGAGTAACCAGTGCTCTCAGCCACTGGGCCTTCTCTTGAGCCCTGTTTTGGCTTTTTAAAAATTAAAATTGTTAATACATGTGTTTGTACACACGCTTGTGTTAGTTTGTACACGTAAATGTGTGTGCCCTCGGAAGCCAGTAGAAGGCATCAGGTGCTCTAAAGCTGGAGTAACATGTGGCTGTGAACTGCCAGATGGTGCTGGAACTGAACTTGGATTGTCTGGAAGAGCAACAAGTGCTCTTAACCACGGGCTCATCTCTCAAGTCCCATGTTTTGGCTTTTTGAGTGAGGATTTGCCATATACCATGGCCTGGTACTCAATGTGTGGCCCAGGTTGGCATCAGACTGAGTGCAGGGATTGCAAGGAATTAGAGTTACAGCTGGCTCAGTTATCTGTGTTATACTGCTGTACTTTACCACGAAAGTGTTTATATGCACATGCCCATTCTTAGCAAAAGGCTTAGGCAGTCCTGACTTTCATTAGCAATAAAATGAGTAGGAATTGACTGAGCAGTATCTGGTCAGGTCGAGGGTAGGACATGCAAGAGCTGTTGACTGATGAATGAAATGTTTAGGGGTGAACATGTTTAGCTTTTGTAGTGTTGCAGATACCATGACTAAGCCCTGCACAGGTTTGTCCCAGTGAATCCTCACAGCTTGTGCAGCAAACAGAGAATCTAGTTTTGATTTGCAGATGAAGTAAGTAAGGTTCAGGGAGGTTACTGACTTGCACAAGATCAAGGAAGAAACTGAGACCACCTGTCTCTGACTCCATCTTGAGCTCTGTTTTACCAGTTTTGACCTAGTTTTAGAGATACTAGAAAGGAAATGGGCAAACCCAGATCTTTCTGATCTACCCAGACATGTGTGATCATTATTAACAGCAAAGCTCTGACTCCAGCAACGCAGACTGATCTTGA
This sequence comes from Pachyuromys duprasi, assembly GCA_028658305.1. NCBI lineage: Eukaryota > Metazoa > Chordata > Mammalia > Rodentia > Muridae > Pachyuromys > Pachyuromys duprasi. The sequence goes on along the minus strand of CM053763.1, from coordinate 109,275,999 downwards.
CTCCCCATTTGTGTTGAAAACACTTCTCTTAAGCACTGTAGCCTTCCAGGAAGCTTGTAGGTACTCTCTCCTGGAGTCCTTGTTCTGCTTTCTGTTGTATCAGGTCTTTGGATAATTTCCCTAAACTTGCTACCTTTCACAATCCTCTGCAAAGTAATAGTTGGCTTTGTTTGATTGTTTTTGTTTTGTTTTTGTGGGGAGGGGGAAGCTCTCTCGCTCTCTCTCTTTCTCTGTCTGAAACCCAGATGACCTTTGAATTCAGAGTGATCCTCCTGCCGAAGTTTCCTAAGTGCTGGGATTATAGGTATGAATCACCATACTAGACCAGTTAGTGAGGGCTTGACATTTTTTTTTAATTTAGTTTGTGTATGGATGTCTTGCTTGCATGAATGTCTGTGCACTTAATGCATGCCTGGTACCCTTGGAAGCCAGAAGAGAACAAATGATCTCCTGGAGTCACAGATGATTGGAGTCACCATGTAAGTTTTGGGAATCAAACCCAAGTCTTCTGGAAGAGCAGCTAGTGTAGCCACTGAGCCATTTGTCCAGTCCCAGTTAGTGCGTTGTAAATCACTTTTCTGCCTCTTCTTTCCCCTTAGAGAAGAAAAGCAACTGAAACTCCAGAATCTCGCCACGCTAGTGGCACGGTGCGCTGCGCTCTGGTGAGCCCCAGTGCTCCAGAGGCCAAGGCAGGGAGCTCAGAAGTCAAGGCCACGCCTAAGAAAGCGAGGGAGACTGTCCCTAAAAGTAAAAAGAAACTTGATAGAGCACTTGTCAGCGTGGGTCATTAAATAGGTTCACTCTCTAGTATTAAAAACAAACAGAAAAACTAAGCTGGGAGTGGTGTCAAATGCCTGTAATCCCAGCATTCAAGGAAGCAGAGGCAGACAAATCTCTGTGAGTTCGAGGCCAGTCTGGTCTACAAAGTGAGTCCACGACAGCCAAGGCTACACAGAGAAACCCTGTCTTAAAAACAAACAAACAAACAAACAAAACCAACAAACAAAACAAAAGCCACAAAAGAGGGCTTGGGAGATATAGCTCATTTGGTGCATAGTGTTTCTGTCTTGTAATTACAGTGTTGGAGAGGCAGAAGCAGGAGCCCTGAGACTCATGGTTCAATGTGCCTATCCTAATTAGAGCCCTCCAGGCCAGTGTCAGACGCAGCATCAGATGAGATGGACCGTAGTTGTTGGTTTTTGAGACAGGGTCCTTGTTTAGACTAGGCTGACTACCGCCCCTCACCCAACCAGTGCAGGGTTCAAGGCATCTGCTGCCATGCCCGCATGATGGTGCTTAAGATTGTCCTCTGCCTCTACAGACATGCACATGTTTGTATATAACACATATACACATTTTTAACAATTCATAAAAGAAAGCAGAGACTCTAAAACCGTAGAGTAAATCTTGTGTCACTTGTGTCTTGGGCTAGTAATGAAGCTTCTTTGAGCCTGTCTTTCACACTCGTAAGATAAAAATAGTACCCATAGTTGTTACCATGAAGAGCATAGCACCAAGCAAACATTTCACTATCAGATGGGCTCATCTGCACCAGAGAAGCTAGTTGTGACTATAGAAATTAATAGTTATTTCATTCTCTCTGCAGCTATTGAAATATTTGAAGAAACTTTCCGTCTTGCCTATCACAGTAGACATTCTTGTGGTAAGAATTTTTTAACTGTAAATATTATGTGCCTGTATTACAAATGTTTCCCACTAGACAGAGGGTAGATGGAGACTTAGAGGAAAAAGCGACACAAAACACTGCATACTGTGCTTCTGTGTATGTGCAGTGTCCAGAGTAGGGAAAGCCATAGACATGAACGAGATAGATGTGTGGTTGTTAGGGCCTGGGGAAACTGGAAGGAATGGGGCTTCTTTTTATGTTCTGGAGTTAGGTGGTGGTAATTTTTGCATAGTATGAGGAGTGTTCTAGAAATCACCATGTACTTTAAGACAGTGAATTTTAAGTCATGTGCAAGGTAGGCAAGCTGTGGAACAAGCTAGGAAAGATAGGTACCCTTAGCTGAGTTACACACCTATTCCTGTTATGTAAATTTTAGTTTAAAATTTAAAGATTTATTTTTATTTTTCCTTTGAAACAGGGTTTCTTTATGTAGCCTTGGCTGTCCTGGACTTAATTTGTAGACCAAGCTGGCCTTGAACTCACAAAGATCCACCAGCCTCTGCCTCCTAGAGTGCTGGGACTGCAGGCATGAGCCACCACACCCAGTTAAGATTTGTTCCTGTGTGTGTGTGAGCCTGTGAGACTTTATGAATGTTTAAATGCCCAAAGAGGCCACAGGACCTCGGGTTCCCTGGAACTGGCGTTACAGGCAATTGGGAGCTACCTGATATGGGTGCTTGGAATTGAATTTTAGTCCTTGGAAAGGGCAGTAATTGCTCTTAACTGCAAATATCACTCTAGCCCTCAGTTCAGTCCCCCCACCCAGACAGTGTTTCTCTGTGTAGCCTTGGTTGTCCTGGATTTGCTTTGTACACCAGGCTGACCTCAAACTCAAAGAGATCCATCTGCCCCTGCCTTCCTGAGTGCTGGGATTACAGGCATGGTGCCACCATACCCTGCTCAGTTCACATTTTAAACACACGAGGGGCATAAGAGCTAGGTGAATGTTTAAGAATGCTTACTGATCTTCCAAAGGGTCACTTCAGTTTTCAGCACTCACATCAGTCAGCTCACACTGCTTGTTAATGCCATTTGGCCTTGGAGGGTACACATGGCATACACTGAACACACATACACACAGACACATAAATCTTTAAAAATGTTAATACATGAAAAGAAAATTGGCCTTAACACTACTACTCCTAGATTCTAATCCAACTTCCAGGCAGACATAGTTGTGTGTACCTTTGCAGGTGAGTTTCTGAGTTTCAAGACCAGACTGGTGTACATAGTGAAATCTGTCTTAAAAAAAACAAACAAAAAAACCAATAACAAACACCAGGCTGGAGAGATAGCTCAGAGGTTAAGAGCACTCACTGGCTGCTCTTCCAAAGGTCCTGCAACCACATGGTGGCTCACAGCCATCTATGATGAGATCTGGTGCCCTCTTCTGGCATGCAGGCAGAAAACTGCATGATAAATGAATGTATCTGACCCAACTTCTATGGCTTTAGGCTGATTCCTTCCTAAAGGGATATAATGAACACTAACTCAGGGAGAGTCTACAGGATCTTCAGGCCTGCATGGGTCTAACCTCATCCCTCCTTGTAACATTGTGGTTCTGGTGTGTTGTGATGACACCTTTATCTAAGCCTGTGAACTTTATTACTTTGTGTCAGATATCTGGGCATAGGCAACAAAGGAACTTAGTATAAGTCATAGGTGTTTTAGTGAGGATTGTTTGTTGCTTTTCTCAAACAGGAAGCCTTGTATCTGTAGAATAATATACCCTTAGTTTCAGAATCCTCAATCAATTTCTTTGTTATTCGTAGGAGACTGGGGTAGGGAAAACAGTAAATAGCTTTCGGAAACATGAGCAAGTGGGCAACTTTGCCAGAGACTTGGTGGCCCAGTGGAAGAAGCTGGTTCCTATAGAGCGGTAAGAACGTTTCTTCTTTGCTTGTTCTGCTTATGTCAAATAACTATGTTACCTCAATTAAAAAGTAATACGTAATTATTGTAGGATATATAATAAGGTTTTTTGTTATTGTTTTTGAGACAGGGTTTCTCTGTGTAGCCTTGGCTGTTGTGGACTCACTTTGTAGACCAGTCTGGCCTTGAACTCACAGTAGTCTGCCTGCCTCTGCCTTCCAGAGTGCTGGGATTAAAGGCATGTGATACCATGCCCTGCTAGGGTTTCTGTCTATGGCCTTGGTGAAACTCATTCCATAGACCAGGCTGACCTTAAGCTCAGAGATCTGCTTGCCTCTGTGAATGCTGGAATTAAAGAAATGGGCCACTGCACTGGAGTATTTTTTTTATATATTTTTTTAATGCTAAACAGTAACATTTTGTTGGTTTTTTTTGGGGGGGGGGGTCTTGATACTGAGGGTTAAGCCCAGGGTCTCTCACATGCTAAGCACATATTTCACCACTAAACTATACCCTTCTGATTGCTCTTTGTTTCTGATTATGGCGGCTGGGTACATGCTGGGAGGTCAGAGGATAGCTTCTGCCACCATGGGATTAGTCTTCAGGCTTGCATGGCAAGTATTTTTACCTATTGATCCATCAGGCTGGCCTTAATATCTTCTTTCAGACGGTCTCATTCTGTGGCTCAAGCTAGCCTTGAACATGCTGTGTAACAGGATGACCTTGAATATCTGACTCCTCAACAGTCCTACCTTAGCCTCCTTGGTACTGGGATGATAGATGTGAGCCACCACTCTTGACCAGGTCTTTGTTGCTCCATGTTTTGTTTTGTGGTGGACAGGGTCTTTTGTAGCCCATTGGCCTTGAACTTGCTTTGTAACAGAGGATGGTCTTGAACTTCTGATCCTCCTGACCCACCTCCCAAGTGTTGGGATTGTAGATGTGCCTGAAGTCACAGTCTGTGACTTTGTCTAAAGAGGTCTACGCTGAGATCTCCTGCTTTTGCTTTATTTTAGAAATAATGAGGCTGAGGATCAGGATTTTGAGAAGAACAATTCCCGAAAGCGTCCCCGAGATGCTGTTCAGAGGGAGGAGGAAGTGGAGGGGGACTACCAGGAAAGCTGGAAAGCCTCTGGCAGCCGGTCCTACAGCCCTGAGCACAGACAGAAAAAACACAAAAAACTCTCCGAGCCTGAAAGGCCTCACAAAGTGGCTCACAGTCACGAGAGGAGGGATGAAAGGAAGAGGTGTCACAAAGTGTCACCACCATATTCTTCAGACCCTGAGTCTTCTGACTATGGCCATGTTCAATCCCCTCCACCTTCCAGTCCTCATCAAATGTATACAGACCACTACAGGTCCCCAGAGGAGGACCATGAGCCTATCATTTCACACCAGAAACCTGGAAAAGTTCATAGTAATACCTTTCAGGACAGACTGGGGGTTAGTCAAGAACGACACCCTAGTGAACACCAAGGGAAAGGGGCTCTAAGCCAAAACAAGCAGCACAAATCCTCCCATAAGGAGAAGCGCTCTGTGGATGCCAGAGGGGAGGAGAAAATCTCTGCCCTGGGCAGAGAGAACTCACACAAGTCCTCTTCCAAAGAGGAAAGCCGAAGGCTGCTCTCAGGGAACAGTGCCAAGGAGAAGCCGTCCTCTGGTGTCTCTAAGAAAGAGAAGGACAGAGAAGGCAACAGTGTCAAGAAGAAGTGTTCACCTGCCCTGGAGGCTGCTTCAGACAACCACTTTAGAAAGCCCAAACACAAGGACTCCGAGAAAACCAAATCTGACAGAAACAAGCAGAGTGTAGATGGCTTAGACTCAGGGCGAGGGACAGGAGACCTGTTGCCCAAAGCGAAAGACAAAGTTCCCAACAACCTGAGAGCTCAGGAGGGGAAAGTAAGAACTAACTCGGATCGAAAGTCACCAGGCTCGTTCCCTAAAGTAGAGGAGACAGACTTGGATGACGAGTTTGAGCAGCCCACCATGTCGTTTGAGTCATACCTCAGCTATGACCAGCCCCGGAAGAAAAAAAAGAAGGTTGTGAAAACTTCAGGCACAGCACTTGGAGAAAAAGGACTTAAAAAAAAGGATTCGAAAAGCACTAGTAAAAATTTGAACTCAGTTCAGAAATTACCCAAGGTGAATGAAAACAAGTCAGAGAAGTTGCAGCCAGCTGGAGCCGAACCCACCAGGCCTCGAAAGGTAACCTCTGCACTCTGTCTCCAGCCTACTGAGTGCACAGGGCTTGGCTTGCTGCCGTGCAACCGGTTGAGTTCGATTGCTGGTAATTCTCTCCGGGCCTCACTAGCACCTAGGGTGGATGGTACCCAGGATAAGAATTATTCTGGGCTAGGGAGGTAGCTCAGTAGTACGGTGCTCACTGAGAGTATATGAGGCCCTCCATTTACTTCTTAGCAGCTAAAAAATGTTTTTCCTAAGGCGCTGGTTTTGCCCTGTCTACATTTATTTTTACTTGAACGGTGTCAGTCTTGGTTTTTGTCCCCCTCTAGCCTGGACCTATCTGCCTGTGCAGTGTGCTTGGTTGACTCTGACCACAGGGAGGAAAGCTGTGTTTACAGGCATGGCTCTGTACTGTCTCTTGCAGGTCCCCACCGATGTGCTGCCAGCATTGCCAGACATCCCCTTACCTGCCATACAGGCCAACTACCGTCCACTCCCCTCCCTGGATTTGATTTCCTCCTTCCAGCCAAAGCGAAAAGGTAATTTTGGACATCTTTTCATTTATTTTATTATTATTAGCTTTGAAACAGGAACTCACTCTGTAGACTAGGCTGTGTAGTGCTCATTTTTAGAGTTCCTTGAAGCCCCTCCCTTCCACTAACCTTTAACCCTAGGAAGGAAAAAGGTTAGTGGGGAGAGGGGACACAGACCCCTTTCTTTTCCCTGGCTGTTTAGGGTCAATGAGTTCTTTTAGGGGTATACCAAACTCCGACAACAGCAAATGTGTAGAAAACAGTTTCCTCCAAGCAATGCTCCAAGCAAGTCTTTCCATCTGTCTGCTCCAAACTGCCACACCGTCGGTCTCTGGTCTACCGTAATGCTACACCTTCTCTTTCTGGGCTCTCATATTTACATCCTCAGAGCCTAGACCATGCCCCTCTCTGCGCCACATCCTACATGAGATAATTAACAAACTGAAGCCCAACTAAAATCCCACAGTTGGGATTAAAACAAAAACATATTTACATAACATAACTCAGTTTACAAAGAAACCAAAACTTCCATTACAAGGCTGTCTTTAAACTCAGATTCACCTGTCTCTGCCTCCCAGATGCTGGGATTAAAGATTATATTTATTTTACCTGTATGTATACTTGCATATATGTCTGCGCACCATGTGTGTGCAGTGCTCAAGAAGGCTAGAACACGATGTTGGAGCCCTTGGGACTGGAATTGTAGAACATGGTGGGCAGCCATGTGCTGTAGACCTTTTGTGATTTGCTGGTTTTCCTCTTCCTGCAGCATTCTCTTCACCCCAGGAAGAAGAAGAAGCTGGGTTCACAGGACGCAGAATGAATTCTAAGATGCAGGTGTATTCAGGTTCCAAGTGTGCCTATCTCCCCAAAATGATGACCTTGCACCAGCAGTGTATCCGAGTGCTTAAGAATAATATCGACTGTGAGTCACCAACTTCTCAAACATTGCCACACTGGGCCTTTGTCACGGGGGAGTTTGGCTGCTATTCAGTACTCACCTTCTCTCCTCTGGCTTCTTGCAGCTATCTTTGAAGTTGGAGGAGTCCCCTATTCTGTTCTTGAACCTGTCTTGGAGAGGTGTACACCTGATCAGCTCTACCGAATAGAGGAATGCAATCATGTAAGTGTCCTAAGCAGAACAGCGCAGCAACCTGGCTCTGTTTCCAAAAGTAGCGTTGTCTCTGGGTCTGCTATGGTGGGCGGAAGGGCAGATCACTGTTCTGGGCATATTTGGTTTGCATCTGGGTCTGCAAACAAGAATACTTTTTGTGCTGGTTCCTGGGATCCTGCTGTGTTTTGCTTGGTTTTTGTTTTTTTTGAGACAGGGTCTGCCTGTCCTGGAACTCACTATGTTGACCAGGCTGGCTTCAGACTCAAAGCGATCCGCCTGCTTCTGCTGCCGAGTGCTAGGATTAAAGATATGCTCCCCTATTTCCAGCATCTTTTTTTTCTCTCAAGACAGGGTTTCTCTGTGTAGCCCTAGCTGTCCTAGAACTCACTCTGTAGACCAGGCTGGCCTGGAACTCACAGACGATCCTTCTGCCTCCTGAGCACTGGTTACCTTTTTTTTTTCCCCTTGGAGGCAGGGATTCTCTGTGTTGCCTTGGCTGTCCTGAAACTGGCTGACCTTGAACTCACAGAGATCCACCTGCCTCTGCCTCCTAAGTGCTGGGATTAAAGTCATGTGCCACCATTGCTGTTTGTTTTTCGAGACAGGGCTTCTCTGTGTAGCCCAAGCTACTCTGGAACTTGCTCTGTAGACAAGGCTGGCCAGAGCTGCCCAGGATTTACAGAGATCCTGCCGCTGCTTCCTGAGCATTAGGCTGAAAGGTGCACGCCGCTACCACGCAGCTATCTTTTCGTTTCGTTTTGTTTTGTTTTTATTTAGTGATTTGCTTTCTTTCTAGTATGTAGCGCCTGCCTCCACACATCAGGCCGTGGTTGTTCCTAGGTAGAAGGGAAATGTGTAGGAGAGCTTGTATGGAAGCACATCCTGGTTCTGATTTCAGGTGTTAATTGAGGAAACAGATCAGTTGTGGAAAGTTCATTGTCACCGAGACTTTAAAGAAGAAAGACCAGAAGAGTATGAGTCCTGGAGGGAGATGTACCTTAGGCTTCAGGATGCCAGAGAACAGCGCCTGCGCCTGCTAACAAACAATATCCGGTCTGCACATGCCAATAAGCCAAAAGGTAAAGGAAGTGGGTGCTGGGCGGGGCAGCCAGCTGGGTGCCTCAGTCCCTGAATCTCAGTGGTCTGGTGGGTACAGGCCACTATCCTCTAAATGTCTCTTTGCATGTGGGCAGGGGTAGTTTTTCTTCTGCTTCAGGCTGCTTTTAGAGACTGGGTTCAAGGGCCCCCTGAGCCCTAGTTGCATGGGTTCTATGGGTTACAACCCTTTGAGGGTTCAAACAACCCTTTTACAGGGGTCGCTTAGAACCCTTGGAAGACATACACAGACAAATTTACCATTTGTAACTGTAGGAAAATCACAGTTATGAAGTAGCAACGAAAATAATTTATAAGTCGAGCACTGTGGCACATGCCTGTAATCCCAGCACTGGGGAAGGCAGAGGCAGGTGGATCTCTGTGAGTTTGAGGGCAGCCTGGGCTACAAAGAGAGTCAGGACAGTCAAGGCTACACAGAGAAACTGTCTCAAAAAAAAGAATAATTTTATGGTTGGAGTCACCATAACATGAGGAACTATATTAAAGTGTCGCAGCATGGCTGGGCATGGTGGTGCACGCCTTTAATCCCAGTACTTGGGGAGGCAGAGGCAGGCAGATCACTGAGTTTGAGGCCAGCCTGGTCTACAAAGCGAGGCCAGGGCAGCCAAGGCTACTCAGTCTCGACAAAAACCAGAACAGAACAGAAGACTCAGCATTAGGAAGGTTGAGAACCACTGCTCTAGACTGTTAAATTGACAGTAGTACCTTCTCTTAAAAAGGTTAATAACCTAAGGTTATTCCTCCTTAGGGCGACAAGCAAAGATGGCCTTTGTCAACTCTGTGGCTAAACCACCTCGAGATGTTCGAAGGAGGCAGGAGAAGTTTGGAACCGGTGGAGCAGCTGTCCCCGAGAAAGTCAGGCAAGACTTGCTGCTGCGTGATTTACTCTAAAGCAGAGCTGGTGGCCATGAAGTGACTTGTGGGCTGCAGGCAAGCAGTGCAGAGTGTGCTCTTGCGTGCTTCCTGAACCTGCACTTTACGGCTCTGCCCCTAAGGGTCCTGGCCCACTGCTTCAGTCAGGGACCCAGGTCAATTATGCGGGGAACAGGACCTGGCTAAAGGGAGTGCCCTTCTGCTTTCATTTCCCTCACAAAATTATTTCTAGGGTTAAAGGTACAGCTCAGCTAATAAAGTGCTTGAGGACCTAATTTGACCCTTAGCACCCACCCTGTTAACAGGCAGATGGGGTGATGTGCACTTGTGATCCTCATGCTGGGGAGGGCATGACTGGCTGGCCTATGCAGTGAGCTCCAGGTCACTGAGAGACTCTCATAACTGGGTGTCTCCTGAGGAATAAAACCCAAGTTGACTTCTGGCCACCACATGCCATGGGAGCCATATCTGTTTATACACACATACCAAAACCAAACAGATTTCCAGAGTGACAGGATTTTTCTAGGCCACATGAACATTTCCAAATACTAGACTGACCTGTTAACAGGCCAAGTTTAGTGATACTGTCCTCACTGAGGGCTAGCAGCTGCCTCTGAATGTTTACCAGAACCCAGTGTGCCAGAGTCACACAGCAATAGCTGTGCTTAGATTGTGTGCTCCCAGCTAACTGTCAGCTTTGTTCTGTATTGCAGGATTAAGCCAGCACCATATACAACAGGAGGCAGCCATGTTCCTGCCAACAACAGCAGCAGCAGCTTCCACTCCAGCCCCGAGGAGCTGGCCTACGATGGGCCCAGTACCAGCAGTGCCCACTTAGCTCCAGCAGCCAGCAGTTCTGTTTCCTACGATCCTAGGAAACCAGCTGTGAAGAGTGAGCACCTGTGGCGGGGCCAGGGCTGTGGGTTCTGGGGGTCCTGACGGGTGTTAACTGACAGTGGTCGCCAGCCAGGGCAGGCTGGCCCTCCTGGGGTGTTTGTGCTTAGCTCATCTGAGACCCATTGCTACTCTGGAAGACTTGGGGGATTACTATTTACTGAGACTGGGTTCTATTTACTGATTTGAATGTGTATATTGCAAAGTTAAATTGTGGGCATTGTGGCCCCGAAACTCCTGATTTGCCTCTCACAGCCATCCATGAGCATGCCAGCCAGTCTTCAAAAGCTGTGGTGTCAGCAATGCTGGTGGTTCTGCACCAGCAGGGTCTCTGGCAGCTTTAGCAGATAGTTCCTGCTAGTTATTACATTTGTGTGGGGGTGTTGGGAGGGTACACAGCCAGGGAGCAAACTCAGCCTGGCTTTTGCTGTAAAGCACAGTGGTACATGTGTGTGCTGCCTCCCGTCTGATACAGCTGCCTCCTTTTCTTCACAGAAATTGCCCCAATGATGGCCAAGACAATTAAAGCATTCAAGAATAGATTCTCCCGACGATAAGCAGGGCTGGCCTTGGATGTGGAGTCTGGGGAGCAGGAATACAGGGACAGTGGGGACAGAAGAGGAGGATGTCCAAAGAAGACCCATCTCTTTGCTTTGTGGAACTTTGGTTTATGTCTCCTGCACAGTTGCAGGTACCTCCCTCTCCCTGTGCGCCTCAACCCCGCACCCTGCCTGGAGCACACTTCAGATTTCTGAAGACAGTATGTGTGTGCCTCAGTCTTACTGAGGACTTTAAGATCAGTTATACTTTTGTTGCTAATTAGCATCTTTGTAAACTATAATACGTAGTTTTAATTAATAAATATTGCCCCCAGATATATTTATAATACCCCTAGAGGTTTTTTATTTTGTTTTGTTTTTCTTTTCTTTATTTTTTTCCTTTTTTCTTTTCTTTTTTTTTTTGTCCTCTATGTATATTTAGCCTTTTGTTTTCTAGGTCCTTTATTAAAGTTAGATGAGCCTAGCAAAAGCCATTCTTCTCCTAGGTCAGCTCTTCTGAGTAGACACTGGTCCACTGTACCCCCAGAGCCTGTGTGTCACTCGAAGCCCACATATTGGGCCAGGAGTGAGTGCGTGCCAGAATGCCTGTCCTCCAGAGGAGCCTCGGCATGGGAACTGTTGAGAGGGTCCTCCCTCCGAGACCCTGGGCCAGGGACCTTTCTTTGTTCTCCTTCAGTAGTATTTGTTAAGGAAGACGTTTGCAAAGTATAAAGTCCTTCCTAAATCTTATTCAAATCACACTCCTCATCCCTGTTTAAGGCTCACTAGAGGACAGAACCTTAAGAAATCAAATTGCGTAGGACCTCAGCAGTTTTATAATTTCTAGTTTCTGGTTCAGTATTTTAACTGCCCCCTCCTTATTTTTCCTTTCCCCACACCATGGGGAAACACAGACATGGCAGGGCTTTTGTAGCTCTGAATGTGATTTGGGGGGTTTGAAAAGCCAGCACTTTAATCTCTTGTTCCCTATGAATTACTACTAAGAGTGAATGATTTAAAACATTGTAGTGTTCTGTTGGAAATTGCTTTTGTTTGAAAGGAAAGATCATGTGACTGGAAGAGCACAACAGTTTGCTGGGTCTAGCAGAGAACTAGGTGCTGAAGCTCCTACCTTCTGAGTGCAGGCCAGAGTTAGAAGGGAAGGGCCACCTTGGGAAGGGGCTGGGCTGTACCCCAGGATGGGAAAACCTGGTCCCAGCCAGCCAGTTCTGGAGGAAGGCTTGTTCTTTCCAGTTGACATGGGACAAGATCAGAACTAGGAGGGCAGTGCCAACTCCTTCTTTGCCATCAGAAAACAAGGAGCTAGTAGGATTGGCTTGGCTATGAGCCAGGTGAAAGATGCTATGAACTTGAGGGACAGACAGTCACCAAATTGGGCCATTGCTCCTGTCTGCACTTTTTTAACCAACCTGGAGACCTCAGGCTAACAAAGACTCCAAGGCAGCACAGGAAACCTGCACAGCTGAAGCTGGGCCTGCCTTACTGTGTACTGTAACACAGGGTACCTATTGCCATGGGACACAAGTATTGCTGAGTTTTTAATTTGTATTTTGGGATTAAGTAAAGCATTGTTACTCTTGAGGGCTTGTTTCACTATACCACCTGTGTCTTAGCCTGACCTCCAAATCTAACATCAGGTCTGTTATCTGAAGTCAAGGGGACATTTGCACCAGGAGCCAGGCCCCTGCTGCCCAGAACAGCCCCCTCTAGGTGTTGACCACCTCAGATTTATGCCTTAGCTGTGTTTCCAAGACTTCCTTTTGCCGTTTTTCCTGTTGCAGATTCAGTTGTGTATGATTTAATTCCCCTTCTTAGCAGTTCGTAGGCTTAGGGGAAGAAAGGACACACGTCTGTCCATCCCAGTGTCAACACCCAGCTTGGCACATAAAGATTTCTGATGCAGCCAGTTTGCTTAGAGCCAGATCTTCCACCCCTTCAAGAGTGTCTGCATCAGGAATAGGATTGGTGAGAACAGTGAGGGGCAGGAAGCCAGCTGTCTCCACAGCCCTTCACCAACATGCACAATGGCCACAAAGCAGACACTCAGTGATGTTCAACTTTTGGTCACATTTGTAAAAACCTGTGCAATTCTTTTCTGCGCTACACTACGTACAGATCACCAGTGACGGATTAGCCCTTGCGATCCTTGGTGTGACAAGGGGTTCTCAGGGGCGTTCTTTCTCTGTTGTGGAGGCGGGAGGCGCAGGAGTAAGCACCGTCCTGCTCTGCATTTGTATTTTGGTCCCAAAATGTAAATACAATTTTCTATGTTACTTTTTTGTGGTAACTACAAGATGAATATTTTAATTAGATAAGTTATACAAAAAGGAAAACCCCACGTCTAATAAAAAGCAAAAAAAAAAAAAAATTGTACCTGAGCCCTTCTTTCTCATTTATTATTATTATTATTATTATTATTATTATTTTCTGAGACAGGGCTTTGCTGTGCAGCCCTAACTGCCCTGGACTCACTTATAGACCAGGCTGGCCTTGAACTCACAGAGATCCTCCTGCCTCTGCCTCCCGAGTGCTGGGATTACAGGTGTGTGCCACCTTGCCTGGCTCCTCGTTTTGTAAGAGAAGGGATATCAGTCACAAAATGCTCCTGCCCTTTAATCTTGGGGGCTGTGTTCACACTGATGCAGCTGCTGCAGCACCCTGGAAGCTCAGCATATTTATGGTACACAGCTGAACAGGGAGGGAGGGTTATGGTATGCATCTGAACAGGGAAGCAGGTTTAGCTAATCTCAGTAGGGAGCAGTCTTAAGGTAGCAAACACCTTGGGGCCATGAGGAGAGCGAAGATAACAATTTCTGTATACAGTCAACATTCACGCTGAGGCCAAAGGAAGACCACCATCCCGCTGAACCTCACCTGGGAAAGGCTTTGCCACCCCATGTCACAACGTGCTTTCACTCAGGACTTAACTTGCTTCTTATAGGCCTAGCCTTAAAGGATTTGGGGTTTCAGAGAGGAGTTTCAGAGACAGCAACAACAAAAGGGAGTTGTGTGTAAGGAGCAGTTGTTGAGGGCCACTGCTGTCTCTTGTGATGCTTGGAAGACCTGAGGCCAGGTAGTAATCCCATTGTACTGTTAGGAACTGTGACTCAGAGGTGGGGCAGCATAGCCATGTTGAGTATCTTCAAGGGGCAAAAAAGAATTTGAAACTCAGGTTCCTGGACTACAGAGGTATGAGCCCCACTGGCTTCCTTGCAGGTGTGAAGAGCCCAGCCAGCTAAGTCTCAGCTTCCCTTATCACCCTGAGATCTTAAAGAACTTGGGAAGAACCTGCTGCGTTGCCCCTGGGTGAGCTGTACAAGTTTCCGCATTTGCTAGAGGAACCAAGGACTCTCAAAGTACCACCCCTGCATAGATCTGCCGGGTCAGACCCTACTTTAAATCTTACCTCACAGCTACCCAGTTCTGTTAGCCCTTTTCTCCTTAGTTATTCAGTTTATATTAATTGATATAGGAAATAATTACGGTAGCAGTTATTCATAAACCAGCTGTTTTCCAAATAAACAACAGAGGCTTGTTAGGTTAATAATAAACTTTAAAGCATTAGAGTTGAGCATATATCAACCCTCTAAGCTATCTTGTCTGCTTCCCTTCCAAAGCCCCAAATACTTGCACGTGTTAAATTTGGGCTGCTTCTGTTCCATCAGGCAAGTCCTCAGAGCAAGCTGCTCTTGGCTTACTTGTTCCTGGTTACCCAATGGCAACCTCCTGTCTCCTCTCTATCTCTGTTGCCCTCCTCATGGTCCTCCTGAGACCCCAAACCCAGAAACCTTAGCTCTACCTACCTTTCTTCTGCCCAGCCTAGGCTGTCAGCAATTTTATTAATCAATTAGGGATAATAACTTACATCAGGTTTAACGTAAATAATAGTGCCCGTGGCAGGGCGCTGAAATCAGCATCTGAAAACAATGCACAAGACCTTCCTCCAACATCTAAAAGAGGGCATTCTTGGCATGTGGTCTAGACGTCCCTTTCACTCCCTGCTTGACTATAGTTGACTATATACATCAAAGCTAATTATGGAACAGTGTATCTGGTGGGTGATTGTGCCTGACTTACAGTCAGTTCTTCGCCTCTCTTGTTTGTTGTCGAGCCAGCACCTGTGTTAGATCTTGCTGATTATGCACCTGCTCCATGCCAGGCAACTTTTGGTCCTGATGCACTGTCAGTTCTTACATGGATCCTAGGGCATGCTCTTGTTTCTGTTTGTTGGTGGAGGGTGAGGCAGAGTTTGTGTAGTTCATGTTGTCCTCCTGCCTCAGCCTCTCAAACGCTGGAATTACAGAAATGTACCACCATGCCCTGCTCCATTTTAAAAATAAAAGCAGTCAAGCATGGCAGCAGAAGCCTTTGATCCCAGTGCAGGAGGCAGAGGCAGGAAGATCTCTGAGTTTGAAGTCAACCTATTCTACAGAGCAAATTCCAGGACAGTCAGGGCTACACAGAGAAATAAATCTTAAGTATAGAGAATCCTATTGCCTTCTTTGGGGCAGGGCCAGGGGTGTGTGTACAGGTACACACATGCCTGTGTGTGCTCAGAAAGGCCAGATGAGGATATCAGATGTCCATCGTCTCTCTCAGCTTGACATGGGGTCCCTCTCTGAACCTTGAGCTAGGTTGGTTACCTGTCTGTTCCGTCCATCCTCCCCACTGCAAGCACTGGAATTACAGGTGCGCGTGTATGGAGAGGTTGGGTTAGGACCAAGCCTGAAGTCCTAGAATTTGTCGTGGGCAATAGTGCTGGATGTTTGCCTGGCTCCAGAGCACCTGCTCTCATAATGTATGCGTCCTCAGACACAGACAAAACATAGCGAAGCCTCCAGGGCACAGTCACTACCAAGAGTGTCTGCTACGTGGACTTGATAAATGACAGAATCCTCTGTGTGCCTTGGCAGCTTCCAGGTACCTGTCACCTCCACGTTTCTCTTTTCCATGAGTCTCCCTGACTATTTAAGTAGAGAAATATGGCAGTTCATCTTCAAATTCCACTGGATCTTCCTTCCTATGACAACAACTGTCTGAATGTTCTTCAAAGACTAAGAAAGTTTCAGGCATCCAAGTTTCAAATCCACCCAAAATTTTTCACACATGCTCTGTACCCAGAGTGCACATTAAAAAAAAAAATGCCAAGACTGACCTGACAAGCAAGGAGCCTGCAAGCATCTAACCTAGGCCTTCTGTTAAAGTTGTGCAGCTTGGTGTTTTTGTGGGACTCCTAATGGAGGGCATGGGGCCTGTTTCTGATGCTTTGGCCTTTTTGCTTTTGCTCTGGGAACCATTGTCCTACTGGGTTGCTTGTCCAGCCTTAATATAAGGGGAGTTCCTAATCTTGCAATTTGATATAACATGTTTGATTGGTAGCCCTGGGAGGCCTTCCCTTTTCTGAAGGGAAATGGGAGGGAGGAGTAGATCAGGAGGGAGGAGGCCAGGGAAGGGAGTGGAGCGAAGGGAAACTTCAGTAGGGATGCAGTATATGAGAGACTAAATTAAAACAGAATGAAACAAAAGCAACAGAAGGATGTTGGCCTGATTGTGTCTTCTTCCCCTCCCCCACCTGTTCCGATGTTGAAATCCTAAAATCCAGCATGATGGTGTTAGGGGGCAGGGCCTTTGGAGGTAACTAGGTCATGACAGCTTTAGCTTTGTGGAGAGGATATTCTCTGTAAGAAGAGAAATGCAAGCCTGGCATGGTGGTACATGCTTGTAATCCCAGCCCTCAGAAGGCTGAAGCTTATGAGTTCAGAGCAGCCTGGGTTACATGACACCGTATCTAAAATTTTTAAAAAGCAAACATTTGAGAACTGCTCCATTGAGTTAATCACAATAGTGCTCTTGCCTGCCGGGCCAAGGGTCAGGCCTGGGAAGTGTGTCATCAGGCGCCAGTGGGGTCTGTTGTCATCCCTGCTTATGTAGATGGATGTCCTCCCGAAGCCGTGGTGCAGAGGCTGGAGAGAGGGCTCAGGGGTTAAGAGAATTGCCCTTGCAGAGAACCTTGGTTTATTTCCAGCACCCATGGGGTGGCTCGCGACCATTGATAACTCCAGTTCCAGGGCATCTGATGTCCTTTTCCAGTCTCTGATGGCAACCAGGCACCAGCACTGCACATGCACACACGAGACAAACACTCATACACAAAATTAAAAAAAAAAAGTAAAGCTCTGTAGCGGAGAATAATCAGAAAGCTGCCCGAATAAGTGTTTAAGATACAGTATTCCAGGCTGAGATGGCTCGGCGAGGAAAGCGCTTGGCACATGTGTATGAGAACTGGGGTTCAGATCCCCAAAACTCATGTAAAAAGCCAGTCATGGCTACAGTTGCATCTATAACCCCAGCACTGTGGGGGTCACAGCCCAGCTTCCAAACCCTGTGTGAAGGGAAATAAGGCGGAGAGCAGGAGAGCAATTGAAACAACAATAATAGCTGGACACCTCTGAGCCAGCGTGGAGACCCGGGCTGTGACCTGGCTCTCAAGAGCGGGGAGCAGGAAGAGTGCAAGTTCAAAGCCAGCCTGGGCACCAGAGTAAGACCCTGTCTCAAAAAGACAAATAAAAATAAAACAATCAGCAGAACACCTGCAATTACATGTTTGTTGTTGGCTGTCAGTTATTACCGTATCTCAAAGTGCCGCAAAAGGTATTCAAAAGCAAAGGATAGCTCCCTTTTTCTTCGCTTTGTTTTGTTTTGGCTTTTGTTTGTTTGTTTTGTTTGCCTGCTTGCTTGTTTTTCATTTTTCAGGGTGTCTCTGTATAGCCCTGGCTGTTCTGGAGCTCTCTCTGTAGACCAAGCTGGCTTCAAACTCAGAGATCTGCCTGCCTCTGCCTTCCTAGTCCTGGTATTAAAGGTGTGGACTACCACATCTCGCTTAACAGTACTCATCTTCAAGATGCAGAGATGGCTTATGGCACCCACATGGTGACTCACAACTGCCTGTACCTCCAGTTCCTGGGGATCTAATGCCCTCTTGTGGTCTCCAGGAACACACCGGGATAAATGTACAAATATACACTCAAGCAAAATAGCCACACACATAAAAATTAAGACAAATTAAAGGCAGTTCTCTTAATCTAGCTTCACTGAGAAGACAGAAAGATGGATACAGACTTGGCTGTCCCTGAAGGATGGAAATGTTTACAGAGGAGGCTGGGAATTAAAGAAGAAGCTTGGAAGCATTTCCTAGTGGGCCACTGAGATGACTCATCAGATAAAAGTGCTTGCTGCCAAGACCAATGACTTGAGTTTGATTCCTGGGACCCACGTGGTAGAGGGAGAAACCATGTTCAGCAAGTTGTCTATTGTTCTCTGAACCCACATGTACACAGTGATGTTTCCTCCATAAATAAATAAAAGTGTAATGAAATGACTACTTGACACTCTTAAAAGGCAAGAGATGGCAAGGGTCTTAGTTGCTTTTCTATTGCTATGATAAGACACCAGGACCAAGGCAAGTTATAGAAGGAAGTCTTTATTTGGGGCTCACAGTTGCAGGGGGTTTCTGTGGCCATCATGGCAGGGAGCAGGCAGGAAGGCTGGAGCGGTAGCTGGGCGCTTACATCTTTTTTGTTACTTTTTTAAAGATTCATTTATTTACTTAACTATTTTATGTGTATGGGTGCTCTGTCTTCATGTACATCTGCACACCAGAAGACGGTACCAGATCTGATTACAGATGGTTGTAAGCCACCATGTGGTTGCTGGGAATTGAACTCATGACCTCTGGAAGAGCACTCAGTGCTCTTAACTGCTGCCATCTCTCTAGTTCCAGTTGTCGTTTTGTAAGACAGGGTTTCTCTGTGTAGCCATGGCTGTCCTGAACTCACTTTGTAGGCCAGGCTAGCCTTTAATTCACAGAGATCCACCTGTCTCTGCCTCCCTGAGTGCTGTGATTAAAGGTGTGTCCCACTATGCCCAGCTGGGAATTTACATCTTGATCCACAGACATGAAGCAGAGAAAGCTACTTAGGAATGGGCCCGGGCTTCTGAAACCTCCATGTCTACCCCCAGTGACACACCTCCTCCAAAAAGGCCACACCTTCTAATCCGTCTCAAACAGTTCCACCAACTGGGGACCAAATATTCAAATATATGAGGCTATGGGTGGGGGCATAGGAGTGGAATCGTTCACACCTCCACGTGAACCCTCACCTACCTCAATTGCTTTTGGTCGAGGGTTTTATCACAGGGTTAGAAAAAATGAGCTGGAACACTGCACAGAGAACTAGATATTGAATGACATGTTTCTTCAATGTTTTGAAAGAATTCATCCACAGTCAAATAACCAGTCTCTCAGGCCAACAGAATAGAGGTATCTTCCATACCATGTGTGCCTGGGTGGCAGCCAACCTCCGTGGCGGTCTCTGATGAGCACTGCCTCCTTTAAGATACAGTTTTCTCACACACTGAACATGACTGCCCCATGGAACTATGGGACCCTGCAGACCTGACAACATACAATGACTGAGGTTAGCTTATAAAAGGCACTGTGGTCTTCACTTGCTCTGATGACAGCCAGCTACTGTCATATCATGGCTCCACACAGCAAGGAAGCCAGGCCTGCACAAACTTGCTCTTACCCCTGAGTCCTCCACCTTGGACCTGCAGGTGACTTCAGGCTCCTGAGAAACCTCGAGTCAGAAGCCACACAAGGAAACCACGTCCAAATTCTTGACTCAGAAACTGAGATAATAAGTCTTAATTGTTTGAAGCCATTAAACTGGGGAGTTAGTTGTACAACAAAAAGACCCAGTTCCAGCAGGGTAGGGAGAAGTGGGGGGCAGAACCCAGGTGTTTCTAAAGCTCGAGAAACCAAGTCAGTCTTTTCGTCTTTGAATGTGGACTCATCTACAAAACTAGTTTTGACTAGTGAATCATTATAAACAAGCCACAGAAGCAGAGGGTTAAAAAGTTCCTGTGCGGCCGGTGGTGGTGAGTGGTGCAGGTCTTTAATCCCAGCACTCCAGAGGCAGAGACAGGTGGATCTCTGAATTCAGGCCAGCCTGGTCTACAGAGCAAGTTCCAGGACAGCCAGGGCTACACAGAGAAACCCAGTCTCAAAAAACAAAACAATCAAACAAAAGTGCCTGTGCTCAGTCAGGTGTGGTGGCCTATTCCTAAAACCCCAGTACTCAGAAGGTAGAGGGAAGAGGATTGAGTCAGAGAGGCCAGCCTGGGCTATCTAGTAAGACCCTGTCTCTAAACAAACAAATACCAAATGAAATATAAATCAAGCCAATATGGTTGTTCAAGAGGTAGAAGTACTTGTTGCCAATATGATGGCCGAGGTAGATCCCCAGGACCTAAGTAGCAGAAAGAGAGAACAGCCTCCTGCAAGTTGTCCTCTGACCTCTACAGTTGTACACACACTCACTTTTTTTTTTAATGTACTTGTGTTGTGATCCTGGGAATTTGGTGGCTGTCATCTGTAGAGGATGATTCAGAACATGGCTGTCCTGGCAGGAGATCGAATCCAAAGACCTTCTAGGTCTGTGTGCTCTGGCTGGAATACAAACAGGCCTTTAATCCAGGAGACAGAGACAAGCAGATCTGAGTCAAAGGTCAGCCTGGCCTAGAGCAAATTTCAGGTAAAGTGAAGCTTAGATCAGGCATGGTGGTACATGCCTTTAATCCCAAACAATGAAGTTTACAGAAGGAAGCACCCATGTTTGAAAGCGATGTCTAAGGCAGGCACAGTAGTGCATGCCTGTAATCCTAGCACCGTGGGAGGCAAAGGAAGGCTGATCTCTGTGAGTTCAAGGCCAGCCAGGTCTACAAAGTGGGTCCACAAAGTGAGACTACATGGAGAAACCCTGTCTCGGGGGGGGGGGGCAGTGACATCTATTGACTGGCAAAAATAGTGACAAACCAGAGAAAGACTTGATAGAATAGGATATGCCCAACTCTCAGAAGAGAGAGGAAAGGAAAGCCACTTGAGAGAGAGAGAGGAGGCAGTTTTTACTGGGAGGTTAATAGAGAAACAGGTGAAAGCTGGGTGAGCCAGAGAATGAGAAGGAGCCAGTAGATTAAAGCAGATTGCTTAAATTAGTTTGAGGCCAAGGAGAGCAATTCAGAGACTAAGTAAAAAAGCCAGGTTGAATCAGTCAGCTGGGAGAGGAGTTTGAGCCTAGAGCTCAGAAAGAAGAAAGTATGGGCTTATTAAGCAGCAAGTCTCAGAGTCTGAAAACATTCTAGGCTTACGTTAGACTGTATGAAGGCTAGAAGCTTCCAGGACTAGCCCTAGGTTAGTAGACAGAAGCAGTAAGCCTCCCAGACAACAACCAAATTAGGAGAATAAAAATTCCTTTTAGAGTCATCTTGTATCTAAGCTTAGGTACCTCTACGAGTGCCATGGGCCCCCAACACCCCAGATGACAGTCAGCGTGACTAGACTGTCAGCCCAGGAGAGAGCTACCCGATGGGAGATGGGAGAGAGGACACCTGTTTAAAGCTACCATTTTGGGTGAGTTTTCCTGCCCCTAGGGAATTGATTCAACACAATGACTTTTGTGTGTCTTGCCTTTCTCTCCTCTAGGGCATTCTGGGAGGATGTGTTTCAGGATTACTATTAAATGAGTGAAAAGCCAGGCCACTTCCTAAACTTGTCTGGACTTGGACAGCTTAATTCAGCCTCTGTTTTCATCATCTTCAAGTCAGAGATCACCTTAGGTTACAGCTCCCTTCCCCTTACAGTTCAGGGGAGCTGGCTCCGGTGGGTCAAGTGTTTGCCGCACACAAGGAGGAGCCTAGTTTGGATCCCAAACACCCATGTAAGAACTGGGTGTGGGGGGCATGTGTTTGTGAGCCCAGTGCTAGGGTCGGTGGGGTCAGGATTCTCCAGAGAGGCACTGGCTGGCCTGTCTTTCGGAAACAGTATACTTCAATGAGAGACACTGTCTTGAAAGAAAAAAATAATAATAAAGGGTTGGGGGAGTGCTAGAGAAATGGCCCAGCAGTTAACACATGCTGCTCTTCTGGAGGACCCAAGTTCGGATCCCAGCACCCATATTAGGCAGCTCACAACTGCCTGTCACTGCAGCTCCAAGAGCTCTGATTCTTTCTTCCATCCGCTCCATCCTCGCCAGGCACCTGTGCTCAGGTGTACATATGTACCCCCCTCCCCAACACATGCACAGAAATCCCCACCACAGACATGTTTTCTCTGTAGCCTTGGCTGTCTTGGACTCACTCTGTGGACCAGGCTGGCCTCAAGTTCACAGAGATCTGCCTGCCTCTGCCTCCTGAGTGCTGGGATTAAGGGTGTGCCATTACTGCCCGGTGACTTTCAGTTCTTTTGACATCAGTTCACACTATGAAAGCCATTCCATGTGAGCACGAGACTCAGAATGGAGACAAAGGGTCCTTGAAGTATCATATGGGAATGCAACCTGAAGATCAGAGGGTCAAGTCCTTTGCCTAAGACCACATTTCCAGTAAGTAGTAATGTTTGGCGTTAAGGCTGGTAACTAAGAATTGAATACTTAATCCGTGTCAGCCATTCATTGCACTGAGTTGTCTGTTTTGGTTTGGTTTGGTTTTGAGACAGGGTCTTTCTATATGCCCAGGACGGCTTTGAATGTGAAATCCTCCTGCATCAGCCTCTGCAATGCTGAATTTCCAGCAAAACCCACAACACCCATGGTTAGCCCTGGCTGTTCTGGAACTCACTCTGTAGACCAGGCTGGCCTCAAACTCTGACATTTGCCTGCCTGTGCCTCCTGAGTGCCGGGATGAAAGCTGGGCATCTCCACCACCCTAAATGTTGAGTTGTTGTTACATTCTTCCACCGACTATTCACTGTGACTACTAATCAGGTAGTTATCCTGCCCACAGAACAGATGAGGAAAAGGTCTCAGAGGAGGAAAAAAATAGCTTTTTCCTAGTGTCACCCTGTCGGTGGCAGAACCAGCACTTGCGCTCCAGGTCTGGGCTACGGATATGACTCATGGCCAAGAAATCGCGAGGACAGAGTTCAAATCCCCAGCAGCCACAAAAAAGTCATCCCCCAGGTATGTGGCAACCCCAGCTTTGGAGAGTGGAGCCCAGAAGTTCGCTGACCATTTACCCTGAGGTTCAGTGGAAGACTGCATCAAAAAAATAAGACGGGGCTGGAGAGATGGCTCATCCGTTAAAGGCTCCCAACCAAAAATATAGAAAATAAGACGTTCCTGAGCATGATGGCGCACGCCTTTAATCCCAACACTCAGGAGGCAGAAGCAGATGGATCTGTTGAGTTTTTTTAGGCCAGCCTTAATCTACACAGTGATTTTTTAGGGTAGCCAAAACTAGATATTGAGACATCGTTTATTAAAAAAAAAAAAAAAAGGCAAGGAACCACAGAAGACAGCAAGTGTCCTCCTCTGACCTCCTCAGGCGCGCGCGCGCGCGCGCGCACACACACACACACACACACACATATGCACTTACACCAACACCAGATTTGGTGGTGCATGCCTTCAATCCCTGAATTTGGAATTTGGAGGCAGGAGGATTAGGAGTTCATCTGAGGTCAGGCTGGGCTACATTGGAACCTATCAAAAAATGGAAGGGAAAGGGGGAGAAAGAGAAGGAAGGAAAAGAGGTGGGTAAAAGGGACTGGGCTAGAAGAGAGAGGAGGCAAACTTTGCTGTCCTGTCAGCCCGGCCTTATCCACTACACCCGAAAGGTGGCCGCTAAGGAAGAAAGCGCCCGCTTTGATCCGGGAGAGGAGGATTCGCGTCCTTGCCACGCGTCCCTCTCGGGGCCACGGCGTCCCCAGCCCTTCGGTTTCCACGCCTGAACGATAGCGCTAAGTCTCCACCGCCAGCGTCCAGCTCTGCGGGCGGAGGTCCGACTTCGCCCCCTCCCGGCCCCGCCCTCTGGCCCTGGTGCGCATGCGCCGTGCAGGGGCGCCTTTTACGACGCTTGAGTCGCGGCGCTTGGCGGCGGGCGCGGAGCCGTGCGAGCTCCGGTGGAGCGGCGGCGCCGAGGGAGTCGCGGGCGGGCGTCGTCGCCATGTCTCACGGCCACAGTCACGGCGGGGGCGGCTGTCGCTGCGCCGCCGAACGCGAGGAGCCGCCGGAGCAGCGCGGCCTGGCCTACGGGCTCTACCTTCGCATTGACCTGGAGCGACTGCAGTGCCTCAACGAGAGCCGCGAGGGCAGCGGCCGCGGCGTCTTCAAGCCGTGGGAGGAGCGGACCGACCGCTCCAAGGTGGGCGGCCCGGGCGGGCCCGGAGCCGCGGGGCCTCGAGGGTAGACAGACAGGGAAACTGAGGCCCAGAGGAGCAAGGTGGGCAGGTGAGGGAGGAGAGCAGACCGGACTGCTGCCTCTCCCTCTTGACCGTGGTTCAAATGGCTGTCCGACGGCATCACCTGGCCCGGGGTCGCCGTCCGTCTTTCTGACCTGGAACCCAGAGCCCTTTGAGAGCTATGTGAAGGCTCCCCAGAAGGATACACAACTGGTCTTTGAATTCGCAGCCCGGAACCGCCCTCAGTAGAATCCCTGTAGTTCAGAGGGTCTGTGGTGATTAGAACATTGAGACTCATTAGCTCCAAGCTATTAGGACCCGGGGGCCGGGGTGGTGGGGCAGGTCCATTTACACCATATCTCAGTGCGTAGAACAGGGAAGGCAGATGCCTGAATTTGTAGGCGCTCAGCAGTTATCTGTTGCTTTCTCCCCCTGCCCCCCAGTTTGTTGAAAGTGATGCTGACGAAGAGCTTCTGTTTAATATTCCGTAAGTATCTCCTTGGGGCTTGCCTCAGGCGAACTAGGCTGTATCCAGTTGTCTCTTCAGATGGCTTCATTCACTGGCTATGTCAAGAGTGCGTATCTATTTCTAGAAATGGGATAGATTACGCTGGTGGGTTTGAGGAAGAAAGTATCGTAGCTTTTTTGTGTGTGTGACTGGAAACGGATGCATTTGTTGAATTAATAATCGAGGAATTGACGTAAATTTCTTAGAGGTTGTGGAGTGACAGGATCTTTGAAATGACTACAAGTGACAGATGAGTAAACCGAGCTAAGAAAGGGAAGGAACCCGCCAGGTTCACACAGCTGCTTGAGATTTGGTCCCAGGTAGACAGCCTTCTCTTTTGCGTTCTGGCAGATTTACGGGCAACGTCAAGCTCAAAGGCATCATCATCATGGGAGAGGACGATGACTCACACCCCTCTGAGATGAGACTGTGAGTAGCAGGGCCCTCATCAAAGTCCCGCTTGCTTTTCTGTGCTAACATTTTATTCCAGGGGTGGGGAGATGGTTCAGTGGGTAAGAGGGCTCTCTGTACAAACATGAGGATCAGAACTGGTGTGGCCACCATGCTGTGGAGGTAGCAAGATTGCTAGGGCTTGCTGGAGCTCAGCTTAGCTCCATGTTCAAAGAGAGATCCTGTCTCAAGGGAATAAGGTAAAGAATGGTAGAGGAGGGCACCTGATGTCCACCTTTGGCCTCTCTGTGTATATACCACACACAGTGTTCTCCCTGTGTAACCCGTCGCTGGCCTGGAACTCACAGAGCTCTGCCTTCTGGGATTAAAGGTGTGTTCTACCTGCCCAGCTGCCTTTTTTGTGTTTTGTGGTGTTGGGGATGGAACACCAGGCCTTGTAAGCGGTAGGTAACTGCTCTAAGGCTGAACCTCATCCCCAGCCCAGTGACTGATTAGATTAAACATCCTCAGGGCCAGCTGTTTGTCTTTTCCGAATGCTGACTGTCCATTCATTCAGACAGTATAAAACAAATGCTAGTTGATGACTTTGCAGTTTCCTTAACCTAGCTGCAGATCCCGGATGTTCGTTAGGGCTGCTTTTATTGCATGCAATTACCATCTTTTTCTTCTTGGTGTTTTATGACAGGGCTTTTCTGTGTATCCTTGGCTGTCCTGGACTTGTTGTAGACCAGCCTAGCTTCAAATTCACCAAAATCCGCCTGCCTCTGCTTCCCTGAGCCCGGCCACAATTACCTTTATGCTGTGGTGCTGACATGGAATTGCTCCACCACATCTGTGACCTTGTAGCAAAGTTCAGTGATTTATTGTTGCTAGCCTTGGCGGTTTTCCTTCTGCAGAGTTTACCTTATTCTGGTGTTGCCTTTCTGAGAGAAAAGGGATCTGCTTTGTGAATTCTGCAGAAACACTGAGAAATGTGAAGACAGGGCTAGGAACATAGCTTGGTCAATAAAGTGCTTGCCTAGCAATCGTGGGCACCTGAGTTGCACCCAAATGAAAATGGTGCTAGAGCACACTTGTAATAATCCCAATGCTGGGAAATGGGGCTCCCTGGCCAGACATTCTCACCTAATTGCTGAGCTCCAAGCCAATCAGAGATCCTGTCTCAAGGTAGATGCCATTCCCCAGGATCACATCCAGGGTTGTCCTCTGGCTGCCACACAAGCACCCAGACATAAAGTTACACACACACATACATTAAAAGAGTGGAGAGATGGCTCAGTGGTTAAGTATACTGGCTGCTTTTCCAGAAGACTGAGGTCTGATTCCCAGCACCTACATGATGGCTTACAACCATCTCTTAATTCCAGTTCCAGGGGGATCTGACACCTTCTGCTGTCCCTGAGGGCACCACATGCGCAAATGAGGTACACAGACATATGTGCAACCATTCATATACATAAAATAATATTTTTTTAAAAACCGAAGGGACCAGAAAGAGATGGTTCAGAGCTTAAGAGCACATATGCTGTTGCAGAGGACCAGGGTTTGATTCCCAGTAACCACATCAGGTGACTCACAGCTGCCTATAACTACAGGTCCAGCGGATCCAACGCCTCTGCATACACGTACGATACATACACATCTTAGGAGAAAAATGAAGCTAGGTGCAGCAGCAGTGTCTCGTGCCTATAATCCTAGCACTTGGAAGGCTAAGGTTGGAAGGTTGCTGAGAGTCTAAGGCCAGTGTAGTGAGCTCCAGGCCAGCCTGGGCTACAGAATACAACCAAAAGAAAACAAACATCGTTTTTTTGTTTGTCTTGTTTTGTTTTGTTTTTCTAAGACAGGGTTTCTCTGTAACCTTGGTTGTCCTGGACTCACTTTGTAGACCAGGCTGGCCTCCAACTCACAGAGAATCGCCTGCCTCTGCCTCTTGGAGTGCTGGGAACAAACATTTTTTAAAGTTAAAAAAAAAAAAATAGTTTGGGGCTAAAGTTGTAGTTAGGTGGTAGGGGCTTTAGCATGTGTGAGGTCCCAGGGCCAGTTCCTGCCATTCTTAGAGGGGACCAGAGTTCGATCCCAGCAGTCATGTTGTACGGCTCACAATTATGTGTAACTCCAGCTCCAAGCTTTCAAGCATTCTCTGCTGGCCTCCTTCGCACACATACCTGCGTGGCATCCACTCAAACAGAAACAGACAAATAGAAATAATAAAAATAATGAATCTTTAAAAGCATATCTCTGTGTTGAATCATTTTGAGTGAAGGGAATGTTTGATGTGGTACTTTTTGGATGCTTGGTTACTGGGGAAGCTCACTGGCTGTGGCTCTGGTGGAGCTGCTGGTCTCCTGTGGCTGTAGTTAAGAATGTGGTCTGTGGAGCAAGGTGAGCTCATTTTCACACTGTATCCTTGCTAGTTGCTCCTTGACTCCTGGGTATTGTGTATCTATATGCTTTGATGTGTGTATGCCTGAGAGTATGTAAATATGCTTGTGCGCTGTGGTGTGCAATAGCCATCAAGTGGGTACTGGGAACCTCATCTGAGTGCCCTTAACTGCTGAGACATCTCTCCAGCGCCGTGGTTTTTATTTACTTGTTTATTTTTTTTCTGAGAGAAAGTCTTTCTACCAGGTCCTGGCTGTCCTGAAATACATAGAGATTTACCTGCCTCTCCCCCTCCTGAGTTCTCAGACTGAAGGTATGAGCCACCGTGTGCCTCATGCCAGGCAGGTTTTTTGTTGTTGTTTGCTTGTTGTTTTGTTTTTGAGACCAGGCCTCACTATATAAGTTGGTTCCTGAGGGTGACCTTGAGCTATGCTCCTCCCATTTCTGCTTCCCAGGAATACTACTATGTCTGAGAAGCTTTTTTTTCCCTGTTCTTTTGTTTGTTTGTTTCTCCCCCAGAGCTGAGGACCGAACTCAGGGCCTTGCGCTTGCTAGGCAAGTGCTCTACCACTGAGCTAAATCCCCAACCCCTGCTTTTTTCTTTTTAAAGGCTTTTTTATTTGTTTTGTTTTTCCAGAAAGGGTTTTATTTTTTGTTTTTTTTCAAGACAGGGTTTTTCTGTGTAGTTTCAAACTCATGGGCATCTTCCTGTGCCAGTGGCAATCACCTGGGTCACTGGGCCTGGTCGTTGAGCATAGTTGTCCTGATGTGCCACAGGATGCACACTAAGGGTGTTCCTTCTACCTGGCTGCACCCTGTGCTAGTTAACCATTCTTTCCTGTGTTCACACCCTTCTCAGGCTCTAGTAATCACTTCTCTTGTTTCCACAGGGTCAACCTGTTTTCTTCTAGTTATGTGTGAGAGCATGCAACATTTGTCTTTCTGTGTTCAGCTTATTTCACTTAATATAATATCCTCTAAGTTCATCTACATTGCATCAAATGACAGATTTTATTCTTTTTATAAGTGAATAGCATCCCGTGGTGTCTCGTAACATTTTCTCGGTCCATTCACCTGTTGATATGGTTGGGGTTCAGTCTTTGTCTTGGCTGTTGTGAATAGTGCCGCAATAAGCAGCAGATGGCTGCAGGAGTGCCCATGTCTTTCCCGTGCTTACTTCCTCTCCTTTGGGTATTCACTCAGTAAGGGAATTGTTAGATCATATGGTCTTTCTCTTTCCCGTGTTTGGTTTGGGATTTTCCATACTGAAGCCCCTAGTTCACACTCCTATCGACAGTGTTTGTGTGTGCCCGTTCTCTGCTCCCTCACCAGTATTTATTTCGGTTTTTTGGAAGTAGCCATTCGGAGAGTGAGGTGATAGCCCACGTTTAGATTTGCATTTCCTTGGTTAGTGATTGAACATTTTTCATATTCTTGTTGGCTTCTTGAATGTTTTCTCTATGGGGTTTTGAGACAGAGTCTTCCAGTAGAGCCCAGACTGACCTCAAACTCTTCCCGGCTCCGCCTCCCGAGTGCTGGGATTACGAGTATATGTCCTTGTGCTCAGCCTGTGTGTCTTTTGAGAAAAGTCTTTTCAGGTCCTTTGACTGTTCTTTATCACATTATGTGCTCTTTTGTGGTTGAGTTGAGTTCTGTGTGTATTTTGGACATTATTTACCCTGGTTGGAGTAGCTTGCACATACTTTGTGTCATTCTGTAGGTTGAAACATGGATTTTAACTACAGTGCTACACTGCCTCATAATGCTGCTCATGAATGCTCACTGTTATTATCCTGCTGTGGATCATTCTTAGAAACACTTTGAAGCAAACACTTGCTTTCTTCAATGACACACATTCTGCTGCAGTGAAAACATAGCCCCTCCTTAAGTGGGCGTGTTAATCAAGTGCCCTGAATTGACGTGCAGCTAAATGCTTCGGAGTTTGTTAGTTGCTTTTCTTGTTTTATTTTTGTTTTTGATATTTTCTTTACTGGCAGTTATACCTTAACTTTCTAAAGCCTTTTCTGAGTTTGTGGTCCTTTGTACTCTTTTTGAAGTTGAAGCCCCCAATTGTAGATTTTAAGAAATATTGGCAGACAGGGTGGCCCAGGCCTTTAATCTCAGCACTTGGAGGCAGAGACAGGTGGATCTCTGAATTCAGTGCCAGCTTAGGATACATAATAGATCCTGTGTCAAAAAAACAAAAACAAACAAAGGAAAAGAAATAGAAATATGATGGTGTTTGGGGGACTTTTGGACATAACCTGATCGTATCTCTTAACTGTGTCTGATGTGTTTCTGCCTAAGTATGCATTTTCCATGAGTCAGCTGCTTTGCCACTTCCTGTGTCAGCGCTGAGTGAGCCGCGTCGGCTCTTCTCCCTGCGGTCCCTGCATGTGACCTAGCATCTCAAGCCACTTGAAGATGCCTCTGGATTGTGCGGCGGTTCCTAGCTCTGTCCTTGCTTTTTCCTCCTTCTCCTTCCCCCTCTCCCTTCTTTCTCTTGTTCTGAGGTGAGATCTTGCTGTGCTGCCTCTAGTAGCCCCGAATTAACTCTGCTCGAGCAGTCCTCCCACTGTGATCTCCTTGGTAGGCAGGGCTGTAGGCTTGTGCTGCCCTTTTAGCTTTGTCATTTTGGCCTAAGGATGTTTTTATGTAAATGCCAGTAAAACACCATTTTGTTCCTAACTTTGATCTCCTTTTGATGGAACTGAGGCTAGTTTAGCAGTCAGTAGGAAGTTTCATAGCCCTGAACAATTTAATAATGTATATGCTTCACTTTTCCTCCCTTTTATCCCTCAGGTACAAGAACATTCCACAGATGTCGTTTGATGATACAGAAAGGGAGCCAGATCAGACCTTTAGTCTGAACCGAGATGTCACAGGAGAATTAGAGTATGCTACAAAGTAAGCACAGGACCTGTCCTTCATTCTCTGTGTCTTGTCTTTATTTTGGAGACAGGGTCTTGATCTATAGCCCAGGCTGGCCTTGAATTCAGAACTGTATGTCTCTCCAGAGGACATGATACCCTGCCCTGGCCTGTGCCATGCTTTTTCCTCACTTGCAGTGAGTATGCAGCCTATGAACTTGCCTCTGTGTCTTGGCCACATCCTGCTCTTTGAGCACTGGAAATGAGTGAACAGCAGAGGAAATTTGCCCCATGGCTGCTTTTGGCAGAGATCGGTGCACATCAACTTGTTAACATGGAGGTATTGGGCAGTCCTGTGTGAGCAGCTATTACGGTTTAAGAAAAGTGTTTGCAGAATTCCTCTGCAAAGTGGTGCTCATGGCAGACTCGGTTACCTGCGCCCACCTGGTCTCTTCTTTAGTGTTTTCTTCCTTAAGGGTGAAATCAACATGATAAACATGGCTTAGAATCCTGCTTGGTCACACACCATTTCTGTTTCTTGAAGTTAGGAGCACTGGATATTCCTTTCTTGCCATATCTTCCTGGCTGGACTGGAATTGACATGTAGACCAGACTGACCTTAAACTTGTAATCCTCCTGCCTCTCCCTTCTGAGTATGGCTTTGACCTGTGCCACGTGCCAGGTGTGTTGTTCATTCATCTCTATGTCCTTACTGCCTTAGACAAGGCCTGGTAAGTGCTTGGTAAATGTTCACCTTCTGCTCCAGAGGAAAGTGGGAGGAAGGATCAGGTGTCTGACACTTGCTTACAAGTTGGGGCTGAACTGTTGTCCTCCCTGTGGCAAGATGCACACCGCATGATAACCTGTGTCTTCTTTCTTGCTTTCTTTTCCGTCCTCTAGAATTTCCCGGTTTTCAAATGTCTATCATCTTTCCATTCATATTTCAAAAAACTTTGGAGCAGATACCACAAAGATCTTTTATATTGGCCTGAGAGGAGAGTGGACCGAGGTAAGAGAGATTGATGACTATGTGTCTGCACAGCGTGGGGCAGGAGCTCCAGGGAAAGAGCATGCAGGGTATTGGTTGCTCCACCTGTTTATCGTTTTTCTTTTCTTTCTCTCTCTCGTTTGTTTGTTTGTTTGTTTGAGACAGGCCCTCATTATATAGCCCTGGCTGGCCTAGAACTCATTTTGTAGACCAGTCTTGCCTGAGTCTCAAAGAGCAGGGACCCTCACCTGCTACCCTTATTTTGCTGGCCCCACCATAGGTATTGTTAAGGGGATGGAAGTGATATAATTTATATCAGTTCACAGTTTTGAAGTTTCAAAGTTTGCTACAGGGCTTCCTTGCTTAGCCTGCAGGAGGCCATGGGTTCACTCGTCACATAGTCTTGACAGTCTCTTGTTCTGGGTACCAGCGATGAGACCATAAATATCTTAGACAAGTTCCTGTTTTCACCTGGATTTTATCGAGGATTCTGCTGTGAATCTTTGACAGTGCGTAGTGGTCTTTGCTGGCTTCTCAAGATTAAAGGTGTCAGCAGGGGGGAACTTTGGAGAGGGCTTGTGGAGGGAGGCTGGCTAAGGACTGCTGCATTGTGTTTGCTCTAGGAAAGCACTGACCTCACCTCTGCCTTTTCTTGTAGCTTCGCCGGCATGAGGTGACCATCTGCAATTATGAAGCATCAGCCAACCCAGCAGACCACCGGGTCCATCAGGTCACCCCACAGACACACTTCATTTCCTAAGGGCTAGCCAGGGCTCCCTCAGATGCGCTGTTAGTGAAGGTGTGCGACCACCTGCTGGGAAGGACGAGGAGGCTCCAGCAAGAGTTGCCTGCCACAGCCTCGGCCAGGCTCTGCCCTGGGGTTGCTGCAGGAACCTGGCCTGTGGAAACCACCTCACCACCAGGAGCAGTATGGGTGCCAAGGGACAGTCGTTCTCTAAGGCACTGCAGAAACCGGGTCTTAGGCTTGGTGGCATCTGGCAGTCGTGAATAATGCTAACTTTTCCAGTCAGTGTGGCCATGGGATTCCAGTGTCTTGTTGCTTGTGGCATGTTTTTTGTGTGATTTGCCATTTTTTTTTTAAAACAAAAAACTAAGCTTCCTCGGCTGCAGGAATCCCTCTGAAATCCGAGTTTTGTGTCTGTGTTAGCCGTCAGGAGGGTCTCCAACTAGAAACACGTGTTCCTGCTTGCTCCTCCTCCCTGTCATTGCTCAGCATTTGTGTCAGGGTGCCTAGCTGGTATCATGTGTCATACACAGTGTCCCGGGATGGTGATGTTTGACTACTTGAGAGAGGTCTCTCTCACTGTCCAGCCAAGCAGTTGGGAGAGCATGGAGTTGTTTCTCTGTTTGGGTGACCTGGTTGGGGTAAGATTGAGACTTAGTAAATCTTCTCCTTGGTGTTTACTTGCTTCTAACTTGTGTTGTAAATCCAGTGCTCAAATCTGGAGACCCTGGTTTTCTGTTCGTGGCTTTTATTCACTGTGACTAATGAGCTTCCTAATAAATCCTTGCCAGACCTGATGTCTGTCTTTTCTTCTGTGTTCTTGGTAGTACTCTTACATGTCACTGGGAACTGAATTGAACTTGTATCTTGTTTTCTTTTTATCTAGGTAGATCATGCATGTCACAAATAAAGATTAGATCAGTTCTTCCAGGAAAGGTCCAGCTTAATTCTGTACAATGTGGTAGAAACGTTTGTATCTTTGCATGTTGTAAAAAGGGTGCTGGGATATGAACCCTAAGTTCCATTTCTCATGAGGGGGAAGTAACTTATGGAGTAACGTGTATAAAAACAAAGGAGAACATGGATTGCAGAGACCTCGTTAGTTAAGAGCATTTGCTGCTCTTCTAGAGGGCCTGAGTTCGCTTCTCAGGACCCACATGGTGGCTAAGAACTGAGACTCTAATTCTTCCAGATGCTCTCTTCTGGCCTCCCCTGACATCTCATTCGAATGGTATGCAGGCGAGACACACAGAATAATCTTAAACACAGGAGAGATTATTGAGGCATCAAAAGCGAGATTGAGGATTGTGAGAACAAGCGCTACAAGGTGAACGAAAGGCACCTGACAAGCTGGGCGTTGGAAAGCGTTTGTCAGAAAGTAGGAAGAGTTGGTGAGTGGTGGATCCCGTCCTGGAAAATGCCTCTGAAGAATAGCCCGTCCTTGTCAGGAAAAAAAGGCCTGGCTCTCTAAGCCTTGTCAGGAACCAAAGTTCTGAAATGAACTAGAATTCAAACGGTTCGCCGTGTATTCAGGCTATCCACTTAGCAACAGCCCGCTTGGTGTGGGACAGTCTAAAGACCAGAAGGGCTAGTAGGTGACCGTGTAGCTCAGGGGGACAGCACTTACCTAGCATGTACAAGGCCCTGGGTTGGGTTCCTAGCATCAAGATAAGAGCCATTTAAAATTTTTGGATTAAGGGGAAAAGTTAAAAACCTTAAAACAGAGCCATGAAGATGGCTCCAAGGGTCAGAGTGCTTGCAACTCAGGACTGGCAACCTGAGTCAGGATTCCCAGAACCCAGCTGGAAAGCAGAGGCCACGGCACATGTCTGTAAGGTAGGCAGAATGGGGAGATTCCCCTGGAAGCGCTCTGGCCAGCTTGTCTAAAGTACACAAAACACTGCCTTAAAAACAGTTTGCTGGGCATGGTGGTTCAGGCTTTGTTCCTTTATTCCCAGTCATTGGGAGGCAGAGGCAGGCACATCTCTGTGAGTTTAAGGCTGGTCTGGTCTACATGGCAAGTTCTGAGGACTGATGAGTTTCTTCTCTGACATGAACAAAACATGTATACACATCACACATGCAAAACACCCAACATGTCAAAACACTAGCCCATTCATTCCACTAATAAGTGCTTACACGCAGCTCCTGGAACTGGGCCTGCAGGTTTGAAGTGTCACTTGCCAAAATGCCACAGTGGTTCATGTGATGTATGTACAGGAGGAGCATTTCACCCACAAACCAACCCAGCAGGACTCTGCAGAGAGTGGAGCCATCTGGATTGTTTCAGTCTATTTTTATCCCCTTTTATAAAAGCCGCTTCCAAGTCTTTGGCTTGCTGTGGTCCCTTGATCCCCATATTCCAAACCCCATCTCCATGACCTGTTGACTTAAACACAAGAACAAGCTGCTTGGCCTGGAGGGAAGTTTCTGTTGATCTTCCAAGCTTGTATTGCTTTGGGTTCACAGAAAGAAAAAGAAAAAAAGAAAAAGAAAGAAAGAAAACTATAGTGTAGGTTAAGCTGGAAAAATGAGTCCTCGGCTACTGAGGGACCCCTGTGACTCATTTCCTGTTTTCAAAGTCCTGCAAGCTCTCTCAGGGATTCAGTCCTTCAGTTAAACTTGTCTTCCAGCCTGGACTCCAAGCTTAATTTCCACTTCATCAGTGTGACTCAGTGGTGACCCAAGTGTAAACCCTTTTGTTCTTAGCTCACAGCTGGTGGCATTTTGTACACCCTGCAAAGCATTACTTGTCAAGGACAGTGTCAAGCCAACACAGCCAGTGCTGTTTAGTATCCTGATATGGCCTACATACTTTCTCAGGGCTTTTCTTCAAATGGCTAAGGCCTCACACTGTGATTTTACAGTGTTCAAAGCAAGTTTACGGTGGCCTCATTGGAGCTTAGCAGCAAAGTTATGAAATAGCAGGTGGTTATTATCACTTTATAGCTGAGAAAGCCGGTCAGGAAATGCAGATTACAGTGTAATCTTGAGGTTGCTATTTATTTACTTCCTTTCCCTAAGCCTTATTTTCCTCATCTTTAAAGAGCGGAGAACCAAGTGATCAAAGGTCTTCTCAGGCCAGAGTGTATGATTCCATCCATGATCCTGTGAAACTGGAATAGGGCTTGAAAACCACTGTGGAAGCCGGTTGTGGTGGCTCATGCCTGTAATCCTAGCACTCAGGGAGGCAAAAGCAGGTGAGTTGGAGGAGGTCAGTCTGGTCTTCAAAGGGAGTCCGGGACAGCTAAGGCTACAAAGAGAAACCCTGTCTCCAAAACAATAACCAAAAAAAGAAAACCAGTATGGAGGACAAACAAGAAGATGAACAAGGAGAAAGATCTAAAGTACAACATGACGCATGTAGTTACAAGCATTCACCAGTTTTGTGAGGAAAGCCAATCTCTGAGATGTTAAAGCTTTCCACGACAGTAACCATTTTACTACATATGTATACGATACGATAGACCGGAGACATAAGCAGTAAAATATATCTTAATAAAACAGTGGTGAATACCCAAGACCACACCTGGAAGTGTGCCCTGCTCCGCGGAGATGGAAAGACGGCCAACTTTATGCTAAAGAATAGTGTGAGGGATGCCGTTCCTCCAGGACTCAGGTCCTCCAGGAGGGCTTGGTTGGCAGGGCATCTGGGAATCCCATGTCCTGTCAGAAGCTGTAGACGACAGAGTCGCATCACAGGGAGTGGTCCCACTGTGGGCACCATGGCAGCTCTTAGCCGGGAAACCCGGACCCACTTCCGGGCTCCGTAACGCTGTCCGGGCTACTTCCGGCAGCGAGATGGCTGGGTTCCCGGGACTCGAACGGAAGTTCCGGCGGGGGCGGCCGAGGGGGAAGAGTGTGTGTCTGTGAGGGAGAAAGGGGAGAATCGCCCGGACGATCTCGGAAGCCCCTGGGAGTGAGGTACCCACCCTGGTGTGCAGCAAGACTGCGAGGGTCTCGGGGCGGCGGCGAGGGGTGGCCGGAGGCTGCTGTCCAGTCCTGGGACGGCCGGGCCAGGGGCTTGGCGCGTGGCGGGAGAGCGGCTGCGCGCTGGGCAGTGGGAGACCCCATTGTGGGGCGGAGGCTTCCCAGGGTCAATGCCCCCTTGTGGGCAGGCGCGAGCCCTGGGGCGTGGTAGCAAATGCCACTGTAGGGATGTAATGACCCTGGGTCAGAACCCAAGTACCCAGTGTGGAGAATGGGAGACGCCGGGTCATCCTTTGAGTGTGGGAGCCGGGTGGAGGTGGCAGGTGCAGAGCGTGTGCGAAGAGGAACGCGAGGGTCAGAGGTGTGGAAAGATGCTGTGTGATCTGTCTACTGTGCGGAGGGCCAGTCGGGGTCAGAGCTGAAAGGTGGGAGCCCGCGAGAGGGCGGGGCGCACTTAAGAAGCAGGTATCGGAGGCTTCCGGAGTTTGGAGGATGCTAAGGATGGGGAGGGGCCAGCCAGCCTGGTATTCTTTTGTGTTGGGAGTCCCAACACCTGTTCATTTGGGGACCCATTTGCAGTCAGTGGCCGCAGCAACAGCAGGTAGCCCCGTGGAGGTGGGAAGGCTTGGCGCACCAGTTTGTGGTGGAAGATGGTAAAAGGGAGTTGTTGGGCTCCCATGGGACATGGTTGGCTTCTAGAGGCCCTGGGTCCTGAGCCAGAAACTGCTGTGAAAATTGGACAGGGGCTGGATAGGAGGGGAAGAGAGGGAAGATGGAGATGGAAGGTGGGTGGGATTGAAAGCCTGTTTTCAGCATCTCTCTCTCCTTCGGCATCTCTCTCTCTCCTTCGGCTCTCTCTAGGGGCAGGACTCAGGAAAGAGGAGTTCCAGGGGATCCAGGAAAGGGATACCTGGGACCTTGGAAGGACGCAGTTAGCACTCAGAAGCTTAGAGGGGGAAGGCTGCAGGAAACGCCTCGCCTTCCCTTGACGCTCCCCCCCCCCCAACTTCCACACTTCCAACCCCTAAACCCGGTGCCAGCCCATCTGTACCTGGCTTAGGCTCTGGGGTTGACCCTGAGGATGGCTGCCCCTGCTTCTCAGCCCTAGGGTGGGACCAACTTTTTTTTTCCTTTCCTTTTATGTGCATTTGTGTTTTGCTTGCATATATATCTTTTTGAGCGTGTTGGATGGCCTGGAGCAGGAGTTACAGACAGTTGTGAGCTGCCATGTGGTTGCTGGGAATTGAACTGGGTCCTCTGGAAGAGCAGCCAGTGTTCTTCACTGCTGAGCTACCTCTCCAGTTCCCTGGGGCCAACTTTCTACCCCTTCGCCCCAGATTTCTTTCTGCCTGTATTTTTTCTCTGCTCAGAATCAAACCCTGGAACTGTACAGAGCTGATGGCCTGGGTGGGCTTCTTCTTTTGTAAATAATTTATTTATTTTTATTTTATGTGCATTGGTGTTTTGCCTGCATGTATATCTGTGTGAGGGTTTCATATCTTGGAGTTACAGACGGTTGCAAGCTGCCATGCGGGTGCTGGGAACTGAACCCAGGTCCTCTGGAAGAGCAGTCAGTGCTCTTAATGGCTGACCCATCTCTCCAGTCCCTAGGAGGGTGTCTTAAACCAGGAGGCTTCTTTGGCCTGACCTTGCTCTTGACCTGCCTATCACCTTCCCTTGTGCAGGCCCAGCCTGCAGGAAGCCCTGCAGTGTATGTGTGGTAACGCCATGTCTGTGCCCCTGCTCACCGACGCCGCCACCGTGTCTGGAGCTGAGCGGGAAACGGCCGCGGTAAGGGTGCACCAGGCGGTGGGTGGCAACTGGCTGTAGGCAGTGTGGGAAACATGGAGGTGGCAGTGTGACAAATGGACAGCCTGAAGCTAGAAGGGGTTAATGACCTGTTGCCTCCCACCTCTGTCCCCCCAGGTCCGGGGGGGAGGGGTGCGCTGGAGTTGGAGGATCTAAACGGGGACTGGGGACTCTCCCATCCCACTTCCGACTTTTTTTTCCAGGTTATTTTTTTACATGGACTTGGAGACACAGGGTGAGTGAGCTGAGGGGTAGGGCGCCCCTTCGTCAGGTAGGGCTGGAGGGCCGTTGTCCCTCCGGTTCCTTCCTACACTCTTCTTCCACCCCACAGGCACAGCTGGGCTGCCGCCCTCTCCACCATCCGGCTTCCTCATGTTAAGTACATCTGTCCCCATGCGTGAGTGTCACTCCAGCTAGAGAGGGGCTGGGGGGCGGGGGGCGTCCTCTGGTCCTAGGCCTGTTCCTTTCGTCAGCTGCCTCCCGGGGCTTGGACTCAAAACAGTCAGGCCACGTTCAGCCTGAGCTCCCTGGAACCCTAGGAATGGGCTCTAGTTCCTGCCTTCACCCCCAAAAGCTTCCTGGAGCCAAGAGCTCCTAAAAGGAGCCTTTCTTACGTACTCACCCCTGAGCTGGACCCCGGCACTGAGTGTTAGTCTCTGCTTCTCCATCGTTACTGCCGATGCCCCAAACACAGCTCCAGCCCCACGTGGCAGGTTGCCTGGAAACGCTTGAAACACAGTCCCTGCCTGCTGGGAGGGGCCCCCACGGGCAGCTCTGCCCATTCCCAGGCTCTCTACTGATGCCTTATCCCTCCTGAGACCTTCTGGCCACCCCTCCCCAGGCCCAGGATTCCCGTGACCCTCAACATGAAGATGGTGATGCCCTCCTGGTGAGTTTGGGGCGGGAATGAGATAGGAACTGAAGTCGCTGCTGGCGCTGGCCAGGTCTTTGGAACACTACCACCTCTGCTTTGCCCAGGTTTGACCTGATGGGGCTAAGTCCAGACGCCCCGGAGGATGAAGCTGGCATCAAGAAGGCAGCAGAGAACAGTAAGGCCCCGGCCCTCCCTCCTCATTCCCTTCCCGGCTCCCCCTTGCCAAAGCACTGGGCAGTGCCCGATGCTCCCTCCAGCCTCGAGCCATTTCCTCTACCCAGTCGTGCCCTTCCCCCCAGTCAAGGCTTTGATTGAACACGAGATGAAGAATGGGATCCCTGCCAATCGAATCGTCCTGGGTGGCTTTTCGCAGGTGAGGAGGGTGTGAGAGGGAGGGCCCAAGTGTGTGTGTTGTCCCCTCCTGACCTGTCATTCTCTTCTCCCCAGGGAGGGGCCCTGTCCCTCTATACAGCCCTTACTTGCCCCCACCCTCTGGCTGGCATCGTGGCGTTGAGCTGTTGGCTGCCTCTGCATCGGAACTTCCCCCAAGTGAGTCTCTCCACGGGCCCCTCCTCTCCTGAAGCTCCCTGTGGCTTGGGCACTGTGCTGCATGTGGTACTGACCTTGCCCTGGAAATTCTATCTGGCCCACAGGCAGCCAACGGTAGTGCCAAGGACCTGGCCATCCTTCAGTGCCATGGGGAGATGGATCCCATGGTACCTGTTCGGTTTGGGGCCCTGACAGCTGAGAAGCTCCGGTCTGTTGTCACACCCGCCAGGGTCCAGTTCAAGACGTACCCAGGT
Source organism: Pachyuromys duprasi (assembly GCA_028658305.1). Classification (NCBI taxonomy): domain Eukaryota; kingdom Metazoa; phylum Chordata; class Mammalia; order Rodentia; family Muridae; genus Pachyuromys; species Pachyuromys duprasi. The sequence goes on along the minus strand of CM053763.1, from coordinate 109,236,609 downwards.
GTCATGCACAGCTCCTGTCCTCAGGTCAGTGGGGAAGGCCTGCCCCTATGCTCTCCCTCCTCCTTCCATCAGGGAACCTCACAACCTCCCTTTACCCCAGGAGATGGCAGCTGTAAAGGAATTTCTGGAGAAACTCTTGCCTCCGGTCTAAGTAGTTGCTGGCTCCCATTGTGGTCCCCCAGCTCACGGGGGACCCAGCAAGCAAGCACCGCACCATCTTGGATCTGAGCCGGTCGAGGCCCTGTCCCTTCTCTTCCCACCCTTATCCTCTTCCCACCCTTATCCTCTTCCCATAGGCCTCTGAGGCAGGTGGCCGAGGCTGGCCAGGCCTTCCTGCTGACCTCGGCCATCTGGAAGTCAGCGCCAAGGGTGGGCTGCTTTCTTTTCCCACTTCCTCAGAGGCGGGCCCCGGCAGCAGTATTGGAGGGGCTGTAGGCAGCGGGAGAAAGGGGCCCAGCTGCTGACCCACTCAGGACCTCACTCACTAGCCCCGCTTTGGGCCCCCTCCTGCGACCTCAGGGTTTGGCCCGTGGGGCCCTCATGGGCCCCCCACCCCAGTGATTCTGCCCGGATAATCGTGTCCCCTGCCTCCCTGCAGCTGCTTCTCTGTCACGAATGTGTCCATGGCCCAGGGCCCTTGCTGCTGTGGGCTGTCTGCTCCTGGGCAGGCAGGTTGGTAAGGAGGTAGAATCCTTGGAAGCCTCTCCTCCCAGGGGGCTGGGCCTCCCCATGGCTCTTCCTTGCGGGCCTGGAGCTCGCAAGGCTGGATTGAGGTTCAAGGGCCCCTACCCTCTGCTGTCTCGCCCCCACTATGTCCCCACTCTAGGGCCAGGGAGGTGGTGGGGGAAGAGTTGTGTCTTTGTCTTCTGTCTTCATGTGGTTTTGGGTGTTTTTCTTGTTTTGTCCTATATTCCGATAAAATTAAACTGCTTCAACTCTCAGGCCTGCCTGATGTAGTCTAGAGCGACCATCTGTGGGAATCTGTCCCAGGTTAAGAAAACATTTTATTTTAAATAGTTTGGAAAGCTCAGTCATAGCAGTATAAGTTAGTGCCTTGGGGAGGCTGTGGTCCCAGACCTTCCCCCACATGCTCTGGGGGTCACATGAGCTCCTGGACCCTGGGGGAGATAGGTTAGAAAGACTCAGGCTCCTGCCTGGTCAGTGGAGCGAGAGGTCTCCTGTCTGGAGGGCTGAGCAGGCAGCTAGCATTTGAGGTAGAGTGGCCTCAGCTTGGCCCCAGAGCGCAGGGTACAGGGTCCTGTGGAGGCTGGAAAGCGGGCAGCTGCTCTTATCCTTTTCTGGTCCATGGTAAGGAGGTCCTCAGGCCTGTGCCCCAAAGCCTGAAGGGTTCTGCTTCTGCCAGCGCCATAAATCTTCACCTGTGCAGACGTGGATGATCAGGGTTTGCCCAAGGACGGCCCAGACTAGTTGCCCTCAATGCCAGTTCCTCTTCTGGGTTAGGCAGACACTCACACATCCTGTCCAGCCCCAAGGCTGCCGTCCAGCCCAGCTCCTCGTGGGCCAGGCTGGGATTGGCGTAGCAGGCCGCCACATCACCTTCCCGCCGCGCCACCACCTTGTACGGGATCTGCAAGGGATACTTAGCTGAGCAGGCCCTGGGCCTCAGGAACCACCAGTGACACCTCTCTCAGGCACCTAGCACTGAAGTGCAAGGCGGCTGGAGGAGATGGGTGTTCGGTGCCAACTGCATGGGTGGACCCTACCTTCTTCCCGGAGGCCTTCTCCATGGCTTGGACCATCTGCAGGACGGAGTAGCCTGTGCCTGTGCCTAGGTTGTAGGTCTGCCCAAGAGAACAGGGGGTGTTAGATGAGGTGTACCATGCGCCCCACATGCCGCATTTGCCCCGATCCCAGCCCTTTCCCTCCCTGGCTTCTCTCTCAGCTCCCTACCCGGCAACCACATTGCTCCTTCAGCTTCTTCAAGGCTGCTATGTGGCCCTTCGCCAGATCCACCACATGGATATAATCCCTCACACCTGCAGAGGAAGTGGTTACATGGGAAGTTTGTCCCTGTGAAGTCCCCTCCTTGTCCTGACTCCTAGGCTCACCTGTCCCATCCTCCGTGGCATAGTCATCACCAAAGACATTCAGGGCTTTCCGTCGCCCGATTGCCACCTAGGGCAGAGGTCAGGTCAGCCTTAGGAGCCACGGCCCCAATGCTTCTACAAGACCCCCGGGATTAGCCCCCCTACCTGGGAGACATAGGGCATGAGGTTGTTGGGGATGCCCTGGGGGTCCTCGCCGATGCGGCCGGAGGCGTGGGCGCCTGTGGGATTGAAGTACCGAAGCAGCACTGCATTCCAGGCCTGTGTGGTGCAGGTCAGACAGTGGGGCCGGGGCACACTCAGTGAGTCCCAACTCGAACCACAGCTGTCCACCTCACCATGGCTGGCTGTGTTCCCTACCAATGAGCAAGGGGTGGCACCTGCGTACCAGTTGCTGCGAGCTTGGGCAGAATACTGCCACTTCTCAGCCTCCATCTGAAAAGCATACCCAGGATTCCAGTCCTGGAACCAAGGGTGCCAGTGAATGGAGGGAAGGCTGGGGCAAGGGGTCCTCACCGTGTCTGCCCGGCACAGGTCCCGGATCATCTCCTCAATGAAGAACTTGGACTTGCCATAGGGGTTGGTACAGCCCCCGGTGGGGTGGGCCTCGTCCAGAGGCAGGTACTGGGGGTTCCCGTACACGGTCGCTGAGCTGCTGAACACCAGGTTCTTCACCCCGTGGGCCCTCATGATCTGGCCGGGGGGGGGGGGCAGGGTCAGTGGCCTGTGCCTCACCTGGAGAATTAGTCCCACTTGTCATGCCTAGGAGGGTGGGGCAATGGCTCAGTTTCACTCAGTTTTGCTCAGTTACAGAGGGAAACAGGCTAAGAGGCCGGGAGGTGAGGAGAGGCATGTGTCCGAGACAGTTCAGCTGGGTCCTCTCGGATTCTCCCACACAGGCCCTTACAGTGGCTGGCATGCTAGATAGCCTGGGACCCAGCTGGGGGCTGTGCCGCCTTGTTCTTACCTCCAGAAGCTGGATGGTCCCTGTTAAGTTAACTCTGTAGTAATCCAGAGGCTTCTGCACCGACTCGCCCACGGCCTTGAGCCCAGCAAAGTGGATGACAGCCTTAAAGCTGTGCTGCAGGGGAAAAGCCAGGGTCATGGGAGGCTGTGCGGGTGTCGGCAGTGCTTCCTATCTGCAGCCCCCCCGCCTCCCGTCTCTCTCTGAGACAGGGTCTATATGTAGCCCTGGCTCTCCTGGAACTTGCCATGTAGACCACACTGGCCCCAAACTCACAAACATCTGCCTGCCTCTGCCTCCCATGTGCTGCATTTAGAGGTGTGCTCTGCCTTGCCCAGCTGGCACCCACCTTTTTAAAGAGGCGCTGTAGGGCTGCCTGGTCCAAGATGTCCATCTCCTCAAACTCCACAGAGTGGCCTGTCAGCTCCTGGACCCTTCGCAGGCTCTCAGGCATGGAGTCCCCTCCTGGGGGGTATGCAAAGGCCATTAACATTAGAAAATGGGGTCCTATATGCAACCCCTCCAGAAGCCGCCCCCCACTTCCCATCTGGCTCACTCACCTCGAATGGCATTATGGAAGTTGTCAATGACCACAGGCGAGTAGCCTGCTTCCAGCAGCTCCAGGACCGTGTGGCTGCCGATGTAGCCCGCCCCGCCGGTGACAAGCACCTTCTCCCCCATGGTGCCTGGTGAGAAGAGGGTTTTCAGAGATGGGGAGGCTGTCTGCACAGGGCCTGCCTCCAACTGGGTGCTGGTCCCCTAACCTCATCTTGGAGGGTGCAGTTTAAGGAGAGGCTCCAGAATCCCCTCTAGGTCTTCCTGGAAGACTGTCACTTTCTGGCCTCAGGGGCTGACGCTTTCCTACCCTCTCTCTAGGCCACAGTTTGCATCTCAAGAACTAATCATTGCCCAGTGAAGGCAATTTAAAGGTCTGCCACCGGTATGTGGAGGAGTCAGACACACCATAGCATCTAGTTCCCGTTGAGGCAGGGTGGGAAGATAGGACTTTTGAAGAGCCACCCCCACCCCATCCCCCGGCCCCGCCTGCCTCCATGTCTGGAGAATGGGCAGTCCTGGGCAAAAGAGAGCAGGGCTTCCGAATGGAATGCTAGGATTTGAAAAAGGTGTCTGTCCTTAGAAACTCAGGCCTTCTTCCAGGAGCAAAAGGTTCCTGGGTTTGGTCCCTAACACCTAGTGCTCTAACAACCCTTCCCCTGGAAGGTCAGTTAGAAGGAAGCAGTAAATACACCAAATGGCTTCAAGGGTGGGGTCCTTCGCCCAGAGAGGCTGAACCCAGCTTCCAGGCTGCTGTACCAACAGCCCTGGAGTGGGTCGGCCTTCACTCCACCCTGTGGCAGCCAATAGCTCAGCTTTGGCCCAGCTGGGTCACTCCTGGCATGAAGCAACAGATCCCGCCCAACTTCCGGCAGCACCTAGCGGGCTGGGTGTCGACGTGGACTTGGCTCCCGCTCAGATGCCAGGTGTACAACCCCGCCCTGAGCAAACTGTTAGGCGGACAGAAAGGAAATCCACGCACCGAGGCCTTTCATTCTCACGACCTGGCTTGCTGCCGTTTTCCCCCAGGCTGCCTCAAGTCTCTGCTGGGGTCATTCTGGCTGCAACCCGCTGAACTGGGTGCCCACTGCATGCCAGGAGCACTACCCTGCACTTGTGCCTTATTTCCCCCTTATCTGGACGAGGCAGGTGTTTCCACTAGCACTTGGTGCTAGGATCAGAGCCCGGAAGGCAGTCTGCCTGGGGTCACACAGCAGTTAGAACCTGCTCACTGAGCCTACCCGTCGCTACTCCCCAATACTCTTCGCTGACGAAGCGGTGGCGGAAGGGCCCTAGAGGCAGAAAGGCTGCTCCGCTCCGGACTCGGGGTCACCTTAGTCAGTGGTCCCCCTTCTCAGTTTTCCCAGTCTGTAAAACTGGAGGGGAGCGGATGCTGGGTCCCAAGAGTCCGGGCGCGGCCGAGCTTCGCGCCGGACTTTGGTCCTGGGCTGGGAGCGGGGAGCCGGGCCCCGAATGAATGGAATAGGGTGGCCCCCGCCTCGGCCGCGGAAAACGCGAGCAGAAGGGGCGGGCCTGTTCCTGATCCGAACACGAACCGACCCTCTTGGAATTCCCTCGCTCCCCGCCGACAGCAGGCCCTTCGGAGCCCTCTAAGCCCTTCATCCTGCTCCCCGAACCTGCTGCGGATCCCGCGCTGACTCCAGGCGCCGCCTCCCGCGACCGGCGCGGCTGTCCCTTTAAGAGCTGACAGCCCAGCCTGACCCCGCCCCCTCCACGCCCTCCAGCAAACGTGTCCGCTTGGTTACCGCTGTACGGCGGCCCTGGAGGGGCAAATGGCCCGCACAGCCTTCAGGCGACCGCGCAGCGCGTTTCCATCCAGGGCGGAAATGAAGGGAGTGGACGCCATCTGGTGACCTGCCGGCTGCGGAGGAGAAACGGTCTGGGCGGTGGCCTCCTCTACCCAGGAGGCTGCACCCCTCCACTGTGGGCTGCTGCTTTCCAAGTTTCCCCGCATCTGTCAAACCCTGAGTCGGGCTGCTCTAGTTGGAGCATGTGGGTGGCCCGGACTGCGACCTGGATGCAAGTCCGCTTCGGCAACAAACCTTTAAATTCACTGTAGCGATTGCTATGCCTTTCACTGAGGCACGGCCTCCCTCCCCAAAAGGTGTGTCTGCCCCTGCCCGCCCTCCTTGTAACAACTCGGGTTCAAATAAGCGGGGCTGGAAGATGGCTCAGGACACTTGCTCCGGCAGAGGACCGGAGCCCTGTTCCCAGCACTCATATACCGCCTCTCATTCCACGGGCTCCCACGCCCTCTTCGGCCTCTGTGGTACATACTGGAATTTTCTCACATATACATGAATAAAAATAAGTCTTTCCAGGTGCCACAGGCCAGCACTTGGGAGGCCGAAACAGGAGGATTTCAGTGAGTTCAAGGGCAGCTACAGATGAATGAGAACCTGCCTCAAAAACAAAAACAAAACTAAAAAGAGAAAGGCTGGAAGACAGCACACTAGCTAACTTCCACTCTCCACAATGACCTGCAACTGTCGTGTTTTGAGACAGGGTTTCTCTGAGGGTGGCCCTGACTGTACTGGAACTGGCTGTGTAGACCAGGACGGCCTGGAACTCAAAGATCTGCCTCTGGAGTTCTGGAGTTCTGAGATTAAAGGCCTGTGCCCCACCCTCACCCCCCCCCCCCTTTTAAGTAGAGGAGAAGCAGGTAAGAGCTGGTGAAGGTGAGGAGCAGAGTTCTATTCTCAGCACCTAGCCAGCATGGCTCACAACTATCTGTACAGACAGCTGCAGGTGACTTCACCCTCCTCTGGATTCCAACCCCGTATTTACTCTCTTCTCTCTCTCTCTCACACACACACACACAAACACCCTATGTGTATACATAATTTAAAAAAACCTTAAAATAACTTTTTAAAGCCCAGTGTAGTGCCACTTACCTTTAATCCCAGCACTGGAGGCAGAGGCAGGTACATCTCTGAGTTTGGGGCCAGCCTGGTCTGCAGATCAAGTTCCATGACAGCCAGGACTACACAGAGAAAACCTGTCTCAAAAACAAAACAAAAAGAAAGAAAGAAAATAGAAAGAAAGAAACCTTGAACTTCTGGCCCTCCTGCCTCACCTCCTAAGTGATTACGGCATGGGCACAGATTCTAATTCCATGCTGAACTTTTATTCTTTCAAGACTTCAAATAGATTATTTAATTATTCTCAGCTCTTGGGTGTTCTGATTTCAAGTTTTTTTGGCTTGGTTCTGTGTGTGTGTATGCATTTCTTTGTTTTTTGTGTGTGTTTTGTTTTGTTTGAGACAAGTTTTCCCTGTGTAGCCCTGGCTGTCCTAGAACTTGATCACTCGATCTGTACACCAGGCTGGCCTTCCCTCCCAAGAGCTGTTGTTAAAGGTATGTACCACCCCTACCTGGCTCATTTCAAGTTTTTACTGCCTGTAATGGCCCTCTTCCCATGATTGCATTATTGGTTTAGTTTTTTGTTTTGTTTTTAAATAAGTTGCCTGTGATATGTCTAGGTCATTTTCTTTTTTCAAAAAAAAATTGTTACTATTAAATTATGTGTATATGTGTATGCCTGCAAGTGTGTACATGAGCGCAGGTGCTAGAGGAAGCCTGAGGCATAAGAAGAGAGAAAAAGAAAGAGAGAAAGTGAAAGAGAAAAATGAGAGAAAGTGAAAGAGAAAAATGAGAGAAAGTGAAAGAAAAAGGAAGGAAAGAAACGGAGAGAAAAAGAGAAAGAAAGAAAGAAAGAAAGAAAGAAAGAAAGAAAGAAAGAAAGAAAGAAAGAAAGAAAGAAAAGAGAAAGCAAGCCAGCCCAAGGGAAACACTGTCTAACCTTGTTATCCCAGCACTGGGAGGCAGACAGATGGCTCCCTGGAGCTCACTGGCTACACAGCATAGCCCACACGGCTAGTTCCAGGCCAGTAAGAGACCCGTCTTAATTCTCTGGGAACAGAGGCACAGCCCCAGGAGCAACTCCTTGGGTGTCCCGGCAGCCACCATGCTGGTCTCAGGAACAGCCCCAGAGCAACGATTTCCAGTCACTGGATGGGGACTAGAGTTTGGAGATGGGAGAAATCCACAGATAAGCCGTCCAAAGCCCAAACATGATCTTATTCCTCTGCCCATAGACAAACACACATTTGCATGGTTGGATATTAGAAAATTAGACCTTTAATTACATAAGCTGTTTTCAAAAATCATGTACAGAGTGACTTTCCAAAGATACTGGAGTTGGTTTTGATCAGCGCAGATCAACCTCACCATTTCAGCAAATGCTGTGCTGGCTCGGGGGGAGGGGCACTCCCTCTCCTAGGACCCTCGGTCATGGCAGGGTGGACATCAGCTCTCGTGCCTAGCAGACTCGCCCAGGAGACCCAGGGCCATCGCAAGCGAGCGCTCGGGCACTCAGCTCTGGGGAGCTGGTCCACAGTGAAAGGGAACTTCCGGGCTCCAGGGCAAGCCCAGGCTTGGCAGCTGTAGCCCTTTCTGTCTGGGAGACGGACTTCTGTGACGCCTGCTTATTTGCCCTCATTTCATTTCCCCCATGTAGGAATCATTGTGCACACACACCCATCTCCCACAGTCCCGGGTCTTCAGGTGAGTGAGGGACTCAGAGTTTGCAGGTGGCCTGTGCCACTTTGGAACTGGTTTTTCTGTTCAGGGCTTGACAGATGAAGTCCCCAGCTTCGAGGAGCTTCTGGAGGTTCACACCCTTGGGGAAGTAAAATAGAGGATAAAGTAAGTCAGGGCATGCCCTCAGGGAAACAGAGTAGCCAGCTGTGGCATGCAGAAGGGAAGATGTCAGCAAATAGGGCCCTGTTGCAACAGTGGGCAGCACTGTCTGTGAGGTTGTGGCCAGCTGGCACCCAGGGTTCTTTCTTCAGAGTGGTTTGTGAGACCACCACCAGAGGGAGTCTTGTCCCATCTCCACGTTCAGGGGCTAGCTCAGGGCCTGCCTGGCCCACAGGAAATGTGCTGTTCATTTGTTTATTTCTGTATGACTTTTCCTGTGCTGGGACTGGCACCCAGACCATTGCTCACACAGGACAAGAATTCTACTCCTGAGCTACCTCCTCACCCTCTTACAGTCAGACATGACTGACTCTAAGAGTACCTCCTGTCTGCTGCCGTACCAAGCACCCTACATAGTTTCTTTTCATGGTAGAGGTTGGCCCAGGGCCTCACCTCTGGCCATACAATTTTTAATCGTATAACAATCTAGAGGGCCACCTTTACTGACATTACTCGAGTTTAGAGATGAAATAATGAGGCTGACAGCCTCCGAGGGACAGATCTGGGTTTAAAAGCATCGGATCTCAAAGCAGACATGCAGTGTGACTTCTGTGCCACCACCAAGGTCCCTGAAGAGTCTGGTGGAGCCCCGTGTGGCCAAGTCCCACTATCTTCACTTCACACAGAGAAAGCAGCCTGGTTGGAAGTAACTCAGGAATCTGGTCCTTCTTTTTGTTTTTGCTTTGTTGTGTTTTCTGTTTTGAGACAGGGTTTCTCTGTGTAGTCTTGGCTGTCCTGGGCTCACTTTGTAGACTAGGCTGGCTTCAAGCTCACAGAGATCCACCTTCCTCTGCCTCCGCGAGTGCTGGGATCAAAGGCGTGCGTGCCACTGTGTCCGGCTGAAGTTGGACCTTCTTAAGGCCCTTTCCACACTCTGAGGAGCCTCCTAGAACTGGACAGTGGACGGCACCCCGAGGTCCTGGCCTTGTGTTCATACTCATGTTCAACCAGACCAAAGGCTCCTTCTCCACGCTGCTTCCTCTGTACCTTATTTCCTTTCTGGTTGGCTCCTTCCCACCCCTAAGGTCTTAGTCACTCCTCCTAAGCCACCAACTGAGCTGGTTATACAGACACATACCACAGACTGCTCTGTCAGGGCCTCTAACCCCACAAGGGCTCCTCCTCCAGATCAGCCACTTTCAACTCTCCTAGTCGACTGGGGTAGCCTCCGCTCTCTCAGAATCCCTGCTGCCCTTCTCCTAAGCCCTACCAACCCTAAGCATGCTGGTCACACCAGTTCCCTGGCTTGTGGCTAGTGAGGCCTGGTTAATTCACAGACGCCACCAGGGGGCAGGCGAGTTTACCGTGTGGATCCCTAAGCCAGTCAGCATGTAGACCAGGTCCTCGGTAGCCAAGTTCCCCGATGCCCCCTGTGCATAGGGACAGCCTCCAAGTCCCGCCACGGAGGCATCCACCACGCTCACTCCCATCTGGAAAGGCAAGGATGGTGAGATGTGGCTGCTGCCAGAGCCTGGCGCCCCTGAAGCCCGAAGCCCGCCCGATGCCCAAGAGTGGGCCAGAGCCATCCTCCTGCTCCCTATTCTATCAGGGGAACCCAGTGAGGGACAGAGCTTCTCTCTCTCTCTGGAATGGTGAGTCTCCTCTGCCAGAATGCTTTCACTGCCAGAGGACTGCGTCTCCTATCCTTTCACGGCTGCTTCCTGGCCTCTGGTTCACCCTTTGGCTCAGAGAAACCCCACCACCACCACCAGACTGGTTCCTCAATTCCAGTGTGAAGGCTGATACTAACGGCTCTGTTGAGGTGTTTTGTTTTGAAAAGAGCCAAAGAAATAGGAGGTTGGTGGGTTCTCAAACGGATTTGTAATGGGCCAGCAAGACGGTAAAGACGCTTGCCACCAAACCAGGCAACCCGGTTTGATCCACAGGGGCCACACAGTGGAGGGAGAGAACTCCTCTTAGGCTTCCTCTGACCTGCACAGGTGCACTCAGAATTCATGGTCTCCAGGTGCAACACCAGCTGACACTGCTGGCATGGAGACCAGCGATTGGGCGGCACCTGGAGCAGGCTCTGCCCGCTTCCTAGCTCTGTTTTATTTTAAATTACTATCGTATGTATGTATGTGTGCATGTATGTATGTGTGCATGTATGTATTACGTATACAGTGTTCTGCCTGCAGGCCAGAAGAGGGCACCAGATCTCGTTATAGATGGTTGTGAGCCACCATTGGTGGGACTTGAACTCAGGACCTCTGGAAGAGCAACAGCAGAAGCACTCTTAACCTCTGAGCCATCTCTCCAGCCCCCTGCTCATTCCTCTTGCTGCTGTCAATGCCTCCTCTGGGACAAGGCAAGCACCCCCTTCCGGCCTCTGTCCTTGCAGGGCACTCTTGGTTACCTTCTGTGGCAAGCCATTCCCTTAACCTATGTGTGCCTCAGCTACATTAGCTTCAATACTTTACTAATAAATAAAATGAAACTGTGCCCTGTCCTGCCACACGCCCTCTGGGACAATGGGCACATGGCTTTTGTTACCTGCAGGGCCACCAAGGTGTTGGCCAGAGCTTGACCGTAGGTATCATGGCAGTGGACAGCCAGTGCGGTCACAGGTACCTCATGCATGACAGCAGTCAGCATGTCCTTCATGAGTCCTGGGGTGCCTACACCAATGGTGTCCCCAAGGGAGATCTCATAGCAGCCCATTGAGTACAACTTCTTGGCAACCTGGGGAAGCAAACAGGTACTTAGAGGACCCCAGAGCCACCAGCACGTGACAGTAGGGCTCAGAAGCAGGGGCTCTTTGATCAGCCAGCTCACCTTCCAAGGTGCTGTGTTCCTATTGTCCTAGCTCCCAACAAGTTCAATGGAAATGACAGGCTTTACTCACAGGCTGAGTCTGAGACCCAGAATGGAACCAGCACTGCAGCAGCCTGAGACTCGCCTTTCCTTCCTCTACAGGTGCTGGCTGGGGTCAGGAAAAGCCCTTCCTCTGGCTGCAGGGTCTGTGGACTGCGAGTCTAAGACACTAGGTGGGTGCTTTAAGAAGCAGGGGAACTATGTAACTTTTCAGAAGCCCCTTTGCATCATTTGCTGCAATAATTTGCAGAGTCATTGCAAAGCCTAAACTGCTGAGCCCCCCACCCCATGGGGGTGGAGTCCCCATGGAGACTGCCGTGCCTGGCCGGAAGGAAGAGGTGGCAGGAGACACAGGTGTTTACTGATGATCACCCTCACAGGACAGAGTGACATCGCACCCGCCGCCCCTGCCCATGTGTCAGATGACAGTAGTGGCCTCTGGGGCCACGTGATGCTGAGCTCAAGTCTGGCTACCTGCTTCGGAGGCATACCTTCTCGGAGCTTCAATTTCTGCTTCTAGAAAGTGGGCTGGGCCCTAGCAAGGGTGGTGGCAACAGGGGCGGTGGGCACAGACCAGGGCACAGCAGCCAGGGGCCATTCCTCTGACTGGATGCCACGTGGCATTGTGGAGAAACAAAAGGGTTCCGTGGGATTCAACGGGTAAGGTGAGACCCAGTCTGCCATGTGCACCCTGGCTGGCAAGCGACTCGCTTCCTCAACTGTAAGCGGGAGAGGAGCATCAAACAGCAGCGGGGTTTCCCAGACAAGATGGCTGCAGCTCCTGGTTACTCACATTCAGCTTCTATGCTGGGTCTTCCTCCATGCAGCCCCGGTAACAAGTCAAGAGGATGCATGTGGTCTCTCACCTACACAGGGAACCCGGGGACTGCTGGTACCACACTGGCAACCACGCCCCAGCTAAGGAGACAGGAAGCTAGGCTCGGGGCTTTCTGGTGGGCTAGAGACCTGGCAAGGAGGTGGCCTGTGGGGCAGGTGGGCTGTGTCCTCAGTATATGAAGAAGAGTGTGTACACACGTCAGTGTTCTACTGGGAAAGGGAGGTGAGGGGCACCTGCACCCACAGGCTGCAAGGAAGTCAACCCTCACAGGACCTTGCCATACTGCACACACACCTCAGCTACTTTAGCCGGGGAGACCTTCCCCTCGTAGGGGCATCCGAGGGCACAGGAGACATACCTGTGGAAAAAGGGGAGGAAGGCTGTCAGTGGCCCCAGCTCCTCTGCCATTAGAACGACTGGTGACCATCTGACACACATCCCCATGAGCCCAAGGTAAACATGAAGCCGGGCAGGAGGCCCAATGAAAGGTTAGCTCTGAATGGGAAAAGGCTCTTTGGCCTAGTTCTGGGCAGAAGCCCTAGAGAACCCTGAAGGCAAGGCGGGGCTAAGAGGCCACAGTTCCAGAGGCAGGGTGGCAGGTGGATGAGATTTCATAATAGGTACAAGGAATCAGAGTGCACTCGAGCTGTCTGGAGGGGCAGGGGGCAGGCCATCAAGGCCAGCATAAACACAGGCCGGTACAAGAACGGCAAGGACGGATGTGACTCAGTACCAAGGCTCGAGGGCCTGATGGCTCATCCACTCATTCATTTGGCTGATATTTATGAAGATGAAGCTGATATGCCAGGCGCTGGACATGGAGCAGTGTGAGGAACTTGTTCGATTCAGGAAGATGGCAATTAAAACCACAGTCACATGGGGAGGGGAGATAATCCCAGGAGATGAACTGTGAAGGAATCCATGGGAGGAGGAAGCACAGGCGGCCGGTGTAGCGAGCATTAGCTAGGCGGACCTCCGGAGGCCATGGTGCTGGCGCTCAGAGGGGAGGAACTCCGGCACGTATGGCTCAGTCAAGGCCAGAGTCAGGTGCACCCAGGGCAGAGCAAAGGACAGATTCCTAAGGCATGAGGAGAGTCAGCGGCTCAGGGCTGGGCCATGAGATGCGAGGGGTGGGGGGGTGGGGGGGGTGGAGCCCAGGCCTGATTGACAGTCTTGTGGGCTGTGCTAAGGGCTCTGGGGGTTACAAGCAGAGTCCACCCTCACCACCCTGCTGCCACTGGGTGTCTTTAGAGTTACACTGAGGATAGAATTCAAGCCTGTGATCCCAGCACTTGGGAGGCTGAGGCTGGAGGATTGCCAGCCTTGGTTACAAAATGTTCATGGTCAACGTGAACTTAAGAGATGGTACCTAGAAGGCAGTGGCACACGCCTTTAATCCCAGCACTCAGGCAGATCTCTATGAATTCGGGGCCAGCCTGGTCTACAGAGTGAGTTCTAGGACAGCCAGGGATACACAGAGAAACCCTGTCTCAAAAACAAAACGAACAAAAAAGATTGAGACACTGTTAGAAAAAACAAAACCCCAAACCCTTCATGGTCAAGTAAAAAAATATATAAAGAAACGGATGAGGGCTGGAGAGATGGCTCAAAGGTCAAGAGCACTGGCTGCTCTTCAGAGGTTCTGAGTCCAATTCCCAGCAACCACATGGTGGCTCACAACCATCTATAATGAGATCTGACGCCCTCTTCTGGCATGCAGGTGTACATGCAGATAGAGCACTCATATACATAAAATACATGCATAAATAAATAAACCGAAAGAAAGAAAGAGGGGCTGGAGGAATGGCCCAGTGGTTAAGAGCACTGTCTGCTCTTCCAAAGGACCCAGGTTCAATTTCCAGCACCCACATGGCAGCTCACAACTGTCTGTAATGCCCATTCCAAGGGATCTGACACCTTCACACTAATGCACGTAAAATAAGGTTAAATAAATATAAATAAAATAAATAAATAAATAAATAAATAAATAAATGAATGAATGAATGAAGAAGAAAGAAGGGAAGGAAGGAAGAGAGGGAGGGAGGGAGCCTGCCATGGTGGCGCACGCCTTTATCCCCAGCACCTGGGAGGCAGAGGCAGGTGGATCTCTGTGAGTTCCTGGCCAGCCAGAGTTCACCACCCTGACTCAAGAAATAGATAAAGAAAGCTTAAAAAAGAATTTTGAGGTGGAATAAAGGTTTGCTGGACTCCATGTAAAAAAATCTTAATTTTCCCTTTACAGTATCTCCAAATACTACCAAGCAAGAAAAAGTGGTATGGGGCACACACCTCTCATCCTAGACAGGCAGATCGCTGTGAGTTCCAGGTCAGCCAGGGCTACAGAGTGAGACTGTCTGGGGGAGAATTACTAAGACAGAGCTCAGGCCTGGGAGCTGGGGCTGAATGAGGGGAGCCCCAGCTTCCCCATCTTCCACTTGCCTCTCAGCACCTTCTACGTGCTGGGCACTGTGAAGGGAGAACACAGGACCCAGGGGCTGTGGGACAAAGTGAACCAAGGGGAGCTGACATCATGGAGGACTCTGCAGGAGCCGAGAAGCAGGAAGAAAGAGAAGCTTCTGGCTGCGGAGAGTAGGCGCAGAGGCCGCACGGCAAGAGGCAGAAGGCATGAGGCAGGTGGAGAGAAGGCTGCAGAGTGGCAGGGTGACCCCAGAGGCCCTGACCATCACAGCAAAGCCCTCACTGGGCGCGGACAGAGCCCAGTGGTAGGGTTCCTGCCCTGCGTGTACAGCGCGTCATTGCTTCATCAGCGCTGGGTTCCGCCCCCAGCTCTCTATTTTGCTGCTACCGATGTTTAGGTTTGTTTGTAGACATGTTTAAGTGCACTACCAGTGATGTGTGTGAGCTCCAGGCTCTCTACACACGATGAGAGAAACCCTACCTCATCTTCTCACCACATTCACTGGGAGGAAGGTTCCCAGGCGTGGAGCTTGGAAACCAGCAGGAGCCTGAGGTGGACAGATTGGCAGGTGGGAGAATGGGCTCCATTCTGCAAGGGCAGTGAGAAAAGCACCCACCGGGCCTGAGCCGCCCTCCCTCACGGACGCTGGTGGCCCGTGTGGCCTGACTTACCCTCTCACAAGGATGTTGGCAGCCCGTGCACCCTGCATGACTCCCTCAAAGCGCTGAAAACTCTCCTCTATGGAGCAGTTCACATTCTTCCGGGTGAAGAGCTCAGACGCAGCCCCGAAGATGCTCACTTCCTTGGCACCCGCAGCTACCTGCCACAGACATGTGTGTGTGTATATATATGACATATGTTGGGGCATGCAAGATGGCTCAGTAGGTAAAAGGCATGTGCTGTCAGGCCTGATGACCTGAGTTCAATTCCTCAGGACCCAAATGGTGGAAGGAGAGACTCAAGTCACTCATGTTGTCCACTGATCTCCACATGAGTGCCACTGTACACGTACATGTCTGTGTACACACACACAAATAAATAATTTAATAGTCATAAACAAATATGTAGACATGCCAATCCCTAGCTCCTGAGAACATGTTACTGACTTGGAAGTAGGGTCATTGCAAATGTAATTAGATGAAATGAGGCCACACTGGAACAGGGCGGGCCCCTAATCCAGAATGACTGGTCTTAAAAGATGGCTGTGTGAGGACACTGAGCTGTGGAAGGCCACGTGAGGGTGGAGGCAGGCACTGGGGCAAGCCACGTATAAAACAAGCAATACCAAGGCCAACCGGCCATCCCTACTCACTAAAGATCCTTGGGCTGGGCCCTGGGGAGGCCTCACAAGCAGCGAACACCTCCTGACATACAGAATGTGAGGCAGTAAAGCAATACTTCCTCAAGCAGCCCCAGGAAATGCTCACGCTGCCATTAGAAACAAAACAAAGCCAGTTGGCGGTGACGGTGGTGGTAGCAGCGCACACATTTAGTCCCAGCACTTGGGAGGCGGAGGCAGAGGCAGGTGGATCTCTGTGAGTCTGAAGCCAGCCTGGTCTAAGGATTAAGTTCTAGGACAACCAGGGGCTACACAGGGAAACCCTGCCTCAAAACAAAAACAAAAAGAAAACAGAACAAAACCAAGGCTGGGTATGCAGCTCAGGGCTGGAGCATTATCCTAGTAAGCCTGATCCCTAGCACCTGGAGAAACCAAAAACTCCACCAAGTCTGATGTCCTCCAAGGAAACCAACACTGCCAAGGTCAACCTGGGAGGTCACTCTTGAAATGAGTTTATGACAAATCACACACTCAGCCTCTCCAGATGCTGGAAATCCCAAGTTGGGAGCACTGCAGAAGCACCCAGGCAGAGCACTGTTGCCCTTTCCTAAAGAAGAGAGTGATAGGGAAGGCAGAGATGGCTCAGCAGTAAGGAGCATTCGCCGCTCTTGCACAGGACCTGGGTTTGAGTCCCAGCATCCCCAAGGCCACTGTCTGCAACTCCAGTTCCAAAGGATCTTATGCCCTCTTGTGGCCTCTGCAGGCATTACAAGCAGGCAGGCAAAACACCAGTAAACATATAGAAAAAAAAAAGAAGCAGGTGATCCCGATGGAATGGTTTTAACAAGCTCATGTTCTTAGCTCTTACTGAGCACTGATTGATGGAAGCATCGGCTCAGCACTAACTGCAGTTATCATTCCTGATTCATGGGCAGAACTGATGCAGGTAAAGCAATTTGTCAAGACAACAGAGCGATGAGTGACAGGGTTGGACCCCCTACTCCACCCCGCCCCACCCCAATCTGCTGCTGCTCATCACTGCTGGAGACAAGCTGTTCAGAGGGACATCCCAGGACAAGGCAGAGACTGATACCGTCAGTTCCTCCCAAGGGCCTCACCAAGTCAACCTCTTACCGCTTCCTCAAAGCCTTTCACATTTGGAGTCAGGACTGGATAGTTGACACCGGGGAACTTCTGAATACCCTTCAAGACTTCAGAGTGGTCAGCCATCTGTGAGCCAAAGAAGCCAAGAGCTCAGTGGTAGAGGAAGCCTTCATCCCTGAATCTTTCCCCAGTTCTTATCTGTCTGATCAGTGGAGGTCAGGAGACACCGTGCGCAGCGTGACCTTGGCAGCTCCTATGGCCAGCACTGCCAGTTCTGGGCTATCTGCAGGCACAAGCAGAGGCAGCCACTTATCAAGAACCATCTCTGGTGGCCCTGGGCACAGTCCCTCTGTACTGCCTGGCATTCGGTTGCCTGCCCAGCCCTGTGAAGCAGTAGTTCTGGCTCTCCCCACAACACAGATGCTGCAGACGGGCTTGGGGATCCTATATTCTTAGAGCCAGGAGAGACCTCAGAGGCCATCTCTAACCCGAGAGGGCAAAGGCCTTCCTCAGCAAGGGGTCCAGCAAGCCAGGGCAGAGTTCGGGCTGGAGCAGAGAGCCCTGGCTCCCAAGCCATGTCCTTCCCTCACTGCACAGTGATTAAGACTCACCTGACACCCCTCCAGCCACAGGCCTGGAAACCTATGCTTCCAGTAACTCCAGAAGCAAAGGGGCGACTTCCCTCCCTCCCCTCTGCGACAGGCTTCTCCTGGAGGCTGGGCTCACCTGGGGTACCCACTTGGGAGAGACGAAGCTGGTGGCCTCAATAACAGGGAGCCCTGCTTCGGAAAGCATGTCTATCAGCTTGATTTTCACTGGGGTGGGTACAATGTTCTGTAGTGGACAGACAGAAACCCAGAAAAGACAAGTCAACAACATTGGTAGGAAAAGCCCACCGCAGCGGCCAGCACCTCAGCCCCAAGCTTTGGCTGTGCCAGCTCCTCACTGCCTGGACTTCAGACACTAACATGAGCTCACACACGCTCTCCAAGTTCTACCAACTGCGTCTCCTGGCACAGATGGCTGCTCAGCTGAGGTGTTCGGATTTACGTGGAAACACTGTTTCCCTCCTATGCAGACTCAGCGTGTCAGCCTACGACCCCATCATAAGCTCAGAGCCGGGTGCCCTGGCTGGAGTGAATGGAGATAAATAAATCACCACTGCTTTCTCAGTGCCCTGAACCCCCAGATGTCACGCCCTCCTTCCCTCTCTGCTCACGGCTTCACTCAGCAGAGCGTACTGCTTCCTCTGTAATCTGCCCTCAAGATCCTGGGTGTAGTATGGCATGCTCTCCCTCTGTCAACTCATCCCTTGCTGGAAACTTCCTGAACGGCAGTCTCCATTGCCTCACTTTCCGACCCAGAAGCCTTCCGTGAGGGGCGGGAGCAGCAATGGGCAGTAAGGAGCCCTGGCTGCTTCTCCAGAGGATCCATGCTCAGTCCCCAGGACTCATGCTGGGCAACTCACAAATGCCCACCAACTTCAGCCCCAGGGGATCTGATACCCGCTCTGGCCCCTGGGCCCTGTATGCATGGGGCAGCTACACACACAGGTACACACACACACACAAGAAAAATAAACCTTAAGCCAGGTGGTGGTGCGGGCCTTTAACCTCAGCACTCAGGGGGCAGAGGAAGGTGGATCTCTGAGTTTGAAGCCAGCCTGGTCTACAGAGCAAGTTCCAGGATGGCCAGGGCTATATGGAAAAACCCTGTCTTGAAAACCCAATAATAAAATAATAATAATAGCCTTTCATGGCTCCCTGGTGCCAACCAGTAGGATTATGTTCCGAGTCTCAATGATTCCGGGTCCATGATGAGGTCCATTCCTGAGGCCTTCCCATCATCTCCCCTGGGACTGGAGTTACAGACGGTTGAAAGGCACCATGTGGGAACCTGGAATTGAACTCAGGTCCTCTGAGCAGGAAGCGCCCTTAACCACTGAGTCATGTCTCTAGCCACCTCAGTAGCCACATTTTAAGTGCTGAAAAGCCACATATGTTGCTCCTATATTAACAGTGTGAGAGCCACGTTCAGAGTTATCCTCGGCCACGTTCAGAGTTATCCTCGGCCACGAGTCCTGTGCCCCCAAGCTTGGAATACTTCCATTTTAAGAAAGTTTTGCGATCCTTTCTAAGTAAATACTTCCACATCTACCTGCTTTTCTGTTTCTTTTACGTAGGAGTGAAGTTGAATCCACTGTTTCAGTCTCCAGTCACTTCATGTACTTGTGTTAACAGCTGCAAAATATTCCAGCCTATCAAAAGTCCATAATGTTTCTGCCCCATCTTCTCCCCTGGAATGCTCAAAACAGACGTGTTAACTGTCCTTTCTGGGCTGGCTTCCGTCTTTACCTTTTCATTCTGCAAACCATCTCGGGGACCGACTTCCACGATCTTCACCCGCTTCGGGAAAGCGCCCATGGATGAGGTGCTCACCTGGGGTTTAAAAGAGGAAACACAAGTGTCAGGACTTAGCGCGGACTACACGGAAAACAGGGGCCTTCCTCTGCTACCACAAAGCAGCTAGATTTCTCCTACCTAAGTCACATCTGGGCTCTTTCAGGATTACCCAGGAATAGGCTTCCTCTGGCTCAGATTCCCCATTTGTGTACCTCTCATTCAGCAGTCCCCAAACTCCGTCCTGCCTATCTCTTGCAAAAGACAGCATCCTGCTGCACAGCTGCAATCTGACTCCGCCCTTCCTCTCATCGCCCTGCAGGGTTTGGCTCTGGCTGACCTTGTTGCTTCTACACTCTGCCCCACAGGCTGCTTTGCTCTAATCCAGCAGGGCTGCCCTCTGCCTGCGATGCTCAGTTTCAGTCAAAGAGCCTAGTCACCTTTGCAACTCGGTGTTTCACAAGACTACACCTATTTCCTTCCATATAAGCTCCGGACCTGGCCTCTCCCCACCCCCTCTCGTCCTGACTGGCTGGCGCTGTGCCTCACAATGCACCCAACAACATCGCAGGAACAACAAACAATGCACAGAGGGCTGTCCCGAGGAGCACAATCGCTGAGCACCAGGAGAGGTCATTCTCAGACTCAGCAGTGGTGACAGGGGAAATGGAGAAAGACCTTGCTGTGTCTAAAGCCCGATTCTAGGCTGATGGATGACATGGGCGGCAGCAGATCTAAGGAGATGTATACCCCACAGCTGAAGAAATTATCCCCCCACCCCAAATTTTAAAGCCTTTAGCCTGCTGTCAAGTCTGTCTCAACTCTTCCCCTACCTACCTAGAGAATCGCGCTTAAGTAATTATTTATTTATGTTCTGTGTGGGGGCAATCTGCCTGCAGGTATGACTGCATGCCACAGGTGTGCCCTTGTAAGCCAGAAGAAAACAGCATATCCTTTAAGACTGGACTTACAGACGGTAGTGAGCCACCAGGTAGGGTCTAGGAATCAAGACTGGAAGAGCAGCAGTAACTCTAAACCACTGAGCCATCTCTCCAACCCATTCCCGCATCCCCAAGCACACACACAGCAATGGGGCAAAGGGAAAGGTATAATATACCGAGGACTCCAAGCCCATGAAGCTCTTAAAGAAGGACTGATCCCCAGCCAGGAAGCAGCTAGAACTTGTCAACTCACCTGACAGACCAAGGGGACAAGCCCCTAAATTTAAGAGGTCAGCAGGGGGCTGGAGAGATAGCTTAGCAGTTAAGAGCACTGGCTGCTCTTCCAGAGGACATGGGTTCAATTCCCAGCACCCACTCGGCAGCTCACAACTGTCTGTAACTCCAGCTCCAGGATCTGACACCCTCACACAGAGTGAAAGGTCCCTGCAATGCAGTCTCTCTCCAAGAGACTGTCAGCCCCCGCTGGTACATCGCCCCAAATGACCCAGTGGAGCATGCGCATCACAGGCCAGGGACTTGGTGCAACTCCAAGGCCCTGGAACGAAGTAGAGGCTCAGTAAGCAACTGCTGAAGGAAAACCTGCTTCCAACTTCCTTTTTTGGAACAGGCTGAACTTAGTTCCACTTTCTTCGGCACAATAGACATTCATGTAACAGCTCAGCCCAGGTGTGGTGGTGCACACCCCTAATCCCAGCACTCAGGGGGTGAAGACAGGACGACCAAAGCTCAAGGTTACCTTCAGCCACATAGCAAACTTGAGGCCAGCCTGTGATACGTGGGATCTTCCGCTTAAAAACATCCCAGGGGCTGAGGAGGTGGTTGAGCAGTTTAGAATACATACTGCCCTTGCAGAGGACCTGAGTTGGGTTCCCAGAACCTCCTCAGATAGCTCACAACTGCCTGTAAGTCTAATCTAACCTGACGCTCTCTTTTGGCATCCATAAACACCTGTACTCACACAGGTAGATATATATATATACATACATATAATTCAAAGATACATCCATGGGGCTGGAGATGGCTTAGCGGTCAAGAGCAATTGACGCTCTTAAGCTCAGTTCCCAGCACCTGTGCCTGGCAGCTCACAACTACCTGTAACTCCAGCTAGTTGCCAAAGACACCAGAACACACATGGCATACACTTACACAGACATCCACACAAAGCAAACCAATATTAAAATCAAAACAAGCTGGGTATGGTGGAGCACGCCTCTAATCCCAGTACTCAGGGAGGCAGAGGCAGGTGGATGGCTGTGAGTTCAAGGCCAGCCTAGTCCAGGACAGCCAAGGCTACGCAGAGAAACATTGTCTTGAAAACACAACAACAACAACAAAACAAGAGCTGGGCATGGTGGCACACACCTTTAATCTCAGCACTTAGGAGGCAGAGGGCGGCAGATCTCTGTGAGGCCAGCCTGGTTTACACAGTGAGTTCCAGAGCTTACACATTAAAAAACAAACAAACAAACAAACAAACAAAAACTGTCCCAAATAAATAAATTAATTAATAATCTATTAGCCACGCCCCCCAAGACAGGGTTTCTCTGAGTAGCCCTGGCTGGCCTGAAACTCACTCACTCTGTAGACCAGGCTGGTCTCGAGCTCAGAGAACCATCTGCCTCTGCCTCCCTGAGCGCTGGGGTTCCCCTGGTGTACACCAAGACTTTTGAAATGTTTATTTTCTAAACTTCTGAAGTTGGAGTTGGCATTTTCATTTGATCCCTGGGCAATCGGTGGAGGTGGAAGCGGTTTTCTGAGAGATACCCACAAGCTGGGTAGTGTTCCCAAGCACTGATGCTCCCCAACATCAAATCCTAACATCGGGGGCCGGAGCCATGGCTCAGTGGTTGAGAGCACTGCCTGCTCTTCCAAAGGTCCCAGGTTCAACCCCCAGCACCCACGAGGCAGCTCACAACTGTCTATAGCGCCAATTCCAGGGATTCTAACACCTTCACACCAATGCACAGAGAATAAAATTAAAAGAAAATCATAACCATAAAGAAAGCCATCACTGAGCTGAGGGTGTAGCTCCCTGGTAGAGCGGTGAGACCGGGGTTCCAACAAAGCGCCACCAGTGATCACTCACCAAATCACCCTGAGACTACGTACGCGCAAGCTGAGTGAACATCTATGTAAGTGGCAGGATCATCCGGGCCTCAGCTTGTGGTTTAACCCGCACAGCTCTTTGGCCCCATCCCTCCCTCCCCCCCTTCAATGCGCGTGGGAGAGGACAGAACACCAGGATCGAACAGGCACAAAGTACAGTTCCGAGGGAACCCCTGTCCGGTCCCCCACGGCCCAGGTTCTCCCGAGGCGCCCAGGAAAGCAACAGGACCTGGGGAAGGCGGCCGAGAGGGTTGCTTTTGCTTTTTCCACGGGGGACGTGTTTACCACTAATGAAGGGCAGGAGAGATCCGAAGCTCAATTACAGGAAGGAGACTTGATGCTCTAAGTTCAGTTCCCAGCACCCGTGCCTGGCAGCTCACAACTGCCTGTATCTGCCTGTGAGGGACGCCCAGGGTGGTGCCCCAGGTCTCCACAGTGACAACAGGTCGCTTCAGGTCCCCTGGCCTCGGCTTCCCAGTTTCCTGCAAGGGATCTGAACCAGACCGCCTGGGTCCCGAACTCTCAAACCCTCCCGGCCCCTGGAGCTGCCCCGCCTCGCCCATCACAGCAGCTGATGAGGACCCCCCGACCCCGCGACTGTCGCCCGCACGGGGAACTTACAGCCCGGAGGGACGCCAAGCCCACTAGCCTCCGCGGGAAAACCTGTCTCACTGTCGCCATCTTAGCCTAGAGCCTCAAGTGTCCACCCCGCTGGGTCCCACGTGACCGCCGAGAGCTCTGCGTGGCCCGGGCCTGGGGCGGAGCCTCGTGAGTGACGCGTGGCTCCCAGCGTTGGCTCCACCCCCCAGCGCGCCGGTGTTTTCCTTCCCGACTGGGTTATTCTCCGTTTAACTTGGTTTGGTTTGGGTTTGGGCTTTCCTATGTAGATGTAGTGATGTAGACCGTATCACTCAGGTTGTCCTCGAACTCCTGGCAATGCTACTGCCTCAGTTTCCCAGATGTTGACAGGAATGAACTACCACACCTTGCCCACTCAGTAGGTTTTCTAGGCTCCTCTAATACTGACACAAAGCAAGGAGGAGGGACCGCAATGATGGGTAAGACTTCAGCCAGTTAGGGTGGCACACACCTGCCGTGCCAGCGCTCCGGAGGCTGTGACATCTCTGAGGCCAGCCTGGTCCATATAACAAGGTCCAGGCCAGCTTCAGAGAGAGGTCCTGTCTCAAAAAACCAAATCCAACCAAAGGAAACAACAAAACAAAAAAGAGAGAAATGAAGTGAAAGTCTCTCTTCCTGGGCATAGAGTCTGAGAGGTATGGAGAGAAGCTGGTTAACATCTAACTTTCAAGGAAAGCTGCAGTACCCCCTTTTTCTACTGCATTCTGAGTTTTCTGCATGCAGTAAGTATATGACACAATCTTCAGACAGCCTCAGCTTTGGAGAGAGGCTTGCCTTGACGGATACTTGGAGTAAGAGCCATTCAGGTGAAAAGTTTACCAAAAAGAAGACACCAGCAGACCAAAAGCAGAATTTCTAGGCTGAGGAAAAGGACTCCCCGGAGAAAGCGGTTTCTGCACGGCCCAAGGTGCCTCACGCAGCGCATGCTTTTAGACTCAGCACTTGGAAGGCAGAGGCAGGTGGAGCTCCAGGACAGCCAGCACTTCATAGACTAGAGAGATTCCCATCTCAAAAAGCAGAACACAACAAAACCCAGCAACAATAAAAACAAAACAAAACAAACAAAAAAAAAAAAAAACAGTTTTTAAGCTCATCAGACAAGTTGAATGCAAATGCAGTGACCCCGAGGTAAAGAAACTGTATGGTGCTGGGTGGTGGCGGCTCACGCCTGTAGTCCCAGCACTCTGGGAGGCAGAGGCAGGCAGGTGGCTGTGAGTTAGAGGCCAGCCTGGTCTACAGGGTGAGTCCAGGCAGCCAATGCGACACAGAGAAACCCTGTCTTGAAAAAACAAATTAAAAATTCATAAAATTATTACTTTTAATTACACGAAGGTGTAAGTGCCTGCCTATGGGAGCGTGCATACGGAACGCTGCTGGACCTTTCTGGAGCTGTAGTTAGTTATAGGTGGTTGTGAGAGGTTGAGATCTTATGAAAAACAAACAAAAAACAAGACTGAATTCCTACTAGGGGCTGTGTTAGTCGAAAAGAGGCCTGGTGCATGGGTCTAACCCAAGCACTCTGGAGGCTAAGGCAGGAGGAATGAGTGTTTCTCAGCCATGGGTTACCTTGTGAGAGAGAGAGGGAGAGAGAGGGCCAGAGGGCGAGAGGGAGTGAGGAAGGGCTGATGGGCAGCAGTAGGAGAGGAGGAGGGAGAAAACATGAAAAGAACGCAGGAATGCAACCAAGCAGTATCTTGTTAGGCACTTGTTAGGGACTTGCAAGGCATTTTGTCTCTTCTCTCGAGCCCTTGCAGGTGTTTGAAAGCTCTGCCCTCAGACCATGCCCACCCCATGGGTTTTCTGAACATGTGTCCCACGAAGAGTCTTGACATTTGACAGCCTGCCTGTGTGCAGATTCCAAGAACTTCCTCTCTAGCTGCTCCCCGCTGCCTCCCTCTCCATGCCTTAAACCACAGCCAGTTCCCAGCCCAAGTCTGTGTATCTGCCTTCTGAAAGGCCCAGGCCATGGTGCTAGGGGCTGAAGCCAGGAAGCTCTGGACCAAGCTGATGACTAGCTCAGCCCTTTTCTAGCTCCTTTAATCTTTGAGGGACCAGGGAAGGCAAGAAGGCCTAGGTTAGCAAAGGAGTGGTAACTAGGGACATCATAAAATTATTAGTATATTTTTTCTACCTGTTTTGTTAATATATAAAAAACAAAAAAAACCCAAAAAACAAAACAAAAAACTAGGGAGCTGTAGAGAAAGCTGTTCTCCTAAAGGTCCTGAGTTCAGTTCCCAGCAACCACATCTTGGCTCACAACCATCTATAACTCTATGACTCTGGTGCCCTCTTCTGGTGTGGAGGCCCACATGCAGGCAGAATACTATACAAATAATAAATCTTAAAAATTAAAAAAATAAAACCCACTTTGCTCCTGTTGCCTATTTTGTGTCCTGTTTCTTTGGTTTCTGTGTTAATTTTCTTCTACTTTTTATGGATTGTTCTTTTCTTCCTGTTTGGGTTGTCTGTTTTTGAGACAGGGTTTTTCTGTGTAATAGCATTGGCTGTCCTGGATTCCATTTGTAGACCAGGCTGGCCTCAAACTCATAGGCTTTGCCTGCCTCTGCTTCTCCAGTGCTGGGATTAAAGCTTGTGCCACCATACCTGGTTTTCCTGATTTCTTTACTCTAACACAAAGTAGTTCATTGATAAGAAAGAAAAAAGAATATCAAAGAACAGTGCTATACAAGTTTCACAGTGTAATTAAGGACATAAAATAGTTTCAATCCCAGCACTGGGGAGGCAGAGGAGGGAGGGTTATCTCTGTGAACCCAAGGCCAGCCTGGTCTACAGAGTGATTTCCAGGATGTCGAGGGCTACACAGAAAAACACTGCTTGGAAAAAATGGCTTAAAAAGCAAAACAAGGTGGGACTGGAAGGAAAGGTGGGAGGGACCACAATCAGGATGAATACATTAAAACAAACTCAAAAAAGCATCATGGGCCCAGTGAGACTAAACACCAAAGACCATACATTTTCCTTAGAGGACTTCAAACATCTCTATATAGTGTTTCATAATATCCACGATTATGCTGTGAGACCCTGCACAGGCTATGGAGTACTGTTCTTTGGTGTATTTTTTAAATCAAAAAACATCTCACATTTATTTCCTTTATGCGCACGCAGGTGTTCACAGACATGCCAGCGTGGGAACATAAAACTTGAGGGTGTTGGCTCTCTCCTTCCACTGTGTGGGTCCCAGGAACTGAATAGAGCTGTCAGGCTTAGCAGCAAGCACCTTCACCCGCTGAGCCATGGTGCCAGGCTCAGATACTTGTATTTTGTTTTTGTTTCAATTTGTATTTACGAGTATTTTGTCTGCTTGTATATCTGAGTGCTATGTGCGTGCGGCACCTGCGGAGACATGAAGGGGGCTTTGGATCTCTTGGAACTGGAGTTGCGTGCTCTGGAAGGACTGCCAGTGTTCTTAACAATTGAGCCATCTCTCTAGTCCTATTTGAGAGTTTAAAAAATTTTTATTTTTGTGTTCGTGTCTGTGTGAGTATGCATCACGTAGCCAGGCCGTAGGCCAGGTGTTGGATGCCCTGGAACTGGAGGTTGAAGGTTGACTAGCGTGGATGCCGGGAAATAAGCAGCAAGCGCTCTACCCACGGTGCCACCTCACTGTGGATACACGAGATTTTAAGTGTTACATATGTGCTTGAGAAAAACATTACTCAAAAGTCAAGCGAAGAATTCTAAATATTGAAGAAAAAAGTAGGGAAACAGGTAGTAAAGGCACACACCTTTAATCCCAGGAAGCAGGGGCAGGTGGAGCTCTGAGTTTGAGGCCAGTGTGGTCCAGAGTGATTTTCAGGCCAGCCAGGGCTATACAGAAACCCTGTCTGTGGGGGCTGGGGTGGCTAAGAACACTGGCTGTTCCAGAAGATTTTAGTTCCCAGCATCAACATGACACTTCACAACTATCTGGAACTCCAGTTCCAGAGGACCTGATGCCCTCTCCTAGCCTTCTAGAGTCCATACACACATGCAGGCAAACAGGCACACGAACACCTGGCTGGGCTTTGTCATGGAATGGCACCAGAGTAAAGAGAAAACCCACAGAAGTCGGACTCTTTGTTCTGCATTAAGAAGACCCAGCAAGTTCTCTCCTCCTCCCTGGACAGGGTCATGTATAGCCCAGGATAGCCGTGCGCTCACTGTATAGTCAGGCTTGACTAACTTCTGACCCTCTTGCTGGACCAGGACATGCATACCACACCTGGTTTATACGGTGCCAGGGACTGAACCCCAGGCTCTGTGTATGCCAGACAAGCACGGTACCAAGTGGGCCACCCCCACCCTTTTCTTAAAAATAAAAACCAGGAAATGAGTGTAAAGCTGCAAACAGCTGGAACCGAAGCTAGTGAAAGAGAGTTTTATCACATGCTTTTGGTAGAAACAATCTGACATACAAATTTTCTTCCATCTTTTTTTAAAGGCAGGCAGATTCATGCTCTTTCATTGCTATCTCTGAAGATATGCTCAACGCCAGAGCTTTCGGCTTCCTTTGCAAACTTTGAGGAGATGAGCGTGGCAGCCTGTGGGATACGGCCTGCCCTGTGGGGTCAGGTCAGTCCCTGAAGGACTAGTGACAACTGCTATAAGGCAAGGGGGTTGAGTTTGCCAAACCTCTTTGACCTGCTCCCAAAGGCAGTGGGTGACTGGCTCACCATAAGGTAGGTCATCAGAGAACAGAGGGAAATTCATCCTAGGGAACGGAGTGGGTGAGTTCGGCTGAGGAGGTCCAGGCCTTTTCGCTCACCAGAGGCGTCAGCAAAGGCTTTCCCACCTTCGTTCATTAGGCAGCACAGTGCACCAGGCTCCCATCGACTAAAGTGGGCTGGAAAAGCCATCATGGGGTGAGGAAGGGAAGCGACTTTATTGCACTGACGGTCCTGTTAGAGGAAAGGGAAGCAGCCCACAGGGGCGGTCTGTCCCTGAATCACTTCACGGCTGTTAGCTTTAGAGTCCAGGCGAACTGCACGGGGAGGGCAGTAGACGGCAGAGGGGGCAGAGAGATGAGAAGCTCCTCCTGGGGGTCCTGGGTCCAGTTCAAATCTCCCTCTATTCCGAGCATCGTGATCTGCGGAAGGCAAGGGGGGGTGCAACACCCAGTTACTCGCTGGTGAGCAGAGGGTGGGGAACAACTGAGCAGGGACACAACAGTGAAGAGAGTCCGGTGGAAGGGACCCGGGGGGGGGGGGGAGGAGGTCCAAAAGTCAGGCATTCTTGCTCATAAAAGCTCTATCTACGCAGGCACGTGGGCACAAGCCTGGGAAGGTGGAGACAGGGGTGCCACAGGTTGAGGCTAGCCTGAGCTACACAAAAAGAACCTGGCTCAAACCAACAGGACAGTGGGGGTGCAGTTCAGCGTGGAGGGTTTGCCTAAGCGTGCCTCGGCCCTGGGGTCTATTTCCGGCATTGGAAAAATAAACCAAAACAGGACACGTTAAAGCTTAGGAGAGACTCAATGAGCCTTCTTACCTTCGTGGATGAGGAAGTTTTGGGGGACTTGAGGCTTATGATCCCATTTTCTGGCCAGTGCAGGAAGGTAGCATAAACAGCTGAGTCTTTAGTGGTGTACCTGGGGGTAAAGAAACATCATTGCCCACGGTGAGGCCAGGTATTTCCTGACAGACCCTCACACCCCCCTTGCAGAGCTCACCCATTGAAGACCCAGTGCCTAAAAAATAGAAATAAATAGATAAATTAAAAAAAAAAAAAAAGACCTCGTGCTTGTCCTGACTATGAGGAAGCCAGTAAGGTGTTCGGGAAGGAGGGGTCTAGAGAACTGTCTTAAATCCCCTATGATCCACCTTCACCAGGGTGTCACGGTTTCTTTAAAAAATTAAAATTAACCATTTGGCAATTCATTTTCCAGACTTTTTCCTGCTGCCTCAATAACCTTTGCTTGCTGCCCTAAAAACAAAACAAAACAAAACAAAACAAAAGTCAGGCATGGTAGTGCACACCTTTAATCCAGCACTACTCAGGAAGAGTAGACACAGTACCCATCTGTGAGTTCAAGTCCAGCCTGGTCTACACAGAGTTCCGTGATGCCTCAAAACAAACAAACAAACGTCACAGAGAAGAGCTTGTGCTGGGTATGGTGACGCACACACATAATCCCTGCCACGAAGGAGGCAGAGACAGGACAGCTTGTCCCCAGAAGTTGGAAGACTCCCTATGCAACACGCTGAGACCATGACCCACACAGCACCAAGAAAAACGTGCGCTTTCCCCAGCTACTTCCTCTTCTTAGGAGCTGAGGCCACACAACTTGCGACTGAAATCTCCAGATCCACGAGAACACAACAGAGGGTGGAGCATACAAACGGCGACACTCACTGCCTAGGCCGTCAGCATGTTCAAGAAACAGGATGAAAGCCACCTCCCGGGAAATTTATCCGCAGGGTTAATGTGGCCCCTGGAAGAGCAAGGCGCTCTGTCCACGTGGCACCAGGCTCCGTTGACAGGACACTGACCTCCGGCCTGGCCCTCTGCTGGGTTCTCACACACCCCTAACCCTGGTGTCAGGAAGGGAAATAGCCAAACAATACAAGAGCAAAGCCCCTGGGTCTTTGAGAACAGCTAGGTCAGCCATCTCCAACAGAACTCCCATTGTCTGTCCCCTGGGGGACAGGAAGCCAGAGGTTCAGGACCAGAGAAAGCGCTTCTGGCATTCCAGCTGATGGGCCTAGCTTCCCCAGTGTGTTTCTGCTGGCTGTTGTGAGGCCCCTGATCAATGACATTTTCTTTCTTGGCTGCTATCTGCTGACTTTCCCCTGGAAGCCCTAGCTGTGGGCTCGCTGCTCTGCCTCACTCTGACTGACTGCCTCAACTTCCCCAAGATGATTTCTGCTGGGTGTTTCTGAGCCTCCGAGTGATGACATCATTGCTCTTGTTTAGTTAGGCGCCTCACTCTGCTCTTCCTGGGACCCTCTAACTGGAACTCTAGCCTTAAATGGCTTCCCCTTTTGATCTGTTGGATTTTTTTTAAGTGCCCAGTTTGATGACATTTTGCCATCCATCCATCTCCATCCATCTTCTATTCATCCATCTATCTATCAGCTGTCTCTTGCTATTTATTCTTTACTTTGGATTACTTTCCCTGAGAACTGACAATATGGCTATAATCAGTCATTCTCCTGTCCACACAAGAAGGCAAGGCTCACCACACAACTGTCCCATTCTTTTCCAATTGCACCCTCCAGGGTTTGGAGGCATAGATGGCCTCCCCGTTGATCTGCAGCCACTTGCCAACAGCAAGAAGCCTTTCTTGGAAGATGGGAATGATCAGTCCCTCTTTAGTTGGTCCAACGTTGAGAAGATAGTTGCCTCCCAGACTTACGGTCTGAACCAACTCCTAAAGAAGGCAGAAACAATGAAAGCTGAGGCGTGACTACCAAGCCTGGCAATGTCTACAATACACAGACAGTAAGGGATATTAAGAGAAGGAAAACCCTGGGTTTAATCCTTAGCACCACAAAGAGAGAAAAAGGGAGTTAAGTTCTGGGAAGAGCATCTCTGTAGATGAAGGTTTCCCTGAGGCTTAAGAAGATAACAAAGATGATGACTCTAGAAGTTCCCTTGTCACCACGATGAGTGACCTAAGTTTGCTCCTCAGGACTTACAGGGAGGAAGGAGAGAAGTGACTCTCAAGCTGTCTGCTGACCTCACATGTACACTGTGGCACACACTTACCCCATACCAAACAAATAAACAGATGTAATTTTAAAAAGGTTTAAAGGCAAATGAGACGAACATTGGAAAACAGGGAACAGGACAGGAGCCTATCACAGAGGGCCTCTGAAAGACCCCACCCAGCAGGGTATCAAATCAGATGCTGAGATTCATAGCCAAACTCTGGGTAGAGCGCAGGGACTCTTATGAAAGAAGGGGGAGATAGAAAGACCTGGAGGGAACAGGAGCTCCACAAGGAGAGCAAAAGAACCAAAAAATCTGGGCCCAGGGGTCTTTTTTGAGACTGATACTTCAAACAAGGACCATGCATGGAGATAACTTAGAATCCCTGCACAGAAATAGCCCAAGGCAGCTCAATATCCAAGAGGGTTCCCCAATAATAGGACCAGGGACCATCTCTGACATGAACTCACGGGCTGGCTCTTTGATCACCTCCACCTGATGGGGGAGCAGCCTTACCAGTCCACAGAGGAAGACAAAGAAGCCAGTCCTGATGAGACCTGATAGACTAGGGTCAGATGGAAGGGGAGGTGGACCTCTCTTATCATTGGACTGGAGGAGGGGCATAGGAGAAGAAAAGGGAGGATGGGATTGAGAGAGGATGGAGGAGGGGGCTACAGCTGGGATACAAAGTGAATAAACTGTAATTAATAAAAATTTTTAAAATAATAAAAAAAAAAAAGGTTTCAAACCCCCAGCCCCTTGGCCCTTGATCGTGGCGATGCCCTTGGGAGAGGGTTTTGTCTGCGAATACTGCAGCACTGGACTCCGGTTAGAGGGCTGATTTGCGGTGAGCAGACAACTAGGGCACAGTGCTCTGACCTTAATGATCTCATCTTCACTGGCAATGGCAGACATGGTCATGTCGCGCCGGTAGCCCCAGGACGCCCTGTCCACGCTGGTGCACATCTCCCACTTGTGGTCTGGCAGGCTGTGTGGTGTGTATTTGTCCTGACAGTTGTAGTACCCTCCGTGATGACAGGAGCAGTTCTGACCCCACCGGTCATTCACTACCACCTGATCCTAAAGGAGGGAGGAGAGCGGGGTCAGCGGGAGAGCAGCGCTGGCCCCTTATGCAGTGCAGGCCCATCTGGCAATAGTCTACCTGGAAGGAAGAACAGCGGGACTGCACTTGTGTTTCTCCCCCGGAGCTATGCTGCTCTAAGGGGCACACGCAGGAAACTAGACATTTTTGGCTGTCCCGATGAGGGTGGTGCTGCTATCTGGCAGGAGAGCCCAGAGATGGACAATGTCTACATCAAAGCAGCATCCATCCCCTAATGTCACCAGGGCCCAAGCCAGAGGCCAGCATAACCGCCTGTAACTCCAGTCCCAGGAGAACCAGCACCCTATTCTGGCCTCCACTGTCTCTAGCACATACATGGTTCATGCAGGTAAAACACTCACACACCACAACATGACATATACCCATAAACAACCTAATAGAATCTTTAAATAATGGGTACGGGGGCCTGGTGAGATGGCTCAGTGCTTGAGAGCACTCAGTGCTCTTGAAGTAGACCTGGGTTTGTTCCCCAGCGCTCACACGGTGACTCATAACCACCCGTTACTCCAGGTGCAGATCCGGTGTCCTCTTCCGGCCTCTATGGGCTTTTGCACGCACACAGAACACAAAAACTTACATAGGCACACATACATGCACTTATACCACAAAATATGTGTCTGGGTGTTTTGCCTGTATGTCAGTGCACATGTGTGCAGTACGCAAGGCCGGAGGAGGGGCCTGCTTCCGTTTCACTGGAGTTTGCTGGGAAGGGAACTCAGAGCAGGACCGGCTTTTGCCACTGAGCCTCTCCCAGCCCTCGCCAGTTGAGGTTGACATTTGCTTCCTTCCCCAGCTCTGCACCTTTGTTTACCTTATTTACTTTTTATTTTTATTTTTTACCTTTTTCTGATTCTCCTTAACCAGGCACATGTGGCTGTCATTCCATGCAGCACACAACCTCGCTCCATGAAGGCACAGCCTGGAGGAAGGGCACTCAGATGCGTATGAGATGCCAACCATCTAAAGTTAATCTATTTGTTTGTTTCTCTTTTAAAAAAGAAGATTTATTTTATGTATGAGTACTCTATCTGCATATACACCTGTATGCCAAGAGAGGGCATGTGGGTGCTGGGAATTGAACTCACGACCTCTGGAAGATCAGCCAGTGCTCTTAACCTCTGAGCCATCTCTCCAGCACCATTTTATTTCTTGAGACAGAATCTTACTATGTAGCCATGGCTGGCCTGGGAACTCCCTGTGTAGATCAAGCTGTTCTTGAACTTACAGAGATCCACCTGTCCCCTGAGTGCCAGGATTAAAGGCACGAACCACATTACCTGGCTCATAGCAAGTTGTGATTGGCAGTCAGCTGCTCACCCATAACTGTATTTAATTGTGGCAGAGACAGGGGTACGCTGATGGATAACGGTATTTGCCCTTTAAACATTTAGCAGAGACTTATAGAGGAGACAAACGTGGGCAATTCAGACCATGGGATTTTGCCAGCATTAACTGCCTGGGGATCAAGTGCACATCTGGGAGGTGCCCCCAAGCCACACCTTGAATATGCTGTTAGCAAGCTCACCAGTGAGCCTCACTGCAGCACATGAGGACTGCCTTCCACCAGCACGCATCACTCAGGGGCTTTTTCTCTTTCCTTTCTTCCCACCTTCTAAGTTCAGTGACAACTACCCAGCAAGACCCCACAGATAGGAATCCACAGGACACCTTCGTCCGAGCTTAGTTTTGGTTTTTGTGATTAAACCCAGGCTCCGTGCATTCTAAGCACATGTTCTATCACTGAGCCACACTTCCAACTTTCAAGCTGCTTGCTTGCTTTTTGTTTTTTTTCCTCCAAACATGGTTTCTCTGTGTGGCTCTGGCCATCCTGAACTCACTCTGTGGAACTCACAGAGATCCGCCTGCCTCTGCCTCTCAAGCGCTGGGCTTACAGGGATACTCCATTACCACCCAGCCCACGCTGTTTTATACTTAGATTTTTCCTTAAAATCTACAAATCTAGAACATGTAAAATCTTTGACATTTTCTATCATAAAGATTAAGACTTCTGCCAGGCACAGTGGCACATGCCTGTGATCCCAGCACTCCGGGAGGCAGAGGCAGGCACATCTCTGTGAGTTCTAGGCCAGCCTGGTCTACAAAATGAGTTTAGGACACCTAAGACTACACAGAGAAACCCTGTCTTGGAAAACCAAAAAAAAAAAAAAAAAATTCAGACTTCTGCCGCGCAGTAAGTGCCATCACTCAGGGGTGAACGAGCAGCCTGTGTACCAGCTGGTTGTGCCGACGACAGGGAAAATTTTGTTAGCTAAGTACCCTTTAGAACTTAGACACAGGGCTGGAGAGATGGTTCAGAGGTTAAGGGCACTGGCTGCTCTTCCAAAGGTCCTGAGTTCAAGTCCCAGCAACCACATGGTGCTCACAACCATCTATGATGAGATCCGGTGCCCTCTTCCAGCGTGCAGGTGTACATGCAGACAGAACATTGTATACATAACAAATGAATACATCTTAAAAAAAACAAAAGCAAAAACCTTGACTATACAGCTAGGAGTGGTGCCACACCCATAATAGTCCTAGCCCTTGGGAAGCTGAGGCAGGAGAGTTGCTGTGACTTCCCCCTACCAGAGCCTACTGAGAGCTGAGACTATGGTTAAGTATCACCGTGCCCACTCATACTTTTTTTTCCAGAATCAATAGTAAGTTAGGTAACCACCTACCTTGACAGGGCTGTCATTGTAGAGCCAAGCAAGGAAACCTGTGGAGTTCCAGTATGTGTCAGGACACTCCCACTCTCCATCGGACCAGATCAGGTCAGGCTTGTAGCTGGAAGACATGTGACCAGAACAGTGTGCTGTCTAAATCTGTATAGAGTCCAGTCTTACCGACAGAGTTTTGCAATAGACATTTAAAACTTGGATCTAGGAGTGCGGCTCTGTGGAGTGCAGCCACCTTCTCCACGTGAGGCTGCGGGCGCCATTCCTAGCCCATCAGAAAGAATGAACCCCTGACTGGAAAGGATCATAAAAAACACAAGGCAGAAAGTAAAGAGGTGAGAAATAGTTTGCTGTTATCACAGACATTGTTTTAAAGAGCCTTAGGGAGAAGGCGTAAAGAGCTAGTCAGGAGTTAAGCACTGGCTGCTCTTCCAGAGACACAGGTTTGCGTCCCTGCACTCACAATCACCAGTCCCCTGGGATCTGAGGCCTTCTTCTGGCCTCTGTTGGCACCAGGCACACAGGTAGAGCATAGACAAACATGCAGACAAAACACCCATACATGTAAAGTAAAACTTTAATTAAAAAAAAAAAAAAAAACTGGAGCCTGCCATGGTGGCACACGCCTTTCCTCCCAGCACTCGGGAGGCAGAGGCAGGTGGATCTCTGTGAGTTTGAGGCCAGCCTCGTCTACAGAGTGAGCTCCAGGATAGCCAGGGCTACACAGGGAAACCCTGCATCAAAAAACAAACAAAAAAAGAAAAGGGGGTTGCTGAGATGGCTCAGCGTATAAAGGCAAGCAGGTGCCAGGCCTTACACCCCGAGTTCAATCCCTGGGGCCCAGGCGGCGGGAAGAAAGCTGACTCCTGCATGTGACCCTCTGACCTCTGCAGGCACTCATGCACGTGTGGCACATGCATGCACACACATCCAGAATCGATTAAAACGTGATGGTAAAATGAGGAACCGCCGCACTTAGCTGTGTCTCCCCTGACCTCCTGTCGCCCCTTTTAGAGGTTACGGCATGCAGAACGTTGGGTTTGGTTCCCAGCATCCGCATGGCAGCTCACACATACCACTAACTCTCATTAGGGGGATCTGATGCTCGCTGGCCTCCTCGGGCACCCATGGTACACATAAACTACACATAAATAATAAATTCGTTTTGGAAAAGGGAGATTGGTGCTTGGGCAGGCTGGATGGCTCAGAGGAGCTGGTAAAGCTGCCTGTGCCAAGCCTCACGGCCTGAGTGTGATCCCAGCACCCACCAGGAAGGAGATCCGACTTCCATAAGTTGTTCTCTGACCTCCACATGTGTGCTAGGCCACATGTGTGCCCACACATATACTCACAGACACAAAATTCAAAAAATGTGATTAAAACACCGCCTGTGGACTGGGGTATGTAGCTCAGTGGTAGAGCACTGTCCGGCATGTTTGAAGACCTGTGTCCTGTCCCCAGAACAAAGAAAATTTAAAAAGCTGTGTGGTGGCTCATGCTTGTAATCCTGGCACTTGGGAGCCTGAGCTAGATTACAAATTAGAGGCTACACAGTGAGCCCCTGGTACCCTAAAGGTACAAAATAAGGGTTTCTGCTTTGTGGGTGTTGTAAACGTTTGAACCATGGCACTGATCTATTCTTGGCAGCTGTCCAGTCTGGCTGGAGAAGCCTACTGGGGCCTAGTGCACCTCCCACATTAGTACTGTTCTGAGCCGATTCTGTGTGCACAAATGTGAAGGTCTAAGATAAGCATTACTGTGCACACTTTAATACCAAGAGTTTCATGAGGCTTGAAAATAAGGAAGTGGAGCACGAGTGTGAACCAGCCCTAGGACAGGCCTTCACTGCACTCCACAGCGAGGCAGTGATTGTCTCCAGGAGAAAGCCTTATTGAAGTCCAGCTAGAAACCAGGATAGCAGTCTCTTTCACTGTGTGTGGCCATGTGCCCTAGGCAGCATATGTCCACTACATCATGAGCTTCCATGATCACTAAGCCCAGTTCGGGGACAGACATGAGAGTGAGGGAGACTAAGCAATCTGCTCTAAGCCACAGAGCCTAGAACAGGGGCAGGGGCACAGGCCAGGACTCAGGAAGTCCTGAGGTAGCAGGACTGGTAGAAGTGTGAGGCCAGCCAAGGCTACAGTTAATACTGTATGGCTACGGAGGGAAGGGGAGAGGGAGGAGAGAAGAGGGGAGGGGAAGAGAGGGGGAGGGGAGAGGAGAAAGAAAAAGAAAAAAGAGGGGAAAAAAGCCCCACAACAAACCCAAAACTAAACAATTTGAAATCGGCAGTCCTGGCCAGCACCTGGCCAGCCCTCTGCAGGGTTTTGACAGCATGGTTCCCTGAGAGTCATCTGGCTAGAGTCAGATGAGGGTTGCTGGCTGGAGGCTGGGTACAGTGGCTCATGGCTGCAATCCCATCACTCGGGCGAGGCAGGAGGACAGCCTGGAGTCGGAGGCCAAGGAAGACCTCCAGTGGCTCAGGCCTGAAATCCTCACATCTCAGAGGCTGAGAAAGCAGCATCAACATGGATCTGAAGCCAGGCGGGGCTACAAAGTGGGATGAAAAGGAAACCTTCCAGCGTGGTGGCGCACGCCTGTGACCCCAGCACCTGGGAGGCAGAGCAGGCGGATCTCTTGAGTTTGAGGCCAGCCTGGTCTATGGAGTGAGTTCCAGGACAGTTAGGACAACACAGAGAAACCTTGTCTGAAGAAAATCAAGAGAAAGGAAGAAAAACAAATATAACAGAAACAAAATCTATAAAATGAGAGTGGGGACAAAGAAGCTCCTACATGTAACTTGAGGAAAGCAGGTAAATGGACCAGCAGGAGGGCTCAGTGCAGTTTAGTACATGACTATCATCCAGGAGTTCTGAGAGCTGGGAAGGGAAACATACTCTGAATTAATGTCAACACCGTTTTTACTATTTTGATGTCTTCTGTGTTTTCATACAGCAGCCTTGGCCGGAGCCCTTCACAGCATTCTACAGGCAGCCCTGACACCAAACATGGGCTGTCAGCCCTGACCACCCCTGTTTCTTACCGGGTAACGAGGTCATACAGCTCCGGCATTGTTTTTGCTTTGACAAAGTGCTGAGTTTTGAAGCCATTTTTCTTATCAAGTAGGTAGAGTGGATGGAACCACTCCAAGAGAGAGTGGTAGAGGCCGTAGCGTATCTTCCTTAAACAGAAACATACAGCAGCAGAGAAAAGACATTAGGCAGAGAAAAGACAATTCATTTTATGAAAAATCAGGCTGGGTATGGTGTCAGTGCTTTGGAGGGGGAGGTAGAAGGATTAGGAGTCAAGGTCATTCTTGGCTGCCAAGTGGGTTTGATGCCAGCCTAAGTTATCTGAGATTCTTTACTTCTTTATTTAACGAATATGTGTATATACATATATATATACACATACATACGTAAACCAGGTTCTCCCCAAACTCACAGAGATCCATCTATTCCTGCCTACCAAGTGCTGGGATTAAAGGCACATGACACCATACTTGGTATATATTCTACTTTTAATCTTTGTTTATTTGTTTGTTGAGACAGGGTTTCTCTGTGTAGCCTTGGCTGTCCTGGAACTCATTCTGTAGATCAGGCTGGCCTTGAACTCACAGAGCATCACCTGTCTCTGCCTCCTGAGTGTTAGGATAAAGGGGAGTGCCACTACTGCCTGGCTTCTTACTTTATTTTGTTATGCTACTGGGAATCATCTGTGCTGGGCAAACATTCTGTCATATTAAATTCATTTATATTAAATACTTTTTAAAAAATTATTTATTTGTATTTTGTGTACATTGGTGTTTTGTCTGCATGTATGTCTGTGTGAGGGAGTCCGATCCCCTGGAACTGGAGTTACAGACAGTTGTGAGCTGCCATGTGGGTGCTGGGAATTGAACCCTGGTCCTCTGGAAGAACAGCCAGTGCTCCCAACTGCTGAGCCATCTCTCCAGCCCCTAAATATTTTTTTAAAGAACTAGAAAAAAGGAGTTTGAAGGTCCATAACACAAAGAAATGACAAATCATTAGGGAGCTAGAAATGCTAATTACCCTGATTTGCTCATAATACATTGTATGCCTGTCACACTGTGCCTCATATAAATGTACAATTACTATGGTTCAATTAAGATACGGTGCTATGCAAACATTACGATGTAGGTAATGAAGAAAAATAACACAGCAAGGCACAGATAAGAAAAAGCTGAAGTGGAGGTTAATTTCAGCATGTGACTCAGGGACTAATCCAGCTTCTAAGGTTGGGCACAGTACCACAGGCCTGGAACCCCAGCACCTGGAAGGCAGAGGCAGAGGAGGAAGGCTTCACGTCAGAAGGGAGCTTGGTCTGCATAGCAGGTTTCAAACCCTTGGGGATACAGAGCAAAGTCTCGTCTCGTAAGACCAAACCAAACAAGAAGAAAACAGCTACTTCCAAAGTCCAGATCTGAGCCACACCTAAGATCAGATGGACATTTACCCAAAAATTACTGCCAAGTGCAGCATGGAGCAAGCAAGCTGTCTCTGTCTCAGCTCTCAACTTGTTCCATGACACAGTCATGGGCAGTGTGTAACTCAGGCATGGTTGTGTTCCAATCAAACATGATTTATATAAACAGGCAGTCAGCCCATCCCTCAAATAGTCACAGCAGAAAGTCGTTTTCTTTCTTAGAGGCAAACATAGCCAGTAGGCCTCAAAACCTGAATATGTGCAGGTGACTGAAGACAGGGCTCAGTGTCATGGTTTGAATCTGCCCTGGGGTCATGTTTGGAAGGCCAGCCTTGAACTCCTGACCTTCCTGCCTTTGCCTCCCAGGTGCTACAATCATCCCTATGTAGCACCCTGTCTGACAAGTTCCTACTAAGTGACAAATACTAGGGGGTGTTGAGTAGAATCAACTGTGTGCTTCCCTTTTTAGTTTTTGATCTGCCATTATCGAGCTTTCCCTCAGTCCTTGGTGCTGGTGTCTACTGAAGGGAAAGGTGAGACCCAGTCCTTGGCATCCATCACATACTAGAAAGCTCTCTGCACTGCAAGCTTTCCCATAGAAATCCTTTGCAGGATGCAAATGGACCATCAAGGTCTATGCTGGGTGTCCTTCACCCCTACTGCAAACCTTTCTCTCTTTTTTGGTTTTTCGAGCCAGGGCTTCTCTGTGTAGCCTTGGCTGTCCTGGACTCGCTTTGTAGACCAGGCTAGCCTCGAACTAAGTGATCTGCCTGCCTCTGCCTCCCAGAGTGCTGGGATTACAGGTGTGTGCCACCATGCCCAGCTGTGAACCTCTTTCATTGTGTCACCTTTAGTCCTGTGAAATCCGCCAAATATCAAACCCAGAGTCTGGGAGCCCATCTGCTCACTGGCTGAACATGACCCTAGCAGACAAACAAAAGGCAAAAAGGTTGGAACGCTGGAGGGCTGGGATGTCCACAGACACGCACCTCTTCCGCACAGCTTCGCCCAACTCACCAACCAGATCACGATGGGGCCCCACGTCCTTTGAGTTCCAGTTCCAAGACACAGGACTGGGCCAATTTGTGAAGCCTTCATGATGCTTTGTGGTCAGGACCACATACCTGCAGACATCAAAACCAAGTGAGAACGAAGGAAGTGGGCAGTGTCCATAACCATGGCCTTGCCCAGCATGCCTGAGAATTTTAACATGGCGGGGAGATCTTGACTAGAAAATGTGCTGGGATGAGTCACTGTGACAACCAAGATGCTTCTACAGTGACAATGCCCTCAAGTAGGTGTGACTCAAGAATGGAAGGAGGCACTGGAGGCCCAGAGGGGAGGGAAGGGCGACAGAAAAACTGTGTACCTTAGTCTCAGACTCAACCCTTCTGGGCATAGCTAATGAACTGTTTTCAACTCTCTGCCATGTTCCATTGGCAAGATGAGAGAGTTGGCAGCTGCTTGTCTTTAACCCACATGGTGGAATTGCCCTTCATTTAAGATGTCAGCGACTCAACTATCTGGGACTGAATAGACTAGTGTTGAAATAACCAATTCGGCCACTGTGCCATTTGCTTTTATAGCAATAAAAATTTTAAAAAGATAACATGAACATGTGATTTCATCACTAGCTGGTATAGGGACCGCTGGACTTCAGGGTCATTCAGTATCTTAGGCTCATACAAACATTCCTGCAATACATCTCCTTCCTTTTTAAAGCTGTCCTCCTTTAATATAAAAACCCGCATAAAGAAGGCAAATAAATAGTCCCTCTGGATATGGCTTGCAGACCCTGGGTGTAGTGTTCGAGAGCTTTCATCTTTAGGACACCAGGCTTCTTCCTCTCTCTGGGTTAATCACCTCGGCCATTAAGCACAGAGTCTGGGAAGAGGTTGGAGTCCATCCTGTTTCATTTGTAAATTATGGATCTCAGAGATGGCTAAATGACAGACTCCTGTCTCTTCAGGCCTTTTACTCCCCACACAAGTAATGGCAAACACTAAGAGCCAGATATATGTACACTGCGTCTCCCTTCAGTACAAGAAACCCCAAGGTCCAGAGGAAACTGAAACCCCCAGGGCGGGAGAAGAATCAATGTGAGAGTGGAGGACGCCTCTAAGCCAGAAGCAGGAGGTTTCCTACTCTTTTACCAGCTGGCCAAACCCCTCGGTCTCCAAGTCAGGGAAATTGCTCTGGCTTAGGGCTCTGCCCTAACAACCCTGTTCCTCCTCCAAGTTCTACTACAAGGAAGAGAAGGTGAGCGAGAACGCAGAGAGCAACACAAAACTCCCATCCTTCCTTCTCCATTTAGAGACACAGGACTACAAGAAGCCGGGCAGCTTCGCTTTATAACCTTCCACGGACGGACGGACGCCGCGGGTAGCCTTCTAAGGTTCAGGGCCACAGCTCCGGGCCGATGACAGTTCAGACTGTGTTCTGGCCCTTTTAGAGGAAACGCCGAGCTCTAGCCTCTCCCCACATAGGTGCAGTGCCCAGTGCTTTCCCGCCTTCGTTTTTTAAAGCTAATCCCCGGCTGGATTCTCTTCTTTGGCATCAGTACTCCTTCCTCCAGGATGCAGAACGCGAGGTTCGGGGCCTCCCGAGGTCAGACAGGCCTGCCCGGTCCCTCCTCGAGCCCGGCCCGCACTCACTTGGCCCCGGCAGCTTCGAAGAGTGCGGCCCATTGGTCCGGGTGGAAGAAGCGCGCCGTGAACCGCGGTCCGAAGTCGGCGTAGCTGAAGCCGGGAGGGTAGTTGTCTTTCATGAAGCGCTCATAGGCTGGTATCCGCTCGCCCTTCCAGTGCCACCAGAACCACTCGCTGCCCCAGGCGGGCACCGAGTACACCCCCCAGTGCACGAACACTCCGAACTTGGCCTCGTCGAACCAGCTCGGCAGTGGCCGCGAGTCCAAGCTCTCCCAGTTCGGGCTGTAGCGGCGCCGAGCCCCGGCCACTGCCTGGGCCACAGCGGCCAAGAGCAGCAGCAGCCGCCAGGGGCCCACCGACCGCCACTCACCTTTCAGCTCCCACATCCCTGCTTCCGCGTCCGCACCGCCCCCTCTTAACGCGCAGGCGTCGGCGCATAGCTCCGCCCCTCGGAGTAACGATTGGCTCGGAAGGGAAAGGGGCGGGGTCTGCTTTACGTTCCAGCCAGCCTTTTGGGGCGTGGTCTCCAGAGCGCCTTCTGGAGTTGAAAGGGAGAAGGAGGCCGTGAGGCGTTGACGGCTCTGATTATTGAACTTAATCTCCGTAGTCTCCCCTGAAGACTTAATTGCCGGGTTCGGGCAAGTGGGAAAGACCCAGAGTGTTCGCAGAGCTAGCAGCGGGGAGGCCTGAAAACAGGTCGTCTTATTTAGTGGTTGTGTACGAGCCACGGTTTCTTTGCGCCATACATCCAGCCGGCAGGTGGGGTTTAGCAATTGGAGAGCTGCGGAAGAGATTTTGCAATAGCGAGGTAGAAACACGATAAGGAGCTTTATGAGAAGGGCGAGAGACAGCTGCGGAAAAGAGGAAGGCCAGACGTGGTTATTTTGGCCCGTTTCTTGCGTATTGAACTTACTTTGAGAACTCGGAGGCATTTGAGCATTTTAATTTAATTTAAATTTATTTTGAGGTTAGAGGGTCTCATACAGCTCAGGCTAGCCTCGGAGTTACAGCTAGGATGACCTTGCATTCCTGATCCTCCTACTTCTACCTCACGAGTGAAGGTAGCATCACCATTCCTGGTTTTATGCAG
Source organism: Pachyuromys duprasi (assembly GCA_028658305.1). Lineage (NCBI taxonomy): Eukaryota > Metazoa > Chordata > Mammalia > Rodentia > Muridae > Pachyuromys > Pachyuromys duprasi. Next base: position 109,194,045 of record CM053763.1, on the reverse strand, counting down.
TACTGGCCTTTGAACCCAGGGAATTGCCCATGCAAAGGACGCACTCTACTGCCGAGCTGCACCCCAAATCCCTTGAGGGACTCTCTGAGAGGTTAGCATCTAACTGAAGAAAACCTGACCCAGGAGCTGGAGGGTGGTTCAGGAGTAGAGCACTTGCTTGGCATGTTGGAAGGTCTGGGGTTCAATCCGGCACCACTAAACACGCATGCCTGACCCACACACAGGGGGCCCCTGAGGCACGCTTTTTAGAATACCGGGACCAGAAAATTGAGAGCCCAGAGACCTTCTTGCCCCAGAAATATCTGCAAAACTTGTTTGGCAGGTCACCACGCCCAGTGGTATGCGTGTGTCCATAGCTGCAGGAAATATGCAAGCCAGAAGTCATACGGTCCATGTGACACAACCTCTCCACAGTTGCTGAGACAACCTCAGCCTGTTAGAGCAACAAAGGTTTTAGTGCCCCTTGTTGGCATCTTCTTCCCTACCTTTCCCAACTTACAGAGAAGGAAACCAAGGCGAGGAAAGGGGCCTGGGGCTGCCTGAGATCACGGACTCTCCTAAGCAAGCGTGGGCCAAGGGTGGTGCCAGAATTCACAGCTCCGGAAACACAACCTCCACCTACTCTGTCTGGCACCTTGGAGAAACCTGGGTTTGTGTTGACAGAACCAAGCGCTTCCTCCTTTGGGGAGTAATAAGAAAACACGGGTATTTTCTGTTTCTTCCTTTCCAGGTTTATGTTGAAATAAGGTCTAAAACATTATGCACGGATGACTTTAAAAAAAAAATCAACTTCCCCCTCATCCTCCCAAATAGTGGTTAGAACTTTCAGTGGCTTTGATGCACAGGACTTGTCTTTGGAAGAATAAAACAGGATACCATGACATGAACAGAGAAACCAAAATGTCATCTTGCAGAGTGGGTGGACCTGCATAATTAGGAAGCCTGATTTTTTAAAATTAATTAATTAATGTTGCCCTGGACACCTCCTTGATAGTTTCTCTGAGCGATGGGGTTAGCTTCTGCCGGCTGGGTCATCAGCTAAACAAGGCTATTTCTCATCTATATCCGGGGCCCTTGACTTGTTCTTCTCCTTCATGAACTCTGCCTCTCTACTAAAAGCCAAAGCAGAAAGTGCTTAAGAGCTGGATTCAGGGCCTGGGAGATGGCTTGAGGCATAGAGCACTGGCTGCTCTTCCAGAGGACACAGGTTTGATTCTCAGCACCCACATAGCGGCTCACAACTGTCTAGTAACACAGTTCTAAGGGATCTTCTGGCCCCTGCTGGCACACACATGGTGTACAGACATACATGCAGCCTAACACTCATACACTTATGTAAGGCTGGCCTTGAACTTTCAGCAGTCCGACCTGAACACCAGGATTGTGTTTGTGCACCGCTATGCCCAGCTCTGGCTTTTGTTTTTTGTTTTGACACTGGGTCCCACTAAATTGCCTCGGTTGAACTTGAACTCCACATATAGCTCAGGCAGGCTCTGAATTTAGGATCTTCTTGCCTCAGCCTCTTAAGAAGTTGGAATTAACAGGTCTGTGTCACCAGGCTCAGCTTTACTAACTCTTTTTTGTTTTGCTTTGTTTTTTTGTTTTTTGAGACAGGGTTTCTCTGTGTAGCCTTGGCTGTCCTAGAACTCATTCTGTGGACCAGGCTGGCCTTGAACTCACAGTGAGCCACCTGCCTCTGCCTGAGTGCTGGGATTACAGGTGTGCACCACCATGCCTGGCTGTTACTTACTCTTATCAGAATGTAGACTGCAAGCCCCAAATGGGGTCTGTCTTCTTTATGACCCAGCACACAGCTTGCGCACACGTATTTATGGTGCAGGTGAAAGAGTAAATGGACAGGAACATTGGTGAGTGTAAATGACATATTTAGCCGATAGCTTTCCTTTCACTGTGTCGATGGTCCCCGGGGATACCCCTCCTGCCACCAGCAGTCTCTTGAACCCACCTCTGTTGGGAATGCAGCCTTAGTGAAGGTAAAATTCAGGTATCCTGACACACAGCCTGGGGCTGTGGACATAGGATGTCAGCCTGTGCCTGGTCCACAGCCCGAAGTCTTCTCTCCCCAACTCCTTCTGCTGCAGGGCCAGAGTGTGGAAGAGGCAAGGGGGCTAAGCTGAGCATCCCTGGAAACAGTCTAGAACCCAGAGGGTCTTTGTGAATCTCTTGTTTTTTACTGGAGCGGGGCCAGACGCCACAGAATGTCACAGGTCAGCACAGTTCTCTTAAGTCTCTCCACCTCCAGCGAATCTTGCCTCCTCTGGGTCCCCAAGGACCAAAGCCTTCATGACTTCAAGTCTTATCAAGATGTCAGGAGGGCCCTTGCCCAACAAGATACCCTGAGCTGGTGGCTCATGACTCTGTCTGAAAGAGGTGTGGCAACATCCATGATCCTCAGCACATCATAATTCTTGATCCTCAAGACCATAAGGGTGGCCTCAGGATTGAGCCTTACATGTTCTACAGACACAGAGTCTCAGACAGTGAAGCAGGAACCAGAACCAGCTGGTCTCACTATCAATCTTCAGCAGGAGAACACCTTGGAATCCACAGCATTGAAGACATGAACATTGAGGAAGTTGTGGGCAGTGGCCATGCTGGCCCAGACACTCTGAGGTCCCAGGAGAACAGGTCCCCTGTCTTCTCAGGTCTCCTCTGAGTCCCTTATTATCATCCCTGGAGGCTCCTCTGGCTTCTTGGTCTTTGGAGTCAGGAGGGTTTCCTGATCTGCTGGGAACAAACCCTGACATTCTTACAGGCCTCAGTCTCCACAGACTGTGCAGGTAGGCATGACCAGGCTACTCTCCAGCCACAAACCACAGGACTCCTTGGCAAAAAGAGGTACCCTAGAGCTGACTTCAGAAAGATTCCGGGTCTGGGACCCCTCTCTCCTCAAGAGAGTGAACTGGTTTCTGACTCAAGCCATTTCCAATAGGAAAATGAGTGCCCTCAGCAATTGGAGCAGCCTGGAGTCCCAGCCCCTGGCTCCGCCGTGGTTTTCACATCAGCCTCCGTCTCTGTAATGGAGGACCGAGGGGCTTCTGGTTTCCCCTCAGGCCCAAGGCCCTGCAGATACTTCTTCCAGCCTGCCAGGCAATGCTGGGCGGCAGAGCGGATCTCCCCACTCCGCAGGGCATAAATGATAGGATTAACCATCGAGTTAACAAGGCACAGCATGGAACAGAAGGCAAAGGCCTCCTTGACCTGGTCACTGAGCGTGGTAACCAGGCTGTGGCCCATGAGAGCCAGTGCAGGGAACCAGCATATAAGCAGAACAGCCAGTACCAGCCCCAGGGTCTTGGCCAATCTCACATCAAGCCGCATCCCAGCTACCCCAGGCACCTGCCTGTCCTGGTGCTCAGCCAAGCTGGCTACATGCTGGTGGGCTTTCCAGAGGACATACCCATAGGTGTAGATGATGCCAGAGAAGAGGATGGCAATGAACAGGAGCCAACCCAGCAGGTAGTCATTGGGGATGAGTGGGAACAGCTCAGAGCAGGGACTAGGACAGCAAGTCCATCCCATGAGCGGCAGGTAGGAGATCAGTGCCGAGAGGGCCCACATGACACAGAGGGCCACCAGTGCCCTCCCACGGGTGACTAGAGCTTTGTACGTAGGTGGGTAGCACAGACACAGGTATCGGTCAATGGCCGTCAGCAGCAGGCTGCCCACGGAGGCTGTGAAGGTCATGGTCACGCTGCCAATCTTCAGCAGGAAGACAGCCTTGGAATCAACACCGTGGAAGACGTGGAAAATGACAAAGTTGCAGGCAAAGATCACACTGGCCAGGAAGTCAGCCCCAGCCAAGCTGCCAATGAACAGGTAGGAGGGCTTCCTGCGGAGCCTCTGGGAGGCCAGGATGAGATAGAGCACAGCCGTGTTCTCCAGGGCGCTCAGCAGGCCCACCAGGGTACACAGCACGGCCACAGCCACCCGCTGGGCATCGCTCAGGATCATGTAGTCTTTCATAGTGTTGAACTCCAATCCACCCTCCGAACCATTGGTCGCCTCCATCTCCAGGCATCCCGCCATGGACAGGCCTCGGCTTCTACTGGGGCTGGCACAGAAGGCGTGGCTGTGGACAAGGAGAGAAGAATCTCTGAGTGTGACCAGCGATGGTCTTACCTGAGGGCTGACGCCAGTCAGGCACTTACCCAGGGGCTGAAAATACCAGTTTATAACTTGTCATCAAGCATTCAGCCTTTTCTTCATGCCAGGTCTTTTAGTTTTCAACAAGCAGAAGTGACCTGCCAGGTTTTTGGTCTCTTGTTTTTTAGAGACAAATCCTAAAGCTTCCTTTTGAAACCAAGGTGAATCCCCAGGGTCCAACAGACAAGAGAACAAAACCTAGAAGAGGAACTGTAGGGATATTGTTTTTCTTTTATTATTACTATTGGTGTGTGTGTGTGTGTGTGTGTGTGTGTGTGTGAGAGAGAGAGAGAGAGAGAGCGTGTGCGTGTATTGTTGGTGGTGGTGTTCCAGATTTGGTAAGATATTAAAGGCTTAACTATTTGGGAATGGGAGAGAATACTTTAGCTTCACCTCAAGTCATAGGAAGGTAAACTCTAAAAGATAAATGATTTTGTGAGAGCTGCACAGTGGTCGTTCACGCCTTTAATCCCAGTACTCAGGAGGCAGAAGCAGGAAGATCTCTGTGAGTTTTAGGCCAGCCTGGTCTACAGAGAGAGAGTTCTAGGACAGCCAGGGTAACACACAGAAACACTGTTTCAAAAAAAAAAAACACACAAGCCAAAACAACCCCTAAATATATATACAAATATGTTTGCATATGTATGTATATATGTACATATGTATATACATATATTACATATATATGTATACACACACACACACATATATATGGGTGTGGTGGTGAATGCTTTTCATTCCAGGACTCAGGAGGCTGATGTAGACAGAGCTCTATGGTTGGAAGCAAGGCTGGGCTATACAGTGAAACCCTGTTTCAAAACCCAAACATTTTTTACTCCTGTAGGGAATGTTGCTCAGTTGATGGAGAATTTGTCCAGCATGAACAAAGCCCTGGGCTCAGTCCCCAGCTTTGCATAAACCAAGCAAATGTGATTGCACACACCTGTAATCCCAGCATTTGGGAGGTGAAGGCAGGAGGGTAGTCATCTTTGGCTATGTGAAGCTCTGTCCTTAAAAACAACTGTACAGGGGCTGGAGACATGGCTCAGAGGTTAAAAGCACTGGCTGTTCTTCCAAAGGTCCTGAGTTCAATTCCCAGCAACCACATGGTGGCTCACAACCATCTATAACAAGATCTGATGCCCTCTTCTATTTGGTAGGCCTACATGTAGGCAAAGGACTATATAAATAATAAATAAATAAATATTTTTAAAAAACAACTGTACTTGATAAGATATAGAAGTCCCATTAATAATTTTTAAATATAAGATGTCCTGAATATTGAAGTAAAAACTAAGGACAAGAACACATTGTGGGAGGCATTGTTAAGGTTCATAAGAAAGCAAGTTAAATTCTTCTCTAGAAAGACAAATTTCCTAAACAGATAATGTGGGATTACCCCATCCAGAGGCCCATGGAATTTGAACTCATAAACCCAGAGGCGAGAAATGAGCAAGCAAGGGTTAGCAGGAGTGTCTGCTAGTAGGGTTACATTCACATACCTCTTGGGTATGCTTTATAAGGAATTAAAAGAAGAGCCGGATGGTGGTGACTCAGACCTTTAATCCCAGCATTTGGGAGGCAGAGGGGGGTTTCTCCGTGTAACCTTGGTTGGATCTCACTCTGTAGACAGACTGGCCTCAAACTCATGCCTCTGCTTCCTGAATGCTGAGATTAAAGGCATGAGCCGCTACCACTCAGCTTTTTTATTTTTATTTTTTTGAGACAGGGTTTCTCTGTGTAGCCCTGGCCATCTTGGAAATGGCTCTGTAGACCAGGCTGGCCTCCAACTCACAGGTCTGCCTCTGCCTCCAGAGTGGTAGGATTTACAAAGGCAACAGATATGATTTCAAAATTAACCCCCAACGGAGGAGGACTGGTGACTAGGTCTTGGGTCTCAGCAACTCAGGAGGCCTGTCTGGATGACAGATTGAGCTCAGGCCCAGCCCTGATGGCGTAGGGAGACCTTAACTCAAAAAACAATGAGAAAATAAATAACTTGCAGTACATATGGAGTTCAAAGCCACCCAGAGCTAATTATATCTGAACCTAACAACCCCCCCCTTCACAATAAAACTGCCCACTAACAGACCTTTACTAAAAAAAACATTACTTATCTTTTTTTAGCAGGAGGAAATTGAGCCTAGGAAGGAGCAGAGCAGAGGATGCCAGACGTTGAGAGCTGATAAATACATTTATTCTATTTATTTTTGTCCCTGTTTTTCATTTCTTCATTTTTTATTTCTTTGAGACACGCATGGCCTGTGTGTGTGGAGGCCATGGGTCAATATCCAATGCTTTCCTTGATCGATCTCCACCTTTTTTTTTTTCCTGAGACAGGCTCTTTTTCCTGGAGCTACACTGGCCGGTCCCCAAGTTCCAGAATCCTTCCATCTTTCCCTCCAAAGTGTTATAATTCCATGCCCACATCGTGTCTAGCTTTTTTAAGGGGGTGCTGGGGATCTGAACTCAGTCAAAAGCAGCAAGTGCTTTAGTGTCTGGCTCTTTCTTCTGTTTATTTTTCTTTGTTCTTTCTTTCTTATTTGTTTGTTTGTTTATTATTCTTTTTATTTAAAGACACGGTTTTTCTGTGAAGTCATGGCTGTCCTGGACTCACTTTGTAGACCAGGCTGGCCTCAAATTTATAGCGATTTACTTGCGTCTGCCCCTCCGAATGCTGGGATTAAAGGTGTGAGCCACCGCTCCTGGCTAAAACTGCATAGCCCAGGCTGGCCTCCAACTGATTCTCCTGCCTCTGCCTCTTTCAGCAAATCCTACTGTCGTGCACCACAACAACCCAACGGGCAGCTCTATATTAATTTATTTATTATTTTTGTTGGGCTGGGGAATCAAATCTGGGGCCTGAACATTCACAAGAGCCCTGCCACTGACATATATATTTTCTCATTTTTTTCCAGCAGAATATGTATTACATATCTATATTTCCCCCGTCCCTAATTTTTTTTCCTCTGTGGCCCTAGGGAAAATTTCAGTGGCGTATAGGACTTCTGTGTATGTTTATAAAGAGCTCAGCCCACCACAGTGCACTGCCTGAACACACAAGGTTCAAAGCTGGGTCTTCAGTACCCGAGGCTGCTCCGGGCTCAGGAGCCCACCCAGCTCTCCACCTGCTGCTTCTGAAGAACCTTCTCACCTCCAGGACTTTCCTTTGGTCCAGTGGAACCTTCTAAAGCCTGCATCTATGCATCAGCCTCCCAGGGTGTTCTGCCCGGCTGGCCCAGTGTTAATGTGGATTTCATCTGCACAACGCTATAATATAAGAATTCACAGGCTGGAGAGATGGCTCAGTGGTTAAGAGCACTGTCTGCTCTTCCTAAACTACACGAGTTCAATTCCCAGCATCCACATGGCAGCCCACAACTGTCTGTAATACCAATTCAAGGGACTGGCACTCATTCACAATAATGCACATAAAATAAAATTAAATCAATTATTTTTTTAAAAAAAAGAATTCACGTTGTAAGAGGTTCTGGCTGGAGAGGTGGCTCAGAGGACAGGGCACCCTTGAGAACCTGAGTTCAGCTCCCAGCATTCACAGAAAAAACTGGGCATGGCCATACACACACCTGTAACATCAGTGCTGTTTGGGCTTACTGGAATTTGCTGGCCACAGGCCTACCTCTGGTCTCAGGCAGAGACCTTGTTACAAAGGAGTCATTTAGACATCAGTAGAGTGGGACACATAGCTTCCAGTACATGTACTCACATACATAATGTGTGGAGAGTGTGGAAGATCACCTACACATACCCCCCCACACACACTAATAATAAATAAATAAAATAGAAGTTCTGATTGGGATGGCCAGGCATGGTGGAACACATCTGTAATCCCAGCTCTCAGAAGGTTTAGGCTAGTCTGCTATGTGAGTTCTGAGGCTGGGCTGCTGAGTTCAAGGCCAGCTTAGGCAACACAGCAAAATCCTGTCTCAAAAAATAAAAATAAGGGGCTGGACAGATGGCTCAGCAATTAAGAGCACTGGGCTACTCTTCCTGAGAACCTGAGTTCAATTCCCAGCAACCACATGGCAGCTCACAACTATCTGTAACTCCTGCTCCAAGGGATCTGACATCTTCATGTAACAGAAAGTTATAGAGTCTTTAAAAACTCAGTTATGTTATTGTAAACATGTTCTTTTTTTTTTTTCAAAGACAGGATTTCTCTGTGTAGCCTTGCCTGTCCTGGACTTGCCAGGCTGACCTCAAACCCACAGAGATCCACCTGCTTCTGCCTCCCCAAGTGCTAGGATTACAGGTATGCACCACTGCACCTGGCTACATGTTTTTTGTGTTAATCTCAGGTGTGGGATATGGGACTGATTCAGATGGTCCACAGCAGCAAACTATTTGCCTCGTGCCGGCTCTGAGAGGGGCGCTTTGCCAGCTGCGGATAGTTTAAATCTGAAGACTCTGGAGAGGGAACAAATGCCAGGGCCCAGAGAGCGCTGGGGGCTCCGAGGAAGATCGAGGCTGCTCCTTCTTGCTGCTGATGGAGTTGGAAATCTCCTGAAATGAAGACTGGACTTGCTCTAAGGAGCCCAATGACCCTAAACAGCAGGAAGTAGCTAAGGAAACTACGGCCCTTCTCCCCACTGACTTTCTCTCCTACCTGGTGTTGGGGTGTTGGAAGGGATTGGGGTGGAGAAGGGAGAAAAAGATGTAAGAAGCATAATTAAAATAGATTTTAAAAGTATGCCAACGAGTGGTGCCCAGATGTCAGGCTTAGAATAACGAAAAGTCTGGTTTCTAATGCAGTAGAGGACACAGCAGGATATGAGCAAAAGGTTTGTTGCGGCTACTGCTGCTGGCTTCTCTCCCTTTTTGCTCCCAGAAGGGATTTTCTGGTTTTGCTTCCGTCCTCTTCCAGCGTTCCATTTCAGAAAAGGTTGCGAGAAAACTGTTCAACAGCTGGAGAAGTGGCACGTGCAGGGGTCTGAGAAACAACAAATGGATGAAAAAGGAAAATCGGAAGGGGCACTCAAGTCTCGTTTTAGAAAGGGCTGCAGAGTTGGCGCTGCAACTAGAGAATTTGTGGGTAGAGGCTGAAGAAAAATCAGCCGTTGGTAGAGAGGACACCTGGTAACCGAGAGCCGGAGTTTCCCCGAAATTGCCGCCAAGCCCTCCCAGCTCCGAGCTTTCCGAGCTTTCCGTGTCAAGTTCCCACAGCCTTTGGGCAAGCTTAGGCGCTGGAAGGGGCTGAAGGCTGTGCAGGCCTCAGGTTAAAGAGAAACCGCCTATTTCAAGAGAAAGGGTTAATCTTGAGCAGACTGAGCTGCCAGAGGAGCGGCCTCGAGTTAAGAAATTACCACCATTTGCTTTCCCAGTAGCCACCAAAAGCCTTAGATATCAAAATGATTGGAGCTTCGATTGCGGTAAATTCGGTCACTTGAAAAGAAATTGTTGCCTTAGCGCTCAAAATGACAGGTCTGTTAACTCGGAGAAATACGGTACATTCTGCCAGAGACGCGAATGGGCTATTTCTGGCCGCTCTGGGTTTTTGGCAAGAACCTGAGTTTGTGATAAAGGGGTCATTTGATTATTGAATGCGTGTCCAGGAGAGACTATGAGGCAACTTCTGGCTGTCAGGAAATGGCTTTAGAGTCCTAGCTCAAGGCTCAGCACCAAAAAGTATGAGCTGTTCCAGACAAGAGCGGCCAAATATTAGGTTATAAAAGCAAAACCGGGCTATGCCTGGGATGCAAAAGTACCTAACCTGTGATTGATATAAAAATTAATAAATTTATAAACAAAACAAAACAAACTGTTGGTTCAAAAAGTGTTTGATTCGTTGATAATGTCCTTTTAAGAAAGCAACAAGTCTCATTCATATTAGTAGAGAAAGTAATTTTTTTTAAAACAGAAAAGGGGAAATGTAGAAAGTTTTGGTGTCTTTAAAAACTCAGTTATGTTATTGTAAACATGTTTTTGTTTTGATCCCAGGTGTGAGATATGGGACTGATTCAGATGGTCCACAGCAGCAAACTATTTCCCTCCTGCAGGCTCTGAGGCGTGCTTTGCCAGCTGCAGATAGTTTAAATCTGAGGACTCTGGAGAGAGAATAAAGCCAGAGCGGGAGAGCGCTGGGGGCTCTGAGGAAGAACAAGGCTGCTCCTCCTCACTGCTCCTGGTTGCTGTTGATGGAGTTGGAGAAGAAGATGGAGACATCCTGAAATGAAGACTGGACTTGCCCCAAGGAACCCAATGACCCTAAACAGCAGGAAGTAGCTAAGGAAAACTGCCCCTTCTCCCTACCTGGCGTTGGTGTTGGAAGGGATTGGGGTGGAGAAGGGAGAAAAAGGTATACGAAGCGTAATTAAAATAGATTTAAAAAGCATACCAGTGCCCTCACATAGACAAACACGCAGCTAAAACACCAATGTATGTAAAATAAAAATCCTAAAAAACCTAGAGAGACTGTTAAAGGCCTTACCTGGTTCGAAGTCCGCAGGGGAGATGGTTGATAGAGGCTGTGCTTGGGCCTCACTCGGGCGAATGAGGCTGCAGCTGTAACTGTCCAGAGCCGGGGGAAAGGCAGGAAATGCACACATTTGATGGACGTCCCAACAAGCAACAACAGGATGCACAGAGCAACAGGAAACCGGCCTGCCTGTCCACACACAGATAGAAATGCCCTTTGGAGGCCACAGGTTAGCCTTCTAGGAGACCCATTTCCAGGACAAGGATGCATGCCCAGAAAGGCATACATCTGTGCGGGTTTGCCGCCCGGGTGGCTGCCCTGGGTCCATCTGTCATTCTTGTCATGTGACTTTCAGCAAGTACCTTTTCCAATCTGAAATAACAATATCCACTCATTCTTGGGTCAGGTACACCGAGGGCATCCATTGTAGTTATTGAAACGGAACTGGCAAATTCTTTTTGATCCTTTCAAAAATGTGTATATAAGACCTGTCCAGCTAGATGTGGTGGTGCACACCTTTAATCCCAGCACTTGGGAAGCAGAGGCAGGTGATCTCGGAGTTTGAGGACATCCTGGTCTACCTATGTGGCAAGTTCCTGGCCAGCTACATAGTGAGGCCTTGTCTCAAAAACAATAGAACGCGCACACATTCATGAGGCAGGAAGAGAGAGCTTGGGTTAAGGGCACTGGCTGCTCTATAGGGAACCAGAGTTCAGTTCCCAGCACCCACATGGCAGCTCAGAACTGTCAAATTCCAGTTCTACAAACACCAGGCACACATGTGGTGCACGGTACATAGACATACATGGAGGCAAAACATGTATACACATAAAAACGTAAGTTTTAAAACCATTTTTAAAGAATATACACACATAAATATGGGGTGTTTTTTTTTTTAGAGTTTCTCTGTGTAGCCCTGGCTGTCCTGAAACACTGTAGACCAGGCTACCCTTGAACTCAGATCCACCTGCCTCTGCCTCCCTTAGCACTCCTTTAGTGCTGAGATTAAAGGCCTGCATCACCATATCTGGCCTAAAAAAACAACCTAATGCCTGTATATCTTTCCAGGACAAAGCATTCATTTTTCTATTACTATTGCTAATCTTGTTTTTCTTACTGGAGTGCACGTGTATGTGTTATATGTATGAGGACAGGTGCTCGGGGCCACAACACCTGTGGGGGTGGGAGACTGAAGTTCGGCCATTAGGCTTGTGTGGCCCTTTTGTCCACAGAACCGTGTCAACGGCACCATTTTTACTTTTCTGAGACAGTTTCACCTAGTTCAGGCTATTCTGGTGCTCGGTGTGTCCAAAGCTAGCCTTGACCTTCTCATCCATCCTCCAGTCTCCATTTTGTAAGTGCTGGGATCACAGGCAGACACCTCCAAGTCTCCATCACTTCATAGGTTTGTTTTATGTAAGAAGGAACCCAACTGAAGCCACTTCCATTCTGAATAAAGGTCAGAAGATGTTTAAGTCCCTAAGACCTCCCTGGGTTACTGACATCCTGGTTGGCAAGTTGAGACATGGATGCTAGGCAGGGCGCCCTGCCACAGTTGAATAGCCCAACCAACGGGAACAATAAGTGTGCCACAAAGACACATTCCTAAGGAAGTCCCTGATCCCTAAATCCTGATTGGTGAAATAACTTGGCACAGATGTTTGTGGATTTCTGGCTCAGGGTCACAGTTCACCACCCAAGTCTGTTCTATGGTCCTGAGCCATCAGTAGCTGAGTATGATAAATTTTTGTCATCTGCTTAAATACTAAGGTGAACATGCGAAGACGCAGTCAGCTCCTGAGTCTGTGCTGTTGTCCCTGACTGCAGTTTTTACTGCGTAGTTCAGATGAAGATCTTGCTTTGCTGTGCCTGCTTGGGTTTTGGATGTTTGGACCTCGAAATTTAGTTTTGGGAGCTACCGTCTGTTATGAAGCCCATCAGGCCTGGCTATTCCTCTTTCTCACCAGCTTGTCAGTATCATTCCAAACCTTCAGAGCCACAGGTGTGTACAAGACCATGGTCTACAACGTGCTACAACGCGATGCTTTGCAGAGGTTAGGACAAAAGAGCCAACCAGCCCCCGCTTCCACACCCCTGCAAATGCCTCACTCAGAACCCCTTCCTCCTGACAGTGTGTCCCTGCTAGATTGGTGTCTGAGGTGATAGCTGGGACCCTGACCTGATCTGAATGTCTGGGAAGGAACCCGGGGGTCTGGAAACTCTCAGGAAAAAGTGTGGCTTTTTTTTTTTCACCTGAAGTGAAAGTGTGAAGTGAAACAGGGTCACAGCAGAGGTGGCTGCTCTGTACTGGAGGGGACCAGAAGGAAGCCCATAATTGCAGCATCCACAATGGGAAGCTGAGATTTGATGGCCTCATAAAGCTGAAGGGGTTTTGTTTTGTGTGCACGTGCACATGAACCGGGGATAGAACCCAGAGCATTTTGGCATACCTCCACCTAGCCACGCTCCAGCAGCCTGGTTGCTTTTGTCTGGGACTGGAAATGAGGGAGGCCTGTGTTCTGGTTCCTGCCTTGTCACCAAGTCTTTGGATTGGCCCTTCGCCATCTGGGTTTTTTTTTTTTCCTCATCTTTGGAGCAGGCAGGTTGATGGTGGTGATTCCAAAGGTCTCTGGATCCCAATGTACTGAGTGTGTGCATGCACATGTACAAGTGTATAACATACACACACATATATAATGTACAATACATTATGATATAATATATACAATAATGTATATGTGATGTATACATTAGACGCAGAACCTCATAGGTGTTAGACAAGAGCTCCACTATTGAGCTACTGCTTGGGCCCTCACTCCACTAACACTTAATGTAGCCACGCCCAATCTATGAATTAGGAAGAAGTTTGCAATGTACAGAACTGCCATGCACAGTCTCTACTGTGACCCCTTTCCCTTGTGTCTCTTAGTCGTCAAAGAAGCCACGGGATTCTGCCTGGTAAAGTTTGTCTCAAGTTTGGTTTCTATTTATGCCCAGATTTCCAATGTTGACCTCTGACCTCTACAAGTACACACACACACACACACAAAACAATAGCAACAAGAGCACAAACATAAGCAGAAGTATGGCTACACACACAAATACCTGTGACCCCAATACTTGAGAGAGGCAGGAAGATAGAAAATTCAAAGTCGTCCTTGGCTACATAGTGAGTTCTAGGCTAGTCTGGGTTACATAAGACATTGTCTTTAAAGGGGAAAAACAAAAATCCGAATCATAATAGCAACTCAAGTCCCTGCCCTGGTCTCTAAGCTGAAGGGTAACCAGGGGACGGTAAATACCACAGCTCTGCCTTCCGGCCTCCCTAGCCCAAAGCAAGAATGCTGAAAGATGAGCTTCAATAATAAATGTGCCTGATCTCTTATCTCAACCATGCATCCCGACTTTGGAGTCACAGAGAACTGCCCACCTACTGCGAAGCTGAACCAACTGTTAATTATTTCTTCTGAGAAGGTGGAGGACAGTGTTTTTTTGTACCCAAGGCTCACATCATCCGGCAAAGAATAAAATTTTTGTGGCCATCTCAATAAAAGCCCCAATTGGCAAAGACTCAGAATGGCTAGGTTTTCTTTGTTTGTTTTTCAAGACAGGGTTTCTCTGTGTCGTCCTGGCTGTCCTAGAACCCACTTTATAGAGCAGGCTGGCCTCCAACTCAGGGCTGGGATTAAAGGCATGCACCCCCACCCTGCTTTAGGTTTTGTTTGGTTTTCTTTTGTTTTGTTTTTGTTAAAATCCATTTCCCAGTTGGCGGCCTTGAGAGACACACTATCCTTTCCTGAATTCTGCTTTTATTACAAGCTCTCTTTTTTTTTTAAAGATTTATTTATTATGTATACAATGTTCTGTCTGCATGCATACCTGCATGGCAGAAAAGGGCACCAGATCTCATTGTAGATGGTTGGAGCCACCATGTGATCGCTGGGAATTGAACTCAGGACCTCTGTAAGAGCAGCCAATGCTCTTGAACTCTGAGCCATCTCTCCAGCCCCTATCACAAGCTCTTTTAACTTAGCTCTTTGATGGGATGTCCTAGGTTAGCTGTGTGTCCCTGAAGCTCGGGCTGTCATCTAAGGACTGCAGGGTTCTTCAGTTCTCTGGCAATGCTGGGGGCAGAGGGGCCCTTACACCAGCCTCATCCTGTGGCTTTGTCTTCCCATCTCTCCCTGGAGACGAACACCTGGTGAACTAACCCGCTAACCTGCAATCTGCCCATGGACACTTCATGCAGGCTGTTCAAACACGGTCTTCCTCTTCTAATTTCCTCATAGGTTGGCAACTTCCTGTTCAGTGAGTGAAAGATGAAGCCGTGTTCACACTTTTAATTTTCAAGAGGCCACTGGCCGCTGTGAGGTGTGGCAGAGCGAACGGGTTCAAAGCAGGCAAGCGAGCGGCAGCCTGAAGTTATGACAGCAGGTCAGCCAGGAGAAAGAACAGGGACAGATGAATGACCTTTACCACTGAAACTGCCTTTGGTCTTACTTCCTGGGGAAAATCCTATCCTTTCTCATATTTATACACACACACATATACACACATACTTTTTTTTAAGGCTGGGGATTGTTGAAAATGGGGTTTTGAGTGAGCCAGGAAGGCATTCGATAGCCTCAGCTCTTTTTCTCTCTGTATTTCTTCACACCAGTTTTGTTTATTCATGTCCCCACTAGCTGGCTGGAGATTTTAGGCCAGATCAAGTCCTGACTTTCTCACCTGAAGATCTGCCAATCACGCACTGGCATCCAGCCTAGAGTTTCTGGCTTTGTGCCCCTCAGGTAGAATTACTTGTTTCTTGCTTTACCTCAGATTCCTTATCAAGACCAACAGCTAGGCAAGCCTATAATCCCAGCACTCAGGAGCATGAGGCAGGAGAACTGGGAGTACTGAAATGAGACTGGAAATTAGAGGGGCAGCCTGGGCTACATAGAAAGACTCTAAGAAAAGGCCAGAGAGGGCGGCTGGAGAGACGGATTAGTGGCTAGTAGTGCTTCCTGCCCTTCTAGAGAACCAGAGTTTATTTCTCAGCACCCACAACTAGTTGCTCACAAACACCTGTGACTCCAGTTTCAGGGGATTGGGGGCTGGAGGGATGGCTCAGAGGTTAAGAGCACTAGATATTCTTCCCAAGGTCCTGAGTTCAATTCCCAGCAACCACATGGTGGCTCACAACCATCTATAGTGAGATCTGATGCCCTCTTCTGGCCTGCAGGTGTACATGCAAGCAGCACACTATATAAAAAACAAAACAAAACAACGCGTCTTAGAAAAACGAAACAAAAAAACTGAAACAGATCCAGGGAACTGGATGCTTTCTTCTGGCTCAAGTCTCTGCTGCATGGCAGGAGCATGGATGACAAAGCCATCTTTGTTGTGCATAAGCTACGGAGGGGAGGGCAGGAGGCAGGAGAGAAGGGTGATGGAAGACAGAGGGAGGGGACTCGCTTCTGGTCAGGACTTTTGGAGGCAGGTGAACAGGAAGCTGAGGCTGGGCCATGGGCCTACTGACTGCAGTGGTGGAGTCAAAACCCGCTGGCAGCCCAGCACGACAAGAACCCTGAACCAAAGGAACGGACTCTTCGGTTTTAGTTTTAAGCCTGGTGGGGATGAAGGCCTTGGTGCCAACAGTCAGCTGGCTGGGAAGTGGTAGTATGTCAGCTTGCAAAAGGGCTAACCTGAGCAAGTCAGTGCTGGACGGCCTGAAGCAATTCCTCTTGAACTCTGTCTCAGCACCGTCCGCCATCCTAGACAGTGCTCCCAGAGCACAGAAAGGCTTTTGAAATATAAACATACGTCATTACGTGTGCTGAGAGAGGAGGGATGCTCATCTGCAGCACATTTGCGGAGGCCGGAAGACACCTTTGCGGGGACAGTTCCCTCCTTCCATCTTTTATACAGATTCTGGAGATTGAAGCCAGCTCACTGGATTTGGTGGCAAGCTCCTTTCTCTGCTGAGCCATTTCACACCCCCTGCAAACAGGTTTTCACACGGTTATATCAGTCAGTCTTTGCTGTACTAGAAAATAAAGTAGGGAACTTAATATCTATATTTAATAAGCTCATTGTTGAAACATAGGAAAAAAAACTTTTGAAACAGGGGTTTGCTACGCAGCTCAAACTGATCTCAAACTCAAAATTTTCCTGTCTCAGGCTTCTGTTATCCAGAATTACAGGCTAATGCCATTATCTCTAGCTAGAAATAACACATATTTTAACTTTTTAAAAATTATATGTATATGTGCGTGTCTGTGTGGGTATGTGCAAGGGCAGGTGCCCCCAGGGGACCCGGGTATTGAATCCTCTGGGGCTGGATGGAGTTGCAGGCTGTCCCAAGCCATCAGGACTCAAACTCAGGTCCTCTGCAAGAGTAGTACTCAGTCTTGACTGCTAAGCCGTCTCTCCAGGCAGAAATAACGTCTCCTTTATTTTATTTTACTTATTATTTATTTTAGTTTATTTATAATTTATATACGAGCTTTCTGCCTGTACACCTGCACACCAGAAGAGGGCATCAGATTCTATTATAGATGGTTGTGAGTCCCCATGTGGGTGCTGGGAATTGAACTCAGGGCCTCTGGAAGAAGAGCCAGCCAGTACTCTTAACTGCTGTGCCATCTCTCCATCCCCTGTAATAGCATCTCTTTCAGGAAAATATTCTTCCCATCTGGTTAGTAGCTGCATGCACTCAGCCTGCTGAACAGGCCTCTGTGGCTGAAGTCTATGAAGAGAGTGAGTCTCCTTCCTACCACATACAAGGGGCTTTGTGTCTGTTGTCTCTCCTCATTTTTGTTGTTGTTATTACTGTCTGAGTCCAGCCATTTCAGGGACAACTTCTCCATCTTGCTGGCAGGGTCAACTAAGTTCACGTTCCCAGGCCCAGGAGCCTACTCCTATCCTGGCTGATGGAAGTTCCTTTGCTCAGCCCCTATGTCAAATATGATTGGACAATGTTCCAGCCCACCCTGCTCTCCATCACTTTATGGTTTCATCCTTTAAATGTGCTGCACAATGTCCCTTCAGGGTCAAAGTTCAGCTCCGGAGTCTGTTCTTCGGCCCTGATCAATTAGTAGTGGCTCGATTACAATAAATTTTTGTCATCCACATTGACCTGGTGTTGAGTTATGTTGGATGTAAGTGGACCCCACAACGCTGGGAGCCAGGGTTACTGCAGTTACAGGCCACCTGGTGTGGGTGCTGGGATTTGAATTCAGGACCTTAACGAGAGCCATACACACTCTTAAACACTGAGCCATCTCTTCAACCCCATAAAAAGAATTTAAACTAAACCTAACATGTTATATAATACTTGCAAAGCATAGAGAAGCCAAAGTTTAATTTTGTAAACAATATATAAAAAATATATAATTATATAAAAATATAAAATATATAAAAATATATATATAATTGTTTGAGATTTCTATTACTTCTGCTGTCTAGTTTCATTAGGTTCATACACACATGTGCACACACAGACATTACTTTTTTTTTTTTTTTTTGCAGTGCTGAAGATCAAACCCAGCTTTATGTGTGCTGGGCAAGTATTCAACCACTAAGCTGCATCCCGAACACATGTTGAATCTAAATGTTTAAATCAAACATTAAGGGGAACATAAAGCATAAGTGTTGCTCTTACTGAAAATAGTGCATTTGCTTGAAGTGTTGAGGTGTTCCTTTAACCATGGTGCTCAGGAGGCAGAGGCAGGCAGAGCCCTGTGAGGCAAGCCTGATTTACATAGCAAGTTCTAGCTGAGCTGAGATGGTTGTTCTCAGTAAGAGAAACTTTGTCTCAAAAAAAAAAAAAAAATAAAGCAAAAAAGAAAATAATAGACTTGCCTTCAAGTCACTTCCTTTCTCATGAACCACACAGAATGGCTCAATAATTCCCACTGGGGTTTGTGAATTTTTATATCACCATGCATGAAGACATTGAGTCCAGACCCGAAATGGTCAAGTTCAACTCCACTTATTTCTCTTCTTTCACTGTGTAAAGTTTGGATGTGTTCTGTTATTAAGTAGCCAAATGGAGAAAATGCACAAATAGACACTAGCCATAAAGCATGCTAGCCTGGCTTTTTTCTTTCCTCTTGTGTGTGTGTGTGTGTGTGTGTGTGTGTTGTTTTGATTTTGAGACAGGGTTTCTCTGTGTAACCCTGGTTGTCCTGGACCTTACCCTGTAGACCAGGCTGGCCTCAGACTCAACGATCTGCCTACCTCTGCCTCCCCAGTGCTGGGATCAAAGGCATGTGCCATCACTGCTTGGTTTAGCCTGGCTATTTTTAAGTTTAGAGTAGAAAATCACTAACAGCCAAGCTTGCCTACAGCAAGGTCATAGGCCTGATAAGCTGTGGCAGAAACAGGATTGGGGCTGGAGCCAAGGCTCAGGTGAAGTGCACTGCTCTTGAGGAGGACAAGGTTTGCTTCTAATGTCCACACCAGGCAGCCCACGTCAGCCGGCAACTCCATCCAGCTTCAGACGGGTCAGGAATCTTTAGCCCTCCTTAGTTACCTGCACGCCAATGTATATACACACAGAGAGACATTATTAAAAAAATAATAAATAAATAAATAAATAAATAAAGGAACTAGAGGGATGGCTCAGTGGTTAAGAGCACCAGCTGCTCTCCAGTGGACCAGGATTTGATGCTGAGCACCAACACACGGTGGCTCACAACCATCCATAACTCCAGTTCCGGGGAATCAGATGCCCTCTTCTGACTTTGGCAGGCACCTGGCACATGCATGATGCACACACTGCACACAGACAAAACACGTAAAACAAATATATCTATCTTTAATTAAAGGAACCAACAAATGTGTAAAGTGTACAGATGAACCCACACAGGACAGAAAAAAAAAAGGATTATTGATGGCAGAAGTGAGGACCCATGCTTCTCATGATTTGGTACTTTAAAAGTCAATGTGTAGCTGGAGATGATGGCAGATGCCTGTGGTCCCAGCCCTCAGGATGCTGAGGCAGTCGGACCCTGAATTTAAGACTAGCCTGGGTTATACAGTGAGCTCAAGGCCAGGCTAGACTATATAGAGGGACCTTAGCTTCCCAAACAAGCTCCCACAAGTGAATTTATACCTTTATTTGTTATTCTCTTACTTGTGTTTGTGTACACATGTTTATGTATACACATGCAGAGGCCTGATGTTGGCATCAAGCTTCTCTGTCAGCCTTCATCTTATTTTCTGACTTGGGGTCTTTCATTGAACCTGGAGTGTGAAGTTTCAGATAGGCTGGCTGGCAAGTGAGCTGCCTGACTCTGGAGCTTCACATTGGGGTTCAGGCACGCGCCACCACATTTGCCATTTCCGTGGATGCTGGGGATCCAAACTCATATGCCCTTATCTCACAGCAAGCACCTCACTCATGGAGTCACCTCTGAAACCCCTAATTTATACCTTTCAGTAAAATCCAGAGCTGATGAGGTGGCTCAGGGGTTAAGAGCGCTCGCCCTTACAGAGGACCAGAGTTTGCAGTGCCCCTGTTGGGTGGGTCACACCCATAATTTAAGCTCCAGGAGATAAATAAGCTCCCCCTCTGTCTTCTGGGGGTGCCTGAACCCCTGCACACACACATATATCCTTAATATAAATATCTCATTTTATTTTTAAAAAAATTATTTTTTAATTTATCTTGTATGGATGGATGTTTTGCCTGCACACATGTCTGTGCACCATGTTCACGCCTGATTCACACAGAGACCAAAGAGGGCATCAGATCCCCTGGGACTGGAGTGATGGAGTGTTTGAAATGCCAGGTGGGTGCTGGGAATTAAACACAGGTTCTGTGGAAAAGCAGCCAGTGCTCTTGACCACCCAGCCATCATTCCAGCCTTCACAATAAATCTTAAGGGGGAAAAAAGTTTGCCAAAGCTACGTAGTTGTGGCAAACACCTGAAATGCCAGCACTTGGAAGGTGGAGGAGAGCAGACCCTGAGTTCTAGGTTGGCCTGGACTTTATAAAGTATCTCGAAGAGCAAAACAACCAAGCTCACTGACACACAGACTGTCCCTTAACCTTTTTGTTTTTATTTGTTTGTTTGAGACAGGGTTTCTCTGTGTAGCCCTGGCTGTCCTGGAACTTTCTTTGTAGAGCAGGCTGGCCCCCACTATGAGGCCACCCCTGCCTGGCCATCCCTTAACTTAGCTTTGACATGTTCTTAGTTTTTGAGAAAGGCCAGATACATTCTGGTTGGTTGCTCTCTGTTTTGGTCTATCTTAGTCTATGAACCCCTTCTTGCTTTTGGGGTGTGGGGTGCTCCTGACTTAAGCCTGTCCGAACCATGCCTCTGTCATAGGTCCCTAGGGCAATCCTACATCTCGAAGCACCTTCCAAATCTATTGACCTGTCTCCAGGAACATGTATAGTTAGTTCTCCAGAGCTCTCCGGACCCCTGCCTGCAGTGGCCTTGGATCACCCAGTGCCCAAACACATCCGCCAGGGAGACACAGGAAGGACTCACTCAGTCTGGACAGAAGCACCACCGTGAACGCACCTGTGATTCTCAAAGAGGAACTGGGGGGTTGGGGGGAACAACCCCGAGGGACCCCAGGGGAATCACTGTGCCAGGGCTGCAGGGGCTTAGTGGGAGGTTCTGGGTGCCACCAATTCAAGCCCCTCCCCTCTTCTTGACAGTGGGGGAAAGTTTCAGGGAAGAAGAGGCGATGAGAAGCCACGAAGCACAGAGGACACTCAACCTATAAAGTCACTTTAGAATGATGTCCCAGCCTGCCGAAATCCTCTCCTCCTGGGGTCTCGGCAGCTTTTTCTCTCCCTGCTGGGGCTAAGTCGGCTGTGGGCTCCTCCTACTTCCAACTGCATCACCCACCTAGCTTGTCGGTCCCTTCTCTTTAGCACTCTTGGGAGGCATGCCCTGTGGGTCTTTCCTCTCCCTAGGAGATGGAAGGAAGGACAATTTCCTCCTCTTCTGGCCTCAGCTGGGAAAAGGGCCTTCCGGACGCAGGGCCCACAGACAAGTGCCCTGACTTTGCTGGGGTTCCGGCTTTGGCCTTGGCAACGCAGTCGGTCTCTAGACCTTACCTCCCTCAGTTCTATTTTGGGACAGGAAAAAAATGTCCCCGTAGGGTCAGGGTATTACGGCATTAAGAGGATGCCAGTGACAGCCATGAGCAAGGGAGAGAAGTCCTGTGGAGAAAGCCGCTGCGGAATGGGTTTGTGGTTGGAACCTCACAGCCCAACACACAACATGCTCCTCTCTGGCTGAGGCTAGGCTCTTGGGCTGCTCGCCCTGCGGCATCTGAAGCATGCTCTTCAAGTGACAGTTATGTGACAGGGGTGACCTGAACTGCACTTTCACACCATTGCCAGCCTGTTTATTCTCGCAGTAGAGTAGGGCTTGGCCACGTCTGGCCTGACTGTCTTCATTGAGATAGTCTCCTGACTGGCCTTGAGCTCTCTATGCAGGTCAAGATGATCTGGGACTTCCCTGTCTTCCCGTGTTCCCCTGCGGAGGGCTGGGATCACAGACCTGTGGCACCATCCCTGCTTCCTGTGTCTGTGAAGCTAGACCCTAAGTGGTCTTGGTCTGAGCAATAGCTTGGCCCACCACCTTGGGTAGCTTTTAAATCTGGGTGGGCTTCACTTTTGCACCTTACAAGTGTGAGTGACCATGAGCCACTATGAAGACCACTCAAGGAAAGTCACCCAGTGGCACCCTCTGGCATAAGAGCTACTGATGAATTTAAGAGGCAAACAGGCTTGTGTGTGTGTGCGTGTGTGTGAGGCAGGCTGGGAACCCATCGGCTGCATTTGGAGGAGTCCAAGACTCCGAGACTCAGGAAGCAATGCTAATCACACAAAGCTATCTAGCTAGTCAGGGAAGGAGGCTTGGGTCTGTCACAAGATTCAGCGCCTTCCACTCCGGAGGCCCACTGCCTACTGCCTTGACCATGTGACATTTTGCAAGATTGCTGAGGAGACTTGGTTTTATCTCTAAGATACACTGTCCATCTCTCTGCAGACAGCCTTCTGTGTTTCCTGCCTTTGGGGCTTTTCACAGTCACTGGCGGCAGGAGCAGAAGCTCTTCCGGTCCTTGGTGAGAAGCCAGCCTGGGGAGGTGAAGCCGGTGTTCAGGTGGGCGGGACCAAAAAGCTTCTGCTAGCTGAAGCGGGGGTGGGGACGGACAGAGGCTTCAGAGTTCTTGGACTAGAAGGGATCACTGGCCGAGAGCGCCTCAGGTGTCTGGGAGCCACGCCCTGATCCCTGGAGAGGTTTGGGGAAGAGGCTCCAGGGGAGGTAGCTGAAAGTCAACATTAAGGACAAGCTTTTAAGTCTTACCAAAGAATCTGGGTCTCCAGATTCCAGGGGAACAGGGAGGCTGGGCCTGGCAGAGAATCGCAGACCTCAGGACAAAAGGCATCTTTTGTTGGAGGCTGAGAGTCAGGGAAGCTGTGTGTAGGACCTGCGGGCTAGTTCCCAGGATGAGGTTCAGAGAGTCCTATAGTATGTGACTCCCTCAGAATCCACACAAGGGCCGGGCACCCTGAACACATTCAGCAAGAGGACTGAGAGCAGAAGGGTTGAGGACGGGGCTCAGCCTTATAAGAGCTCGCCGCGCGAGCATGAGCACCTTCTGTTCCCAGAGCCCACATGGTAATCCCAGCACGGTCAGGGGGACACAGGAGGATCCCTGGGGCTCACCAGCCAGCTGGATTATCTGAGTGGGTGAGTTCCAGATTCAGTGAGACACTGTCTCTAAAAAAAACGTGGAGATCAACTGAAGGAAACACTGACATCAACCTCTCTGGATTCCACAAGCACACCCACACAAATAAACAACACAGGGACACTGCGGTGAGAAGGTGGCCGGTTTGGCAGCTGAAGTAAGGAAAGGGGAAACGTGACCTCACTGGCGGAGATCCACACAGGGCCCACACAGATTCGGGAGCCACAGCGTCTGCAGAACTGGGGCACCCCCAGACTTACTGAATCTTTCACCAGCCCTTCTTCTGCCCAGTCCTGGCTTTCATGGCCACATTGCGTCTCCCTTGAGGCAGATTCCTAGTCTAGGGAAGGTGCTGGGGGCATCCTTTCCTCATTGCTAGCCCTACAGCATGAGCAGAGTGGGCAAGGCGAAGCAAGCTCTCCACCAACACTGTTCACTAAGCCCCAACCAACGTCCCCTGGCTGCGTCCTTCCCACGAGCCTGAGGGTGACACTCCTGGACCTGCACTGCCCAGAAGAGAAAGCTGACATCCAGAGAAGCGAAGTTATTTGCCCAAAGTCGTAGAGGGTTAAGAGTTAGGATTCAACAGGAGCCTCCAGCCCAGGGTCTTCCACCTCATCATCCCTCTTCCCCCCAGTGAGTGTGACCTCCATGGAGGCCGAGCCCTGGCCTCCTAGGTCCAGTGCCTTTCACTGACTGTATCTGACAGAGGATCACCTCACCGTACCTCAAAAGTTTTTCTTTTTATAAAACAAGGGCTTCGGGTTGCCCAGGTGAGTCCTAAGGCCTTAGTCTCCTGGGGTCCTTTTCAAATCCCCGTTCTGCTATGGATGGCCTGATAGTTAGAGTAGGCCAGGAACCCAAAATGCCTGACTCAAGCCAGTGTCCTCAAGCTATGCCCCTGGGGACTTCAGGGGAATGGTGTGCAGTCTCCCTCTGCCAGGCGGGCAATATGGGAGCATTTACCACAGACATTGAGTTGTGGGCATCTAATGAAGGACACTTTGAAAGGCCCTTGGAGCGGAGCCCAGCCCGCAGAGAAAATCTGTGTGCTGTGGAATTCTGTTCTCTGGGCACAAGTGGACCTTCCTCTACCACAGCTGTGATTACCTACTGGAGGCAAAAGATCTGGCCTGCTGCCAATCCCTTTGAGTGGGTGGAGTCACTAGAACCCACCTGACATTCCAGCCATCCCTCCCTCCCGCCCCCCTCCCGCCCTCCTCCCGTCCTACCCCTGCAACCATCCAGCCGGCTGCTCACAGTCTTGGGAGGTGCCTGAGTGAATGGGAGCGGGAAGTCAGCTGGGGTGGGCTTTCGGATGATGCAGTCACCCATCCATGTTCCTACAGACAACCCCAATAAACTCATCCGTTCACTAAGCTGGACTGGAAGGAAGTTTTCTTTGGTCTAGAGCGGCTTTCTGTTTCAGCGGTGAATAGAAATGGACTTGCCAAAAAAGTCACTTAAGTTTTGGGGTTTTAACTACTGTGTTGAAATGTGAGGAAAACCCTATTTCAGGAGGAGCAGTTTTGAGTAACACTGTGACCCGTGCTCCTAGTCTGACATCCATCCCCCTGTCTCAGACAGTTCCCCCTTAGCTCCAGAGGGAAGAGTTGCAGTTAGAACCCTGGCATTCTGGAATGAGGAATCTAAAATAAAATAACAAAGCACGACTACTCACAGTCATTTGTCAGCAGCTGGGTCCCAGGAGCTTGTAGAGCCCTGTCCTGGCTATTTTGTGTTCAGATCCAAGAACTCAGCTCAAGTTCCCCACCTAGATCCTGAGAGCCACAGCTCAAGCCTGGTTTTTCTTGCTTTGACACTTTCGCAAATGAGCAAGTGTGAGGAGGTCTGGTCTTCCGTTCCTTGTTACCACTTCCCTTCTGGGTCCCTGGTGCCACAGTGTTCTTGCCCTGCAGTTGAGTTCTCTCTTCCTAGAAACTCTGGCCATTGTAGGGCATAGGCCTAGACCCTGGATTCCGGGGACTTGGGTTCTAATCCAACCCAGGTATATGATGTACCACAAGTCACTTGACCTCAGCAAAGTTTAGTTCCTTTGCACGAGGCCTCCTTCCCCTAGCCCAGAGCTTTGAAATGCAAATGCCTACAGGTGCTGGCAGATTACATGAATGAATGGTGGCTGCTTGTTCTGGTTTCATTTTGTGGCTGTGACAAGTTCTACCATCAAAAGCAAGTTAAGAATCAGGGCAATGAGCTGGGTGCTGTGCTGCAAGCCTGTAATCCCAGCACTCAAGGAGGCAGAGGCAGGCAGATCTCCATGAGTTCAAAGCCAGCCTGGTCTACATAGCAAGTACCAGGACACTGTTGTCCCCAATTCGAGAGACCCCAAAAGACCACCACCAGGAGTTGAGTCCGTTGCAAAATACATGAGGATCTTTTTATTACAAGCTACAGCTTGGGCTCACACATCCTCACCCGGATCGGTTGAGAGCTGAGAGCCTCAAGCTCAGGTTAGCTGGGTGACTTAAAGAGTCCAGTCCCTCCCAGTGAGCCCAAAGCAGAGGGATTCCTGCCTGGCAAGCACCTATTGGATGAAACACAAAAGGGCAAACCTTTAATGGTCTGGCTTCCCTTGTTTGGCTGCCCTAGGGGAGAGGGGCTGGTTTCCTAGCAACT
Source organism: Pachyuromys duprasi (assembly GCA_028658305.1). NCBI lineage: Eukaryota > Metazoa > Chordata > Mammalia > Rodentia > Muridae > Pachyuromys > Pachyuromys duprasi. The sequence goes on along the minus strand of CM053763.1, from coordinate 109,168,097 downwards.
GTATCTCTAGTGGGCAGGAAAAGAATGCAGTAAGGCTAGTTCTTCTCCTCAGGGCATTGAGGCTAGTTCTTCCCCGCAGGTGGCTGGACATGTCTCTACCTGGCTGGCCTTCATTCAGGCTTGTGCTTTAAACTTTAAACCAATACCCAAAATTCTTTGGTCTGTCAGTATGAGTGTTTTGCCTGACTGTATGTGTGTGTGTGTACCATGTGTGCCTGGTGACCTCAAAGATCAGAAGAGGGCTTTGGATCTCATGAGACTGGAGTTTTAGCCAATTGCAAGCAGCCCTGTGGGTGCTGGGATTGGAACCTGGGAAGAGTAGCCATTGCTCTTAATTTTCCTCCCCCTCCCCCTTTTAAAATGTAGGTTCCAGGGATTGACTTCAGGTCCCCATGCTTGCAAAGCAAACACTCCATGGATTGGTCTCAACCTGGGAAGTGTGTTTCTAATGTCCAGTTGCCATTTTACAGCCAACATCAGAGAAAGTCTCTAATTAGACTCTTCTGCGCCCCACAGCTATGGAACTGAGTGTGATGACATTCTCATCTGTCCTGCTTATGATCACCACATGAAATCTTCTCTATGGGAGGGGTGGTTTGGGCCAGGGCTTCCTCAGGAGAGAGATTATTTTTGCGCTGTGGGTAAAGTTGCCAGATCCGGCATGTGAGAATATAGCAGCAGTGTTTACAGCATGCATCTACATACTTACCTGGAAGGGGAGAAACCGTGACCACGAAGGTGGCTTTCCCAGGGCGAGGTTTATCCATTGTACTCTAGATATGCAATTTCCCCCAAAACGTGTGAAACTGGACTGCATAATTTGTGGTAGTGCTAGGGATGTCGCTCAGTGGTAGAGCACTTGCCTAGTAGGTGATCGGCCTTAGCTTCCATCTCCAGGCCCGGAACAAACTGTTTTTATTTAAAATGGGGAGCAAATGGGATGTTGACTAGGTGATTTGTGGGATAGCCTTTTTGGGGTGGGTGGGCATAGTTGACTGGCACACCAACCTGGGAATTCTACTGCCATCTAGTGGGTAGATGCTGGGAATGCAGCTAAGCATGGAGCATCTGGTGAAGGCAAGAGGACCATGCTGTCCGCTGTAGGGAGGGCTGCCTTGATGGGAAGACACCCTTTGGGAGAGGGCGGGTGGCTTCAGCTCTTGCTCCTCTTCCAAGAACAAGGAATTGACATCAAGGAGCAGGGAGAGCGTTCAGCTCCTCCAAAATGAGAACAAAGACCAGGAAATCGAGGTGTAGCCCTGCTGCAGCCTGTGCTTGACTTCTGGAGAATCAGGGAAGCAACTGTAGACGCCAGGGGTGAAGTGGGTAGGACCTTCGGGAATCTGGCTCCTAGACCCCTGGAGGGTGCCCCCATGGTAAGGAAGAATGACCTGTCTCCCAACACCTGGCATGTCTACTGCCCCTCAGCTGTGTGACGGCTAAATTCATGCATGAGTGAACAAAGGAAGGCATAGCAAAAGCAAGGAAACATTGCCAAGGTAGGGAGAATACTGAGAATTGAGTTCTCTCTCGTTTTAAAAAGATTTATTTTATTAACTGTTTTTTTTAAGAGGTTTATTTATTATGTATATACAATGCTCTGCATGCATGTACGCCTGCATGCCAGTAAAGGGCACCAGATCTCACTATAGATGGTTGTGAGCCACCGTGCCGTTTCTGAGAATTGAACTCAGGTCCTCTGGAAGAGTGCTCTTAACCTCTGAGCTATCTCTCCAGCCCCCTCATTAACTGATTTGTGTGTGCACGGGCATGCATGTACATTCGCCAGCAGTACTTGAGGAGGCCAGAAGAGGGCCTCATGTCTCCTGGAACTGGAGTAACAGGTGATTGTGAGCCGTCATGTGCATGCTGGGAACTGAACTTAGGTCCTCCGGAGGAGCAGCCAGCTCTTTTAACTGCTGAACCATCATTCCAGCCCACCCCCGTACTCCACCCCCGCCCCTTGAGTTCTCTCCTGTGTGGCAAGTCACTTCCTTCATCTGGTCTCATTTCCCCATTCCTGGAATGAGGAAGTTGGAGAGAAAGGTGTCTCTGAGACTCTCACACACATCTGAATCATCCAGGGTCCTGTCAAACACATTGCTGGTCCTGTCCACAGACTCTGAATCAGTCTTTTCTGGCTGGTCATGGGGCAAAACTCAGCATCCTTAGCCAGTTCCTGAGCAAGGTGCCGCTGCTGGCCTTGAGCCCATCTGGGGCCCACGTGGGCACTATGGGTATCTCAGGATCTCCCCTTCGTATCCTGACCGGCCACCTGGGTCCACTCAGAACACACGTCCTCCCATTCCTGTGACACCCGTAGGTTAGGGACCCAGGGCCTACTCAGTGCCAGCCTTGCCAGCTGGTACTGTGAGATGCTGCCATCTACTGGCTGCGTCTGAGCTGCGTAGGGCCTCAAGAGGCGTGGAGAAAACTGACTCCACGGAGTTGTTCTCGGGTCTCCACACAAACACACACTCACACAATAACAATACATGTATTAATGCAAAGAGAAAGAGAGAGAGAGAGAGAGAGAGAGAGAGAAAGAGAGAGAGAGAGAACAAGTGGTAAACAGCAGAGAGAAGGGTAAATGCAAGGTAAGCACAGACGATCATGGATAGTCTCTCTTTGACCAGACTCCAGGTAGGCTCCTTGTATTTTCCGTTAAAGCTTAGGCCTTGGCACCACTCTGTGCTGTCTAAATATCAGCAAAGAAGACATGGTGGTGCACTCTTTTAATCCCAGTCCTGGGGTGGCTGAGGCTGGAGGACAGCGTTGGGTTTGAAGTCAGCCAAGGTTGCAGAGTGAGCCCTGTCTCAAACAAAGAACCCTGGGTGTTGTTGGAGAGATGGCTCAGCTGCTAGGAGCACTGCCTGCTTTTCCAGAGGTCCTGAGTTCAATTCCCAGAAACCGCATGGTGGCTCACAACCATCTATAATGAGATCTGGCGAGCAGCTGTACATGCAGAAAGAACGTTGTATACAGAATAAATAAATAATCTTAAAAACAAAAAACCAAAAACCCTGGGTGTCCCTGCCATGGAGCTCCTTCCACTCTCGGGACTTCTATCTTCCTTACCTTTTCTTAATTTAGATTAACTCTGCTAAAAAAAAAATAATCCTACTAAGTCATGGTCCCCCAAATATTTGACCACTTGACATTTGGAACTCCTTTGGCTTCCACCTCTGACGTGAAAACCCCTGGCCTGCCATTAAGCAAGACACCCTTGACTGTGGATGTCTGCTCTTCTTAATTTTGCATCTATGGACCCTTAGCTCAGCTTCCAGGCTTTGTCTGAAACCCACCTTTGGTCCTCACTGCATCTGCGGGTGAACCCCGTTTCTCCCTCTCACAATGGTATGCAAGGACGTCATCATAGCCAGGTGCTGTGGCATCTGCTTATACTCCCAACTTCTGGAGGCTGATGCAGGAGGGTCCAGGGGTCAAAGCCAGAGCCCAAGAGAGATAGATCACAGAGTAAAGACCCTTGGTGTGCAAAACTGATGAGCTGGGGTCCATCCCTAGAAGCACCTCCACAGATCTGTCCTCTGATCTCCACCTGTGCCCTGTGCATGTGTGTCCTTCCCCCACACAAACCTACACGAATAATTAATAAATAAACTAATTTATTTATTAAAATGTTTAAGACCAAGGCCAGTCTGGGCTCCTTTTCCCTCATTGAGACAGGGTTTCTCTGTGTAGTCCTGGCTGTCTTGTGGAACTTACTATGTAGACCAGGCTGACCTAAAATTCACAGCGATTCACCTGCCTCTGTCTCCCAGAGTGCTGGGACTACAGGTGTCCCAGCACACCCAGCTAAGCTCTTTTAGAAAGAGAGAGAGTGTGTGTATGAGAGAGACAGAGACAGAGAGAAACATCCTGAGAGCTAGACCTGGTGTATACCTCTCCAGCACTGGAGAGGCAGATCTTTGTGAGTTCTGGGCCAGTCTGATCTACATAGGGAGTTCCAGGACAAAAGAAGAGGCAGGGGGAGACAAAGCATAGGCAGAACCCCAGGTCCTATGCAACTGGATTTTTAAAAATATATTTATTTACTTATATAAGCATTTTGCCTTCATGCATATCAGAAGAGGGCATCGGATCCCATTACAGATGGTCATGAGCCACCATGCGGTTGCTGGGAATTGAACTCAGGACCTCTGGAAGAGCAGTCTGTGCTCTTAGCCACCGAGCCATCTCTCTGGCTCATCCTATTGTTAAATTGTTAGAGAAGGGGGTGATAGGGAGGTGATCCTTGCTACCACACTGGCTGGGACAGAGGTAACCAAGCAACAGCTGAGTCGGTGGCAGTGGGCTCACTCTGGACAGATGTCAGACCATCTAAGGTAAGGCATTCCAGACCCACAGCTGGCTGGAGAGGCCCTGGGGAGGATCACCTTGGACTTTCCGGAAAAGGAAGTAGACAGACCCATCACGTAGTTTTCCACCATAGGCTTCAGAAGCACAGGCTTTTCTCCTTTACTGTACTCTGCTCACACTATGGTGAGCCTTTCAAGCAGGCCTCAGCCTTGGATTTGGGGGCTCACGCTGGCACTAGTCGATGCCAGCTGAGTACCCTGCTCGGGCTCTTCATCGGCCACCACCTGAGCTGGTCTCCAGGGTCCGGTCTTCTTCATGTCCGTCCAGCCAGAATCTGCCTCACCCCGGGTGTCTCCACCCACTGACAGCTGGCTGTAAGTTACATCTTGGCATGATGCTGTTAGCTCTCCACGTAGATTCCATACTTTTCTGCCCCCCCCTTCCTACCTTGGCGTTAGACATGCCCCTTGGCCTAGTTCCTGTACCTGTACCTTTGTCTGTGGCCTCCCTTGAAACCGCCCTTCAAGTTTAGAAAGAATGTGTTGCAATTTTATCTTTCAGGTTTTTTTTTTTTAATTTTTAAGACTTTATTCTCACTGTTACGTATTATTATTGGTTGTTGTGAAAGGAAGCGTGTGCCATACAGTGAGTTTGGAGAACAGAGGACAACGCTGTAGAGTGAGTACTCCCCTTCCGTCCTCTACGCAAGTTCTGGGGATTGAACTCAGAAGCGAGCGATTGTATTCACTTCCTGCTAACTCAGGTTTCTGTTTTGTTTTGCTTTCTTTTCTGAAGATAGGGTTCTACACAGTAGCCCAGATTGGTCTTCTACTCTCACCAAGTCTCAAAAGTCTCAAGTGCTAGGATTCATAGATGTGTAAGGTGTGTATCATTGCTGGTCCAGACAGGCGCACGGGAAGTTGCCTTGAACTCAGCCTGTGGCCCAGCCTAAGTTTGGAACTTGGAATCCTTTGGGCCCAGCTTCTTCTAAACAGCTGTGGTGACAGGCCCACCCCCACCAGGCACAGCTAAGAGAACAGCATCTTGAAGGACAGCTTTTAGGGCCCATAATGAGGCCAGAGAGGGACTGGTCAGCTAGCTCCCTGGTAAGAGCACTTTCTACCCTGGATCCTGGCAAGCACTGGACGTGGCTGATGCACACCTGCAACCCCAGCACTGGTTGGGGGCGGCACAGCATGGGATGATCAGCCTTGCTAGTCAGCCAGCCTGGGTCTGTGGGGGTGGGAATAGGTGGGGGAGGAAAGCAAGCTCTATGTTCAGTGACAGCTCTGTCTCAAGGGAACTAAACAGAAATTGATAGAGCAGGACACCTGGCATCCTTTTCTGTCACACAAGAGTGTGCACACACACAAGAGTGCGCACACACACACACATTACAGGGCCTGTGCCTGAATGAAAATGAGGACATGACCACTCACTCCTACATATGGTTTCTCTGTTCACCTGTGTGGCTTTAGGTCATTCTAACATCGGGAGCCTCAGGCCTCCTCCCTCCTCTTCTTCTTCCTTTTCAACCTCTTCATCCTTTTTTCTTCCCATTCTCCTTTTAAGTGCTGGGATTATGGGCATGTACCACCAGGCTCAGCTCCCAGCTCTTTCTTTTTCTTTGTTAGTTTATTTTTTTTAGATCTGTTTATTCTGTTTTATGTGGTGTGTTTTGTCTTCATGTAAGTGTGTGTATCAGGGGCCATGCCTGATGTCCACAGAGGTCAGAAGAAGGCACCAGCTCCCCTGGAATGGATTTACAGAGAGTCATGACCTGACTGAATTCAGGTCCTCTGGAAGAGTAACAGGTGCTCAACACTCAGGAGGCAGAGGCAGGCAGATCTGAGTTCCAGGACAGCCAGGACTACACAGAGAAACCCTGTGTCAAAAAACTAAAACAAAACAGCACTGTAGGACCCAGATTTGGTCCCCAAACATACATGGCTCACAACCATGAATAACTCCCATTTCAAGGTGTCCAACGGCCTCAGTGGGCACCATACATGCATGTCGTGCAATATTACATGCAGGCAAAACACATAAATAAAGTGAAGCCATCTTTTTTCTTAAGTATTTGCTGCTCTTGTTGATGACCCAAGTTCAGTTCTCAGCACCCAAACCAGGCAGCTCACAACCACCTATAAAACTGTAGCTCGGAGATCCCACACTCTCTTCTAGAGAGTTTGCCAACGTGGTCACAAAAGGAGGAAAAGGAGAATTGCTCAGGCTTCTGTCAGACACTCCCAGTCCCGCTCTTCAGGGTCACAGTCTGCAGGGGAGGGCAGGCAGGTGGGGTGACTTGAAAGCTGAACTCCCTCAGGATGAGAGACTCTGTAGAGTAGGTTATGTGCCACCTGACCCAGAAACTCTGGGGGAGCCAGGGTGTTCTGAGGCAGCTGCCTATGAGAATCCATCAAGAAAATACTCACATGAAGGGAGAGTCTTTGCTGTGTTCTCATAGATCATGGGTACTGGATCTTCTTTTTCTACACGGGGGAGCAAATTCTAGAATCCAAATGTTTGGTTGAGGGTGGAAGCTGAGAAAACTCACTTCACAGACCAAAGCTTAAAATGCAAGCTTTATTTTTTTTTTTTTGCGAGAGCAGGGAGGCGTCCAGTTCAGGATCTGAACTGTGTCCCCAAAGGAGGGACTGTACATTTTTAAAGGATGGCAACAGGAGCCGGGTGGGCTGTTGAATTGACCAATCATATTTTGACACAAGGGAATGAGCAAGGAAGTAAACATGGGTGATTCGGCCTTTCCAGGCCAGCTGCTTTCATGACCTTTGACTCAGCTTTTGCAGTCACCTCCTCTCTTGGACCTTGGCCTGGAATTTAGAATGATAGGAAAACAAAGGAGAGGGCAAGCTTTAAGTCAAGACAGGGCAACATATTTACAACTTGTGTGCCTTAGTTTAGTAGATAACAGATAATGACAACTTCCCTCTGTCTAGCCTTTACTGATTAACAGACAAACATGAAACACCTGAAGAAACAGGATAACAGTTGGGTTTCAGGACCTGGGAATATGAACTCATTTTTGACCCTGCCAGCAAGACAGAACTGTTTCTGAGATGTCAGGACTGTCTCCAGAAAACCAAGTAGCATTTCTCAGTTTCATGGGCCTAGTGTTAACTGACAGCAGCAGAGAGAGAGAGAACTCATCCTCAGGCCCTCAGAAGGTCGCTGAGATGCTGTATGCTCAAGGACAGAGATTGGTTCCCATTCCTGGGATGCTGAGGCAGCCGCTCCCACAGGGAGAACACAATGCACTGTTGTCTTGTCTTGCTTTTGTTCTTTGAGCTGCTGTTGTGTTGTTGGTTTATTTATTAGACTTTATTTTATTTCCTGTGTTGAGGCAGGATCTCATGTAGCCCAGACTAGTCTTACTCGCTATGCGGTCAAGGATAAATGTGAGTGTGTGAATGTGAACATGCCAAGGCAGGCATGTGGAAGTCACAGGACAACTTGTGGGAGTTGGTTCTCTCCTTCCAACATGTGGGTCCCCAGGACCAAATCCAGGCTGTAAAACTTAGCAGCAAATGCCCTTACCCACAGAACCATCTTTTCTGGTCATGATGTTGAGCCCAGCTGCTGGGATCAAAGGCCTGTGCCACCGTGCAGTGCTGAGGACAGAACCAAAGCTTCGTGCATGCTTGGCAAGCACCCCACCAACTCCTCAGTTTTCTTCCTCCTTCCGTTTTTGAGACAAGTTGGTCTCGAACCTGACATGTGGCTGAGGAAGCCTTCTCCCGCTGCCTCTGTGTCCCAAGTACTGAGATTGTAGCTTTAGGTCACCACTCTGGATTCTTTTATTTTGCCTTTTGAGACAGGGTCCCACTCTGAATTCCAGGTTAGACTTGAACTCACCATCTTGCTGCCTCTGACTGTGTTAGGACCACAGGTGTGTTATAAGTCTGGGCTATACAGAGAGTTACAGGTCAGCCTGGCTTAGAGCAAGACTCTGCAGCCTACACTGATAGTCCCTACGTGTGTGAGGTGAAGGCAGGAGGATTAAGAGTTGAAGGTCATCCTCAGCTCCATCTAGAGTTCAAGCCCAACTTGGGGGTCACATGGTGGGATCCTGTCTCAAAAGACAATACGCAAAATGAACCAAAACTGTGGAGAGATTGGGATGTTGCAAGACCCAAGACAGATTATCTTGGGACACCCTCAGCCCTCCTCATAGGCATTTTACTGTCCTCCTCTACACCTGACCTAACAACTTTGCGACCATTCGGTAACTCCTTTGGAATGTACTCCTACTTCCCAGCTAACCAAAGAGGGAAGAGTGTCATCAGATAGCTTCGGTGGCCTCCGCAGAAGTTTCCCCCCTTTGTTGCCACCTGCCTACCTTAAGTCTCCCCTAATGTATCTGAAAAGAGCCCCGACTCATGACTTCCTTTGCTCTGTTACTGTAAAAATGGCAGGAAACTGCTCCCCCGTTATAAGGGGGAATTTGGGGTTACCCCAGATGTGCTGGCTCATATTTGGTTCCAGCAGAAACTCGCTTATCCCTGTTGAGGTGAAAATTGTGGTTTTTGTGGCAACACGTTCATAAAATGAGCTACCCAAGCCTCTGGGCACCAAGTTCTCTCAAGGAGGCTGCCCTGAGTGTGCGCTCACTTGGAAACACCCTCCTGAAACCTGCCTGGCAGTGATGAAGACAGTCCGACGGGAACCTTCTGCCTCTCAGGCTGACTATGAGGTTTGCCAAGGCTGTGACCCTGTCAGACACTCTCAGTTTTGTTTAGTTTATGATTATCATTTTTTATGATTAACATTTTTAAACTACCTTTTATTTTTCTAACATGGGAGCGGTGCATGCGTGGAGATCTGAGGACAACTTCTGGGAGTCAGTTCTCTCTTTATACCATATAGGTCACGGGGACCAGGTTGTCCAGCTTGGCAGCAAATGCTCGTATCCATTGAGACATCACACCAGCCCTAGTTTCTGGTTCTTTCTCTGAATGTAACAAGAGCCTGGAAAACCCCAGATGCCTTCTTTGCTCTCTCTAGTCTAAGACTGCCCCGCCTTGAATACAAAAAATAAAATCCCATTAAAAAAAAATAGCCTAAGCCAGAAGCAGTGGTGCATACCCATAATTCCATCACTCGGAGAGGAAGAGGTAGGCAGATCTCTGTGAGTTTGAGGCCAGCCTGGTCGACAAAGCAATTTTAGGACAGCCAAGGCTACATAAAGAAACTGTCTTGAAAACAAACACATAAACAAATAAAAAAGCCTGACATGGCGCCCATCCTCTAAGGGGCCGAGGCAGGGGGACCCCTACAGATGTAAGGACAGCCTAAGCTACACTCTAAGACTGCTACATATGTGGATTGGAGTCCAGAGGGACACCCGCTGAGATTTTCAGGTCCTTATATACCCAAACAAAAAAATGTGACACACAGGTGAGGACAAAAATGGACCCAGTTGTAATGGTCCCAGCATTCGGGAGGCAGAGACAGGCGGCTCCCTGTGAGTTCAAGGCTAGACTGGTCTACATAGTCGTTCTAGGACTGACACCCAGGGCTATGTAGAGAGACCCCGTCTTAAAAAATAATAATAATAATAAAAGAAATGTAAACAAGAAGTGGAGAGTTTTTAAAGGAGAGAAAGGCACTTGGAAGAACAGAGGTGGGCTAGATAGCCAAGACAGGTCCAAGATTCAAAGGCCTGAGGTCACCTGAGCCGACTGATTCATTATAAGTCATTTGCTCAGCGTCTACTCATGGAGAGCTCCAGAGCTCTAGCTGTTTCGTTGCCTGCAATCTTGGTCATAGGCGGCCCATGTCTGGCCAGGTTTTCCAGCCTTCCTTGGCCAACTGTTTTTTCACAGTAGCCGGGACGTTTCTGTTCTGTGCCTTAGCCCCTGGCAGCTGGGCTAGCATCCCTCCAGCCCATCTCTCCCGTTACCTGTGATGTCTCCTCTTGCTCTCCCTCAGGCTCGAGGCACACACCTAGTTTTTTTTTGTTTTTTTGTTTTTTCCTATTTCTATTTACTCTTTGGGAATTTCACATCATATACTGCAATCCCACTCATCCCCTAGTGCCTTCTGATCTGCCCTCTGTCCATGCAACCTTCCTTCCGAAAAGAAAATAAAAAAATAAAACAAAGGAACAAACATCTCATTGTGGAAACTGTAGTGTATCACGGTGTGTCCCACAGTGAACCCTTTTGTCCACTCATCTGTGCTTATAAATGTTCTTTACATTGACCCTCCCCCATACATGCCAGGGAGTAACAGCCTGGCTAGATCCCAGGGGAGGACATTGCAGCCAGCCCTGAGGAGACAAGATGAACTGGGGTCAGATGGAAGGGAAGGAGGTCTTCCTCCGTCGGTGGACTTGGAGGGGGCGGGGAGGAGATGAGGGAGGGATAGGGAGAGTGGGAGGGAATGAGGGAGGGGGTTATACCTGGGATGCAAAGTACCTATCCTGTGATTGATATAAAATAAATAAATTACATTAAAAAAATGTTCTTTACAGTGAGTCACTGGTCTGGTTCGAGGCCTCCGGCTTCTGCTACACTATCAATACTGGACTGTCACCAGGACTCCTCTCAGATACCCTGTTGTTGTCCTGGGTCATGGAGATGCTGCAGCTTTGGATTTGCAGGACTGATCCCTTCAAGAGCTCCAGTAGTTCATAGATGAGGCAGATGTTGGGGTGGACCAACTCAAAGCCCTGAAGCTGGACCTCTGTGGGAGCTGAGTTGGTCAGCCTGCCGGCTCTCCTCCAGGTGGCATACACCTTTAATCCCAGCACTCTGGGCGAGTGCCAGGACAGCTCGAGCCTCAGCACTCACTGTTACTGTCCAAATAGAGTACTGAACACAGAGCCTTGAGCATGCTAGGCCAGCACTGTACCACTGAGCTATATGTCCGCAGCTCAGCACAGCACATTTGGTACACACAAGTGACACCTACAACAGGAAATGACAGACCAAAGGCAAAGAAAGGGATGATTGGAAAGTTGAAGCGCTGTGGATACAACAGATCTCAGCTGGGCTTGGTGGTTCCTGATCACACCCGGAAACAGGAGAATCATGATATCCCGGATGGCCTGGACCCTAGAGGGAGACCCTCCCTTCAGGAGAGAAGAGGGTCAGATGGTCCCTGGAAGGAAGTTAGTTCACTTCCTTGTTTCTTGCTGTTCCCAAGAATGAAAGTTGCATACTCTGTCAACTAGGCCAAGCTCTTTTTTGTTTTGTTTTGTTTTTTGAGACAGGGCTTCTCTGTGTAGCCTTGGCTGTCCTGGAGTCGCTTTGTAGACCAGTCTGGCCTGGAACTCACCGAGATCTGCCTGCCTCTGCCTCCTGAGTACTGGGATTACAGGCGTGTGCCACCACACCCAACTACTAGGCCAACCTGTTTTAATCATATAAAACAATATAAATTTGCTTATCTATCTATCTATTTATTTATTTCGTGGCAAAATATAGGCTCTTTTTCCACAGAAGCTTGATTTGCAAAGTCTCTTCCGGAACCAAAGCCATGAGGCAGACACAAACATCAGCCTGCTTTAGCCAGGGGAAAATTCCAGATGTTTGTAGCTTATCAGTTGACAAAACTGGCAGCCATGGAAGATGCTAAGTAAATCAGGAGACCTTATTAGCTCCATGTTTGGTGGAACAAAAAGCTGTCCCATGGGGCATATTGTATAAGAGGCTATATATGGTATGCGACCTTAATAACACATTTAAAAAATGATTTTGATATTTTGCCAGCTCCTCTTACAGATCCAAGGTCAGAAGAGCAGCCATTACTAACCGTGTCTCCAGAGCAGGGGCTCGACTTGAACCCTGATTCCACAGCCTTAACTGGGCACATAATTTTTCTTTTTCTTTCTCTCTCTCTCTTTTATTTTTATTTATTTTTTTGAGACAGGAAACTCCCTCTGTAAATCAGGTCGTCTCAAACTCACAGAGATCCGACTGGATCTGCCTCCCAAGTATTAGGATTAAAGGCGTGTAGCACCACCACCCATCAACACATAATTTCTTTTATTTTTCTTTTTATCTCTGCGTGTATGTGTGCATACACATGTTCATGTGTGGATGCACACACATGTGTTTACAGATGCATGAGGCAGCTAGAGGTAGATACTGAGTATCTTCCTCAGCCATTCTCCACATTATTATTATTATTTTGAGATGGGGTCCCTTATGGAATTGGGAGCCCACCGACTGGCCAGGCTAGCTGGCCAATGAGCTCTAGGAATCCACCTGTCTCTCCTCTCCTCCATCATGCAGAGTCTAGCACTTTATGTGAATTCTAGGGATCTGAATTTAGGTTCTCATGCTTGCGTTTGAAGCATTTAACTGTTGGACCCATCTCTCCAGTCTCCGGAAACATAGATCCTAGAAGGTATTTGGTAAAGTGTATCAAAAGCCTTACTGTTTTCTTTGCTGTTGTGGAGACAAAGGCAGGCTGGGACTCAAGGCAGGTGGCTGGAGGCAGGAACGTGGCCAGGCCTTGGAGGAACTCTGCTTACTGGCCTGCTCCTCGAGGCTTGCTCAGCTTGCTTTTCTATACAACCCAGGACCACCCACCCAGGGCAGCACTGCCCACAGTAAGCTGGGCCCTCCCACTCAACCATCCATCAAGAAAATGCCCAACAGACTTGCCTGCAGACCAGTCTGTTGGAGGCATTTCCTCAGTTGTGGTCCCCTCCTCCCAGATGACCCTAGCTTGTGTCAAGTTGACAAACTAACCGGCACTTATCCTTTTATGCTTATCTCATGTCCTAATAACTCCATAGTTGGGAGTTTAAGGGAAATTTATTTAAGGAAATGAAAATTTATACATATAGATACCCATAGCCCAACATATAATAGCAAAAACTTTAAACAGTGGCTGACCATAAAATTAATGTTATATGTTGATAGCATAAAACTCTAATAATCACGCATGGATGTTTGTATATACAAGGAAGCATGTTCACAATATATTAATGTTTTCAAAAGCATAATTAAACCAGCTGGGCATGGTGGTGTACACCTGTAATCCCAACTCTTGGGAAGTGCAAGCAACAAGATAATTCAAGGATGTTCTCAGCTGCAAAGCAAGTTTGAGGCCAGCCGAGGTACATGACATCCTGTTCAAACAACAACCTACTACCACAACAAACCGAAGCTAAATGAACCTGGCTGTTTGGGAAATGCTCTCTCATGTCTTGTTGAGAGCTCCATGGCAAGGGACTGCCAGAGAATAACTCAGGAGCAGTGACTGAACCAGTGAGAAGCTGGGCTGAAACACTTGAGCGCCAGCTCCCGACTGTAGGTGTTGTAACTCAGAAGGCGGAGTTCTTTGAGGTCTCTAAGGCCAAGCTCCTCCCTGAGCATCACGAGAGCCGTGGGAGTTTCCCACGGACTTCCTGTGCCCGGTTTGGTAATTAGAATCAGATGACTGGTGTGGCTGACAATAGGCTCGGAATGTGTGAGCTTGTGGAAACCAGCCCCAGATGCCTGGGGGAAGGGGGGTGGCGGGGGGGGGGGGGGATTCAGGGTGTGAGGAAGGAGGTCTGGGTTTTCATACCAGTTCTGTAACAAATGAGTGCCCTGCAGCTCTTAGGCCCTGCGCTCCCACTTTACCAGGCATACCAGGCAGTATGGATTTTCTGCCCCTAAACTGAAGCAAGCCATCAGCTGGCCGGCCTGCAGCCCAGCCCGGATTTATCACAAGCTTAAAAGAAGAAAGACCAAACCAGCCTGAAGAGCCCAGCTCTGCAAGTCAGTGCACTAGAGACTTGTGGATGTGTGGGCCATTGTGTGACTGTACCAATCCCCCCGCTTTTCAGAGGCTAAACAATGGACCAGCCTGCCACCAGCCTGCCCTCTGTTTTAGAAACACGTTGTTACATTCTACTTCTATTTAGATTAGGTAGGGGAATATTCACAAAACTCTCTCTGTGTCCCCCTACCCGGTCTTTCTTTGTGGGCATATGTGTGCCTGTTGAGGCCAGAAGCTGACATTGGGTATTTTCCTCAATGGCTTATTATACTATTTATTTCTTCATTTATTCTATGGGCATGTGTATGCCATAGTATGGTGTGGATGCCGGTTCTCTCCTTCCACCATGTGGGTCCCAGAACTCAGGTCCTCAGGTTTGGCAGCAGGGACCTTGACCTGCTAAGCGACTTCACTAGGCCCTCCCTCCCCCTCAACTTTTTTTTTTTTGGAGAGGTGGGGAACAGGATCATACTGTGCCGAACTCAGACTCACCTGCCTCTGCTTCCCTGAGTGTTGGGATTGCCACCGCTCCCAGCCTTCAATTTACTTTCTGAGATGAGTTCCCTCCCTAACTGAATGTGGGGCTCACTGCCTAGACTATGCAGCATGTGAGCTCCCAGAATCACCCTTTCTTCACCCCCACAGCAGTTAACTTCCAAGTGAGCCCAGAAGTTCTGAACTCAGGTCCTCAAATATATTAGACACCACTTTACCAGCCCCCACTCCCTTTCAACTGGTTTATAATGAAAAGATTCTCCTGCAGAAACCTTTCAGGCTGTCTTCCTTAGCAGTTGGAAGGGTAACTTTTAACTTCCTAGCAGTGAGTAGGTTATGTTTACTACAGAGTTGGCACTGCCTGTTTCGTGACACGGAAGAGAACCAAGACACACCTTCTCAAACCTCAGCTCCCTTCGCTGACAAAAAGGAAAGGGCTTTTCCTCCTTTTGGATTCACATAAGAATTCATTTACTTTTGTAACCTTTAGGGTGTGGCAGAGGGCACAACCTCAAAGCAGGCACTAGATACATTTTGGCAAAATAAATATTGTAAAACACCCTCAGGCTATAGTGGTTCATACCTTTAGTCCCAGCACTAGGGAGGACAAGACAGACAGACCTCTAACCCTGAATTCAAGACCGGACAAGGCTACATGATGAGAACCTACCTCAAAAACAAAAATACTGGTGCATTTGTTAGCTACTTGCTTCCTCCTTCTGAGATTTGCATCCTCAGAGGCTTCCATCAGCATTTTCCTACTTTTTGTTTTACTTTGTTTGTTTTTCGAGACAAAGTTTCTCTGGGTAGCCTTGGCTGTCCTGCAACTCACATTGTAGATCAGGCTGGCCTGGAACTCAAGAGATCTACCTTCCTCTGAAGGACCAGCATGCACAGGGCCGATTAAGGGCATCTGTAATGCCTTACGGAGACTCTGGCACCCACTTCTGGCCTCCCAGGGCACTGCAAGCATTCCATGCATAAGCAAAAAACAGGAATACACAGGGGTGGGTAGATAGATTAGATAGACAGACAGACAGACAATAGATTAGATAGATAGATAGATAGATAGATAGATAGATAGATAGATAGATAGATAGATGGGAAGGAAGGAATCAGGCAGGCAGAGGGTGATCAGATGTCCTGAAGAAGGTATTTTTCACACGTGGTCCCCAGTTAGGGGCTCTAGTGAGCTACTGATCACTTTTAATAAATGATGCTTAGACAGGAACATGGTGAAAGACAAAATCACGCTCTCCCGAGGCCAGCCTGACTCTGACCTTAGGGAGAGAGTGTCCAGATGGCACGACACAGGCTTCATGCTACCCAAACCTTCTGTCAATGTTGGCAACAATGTCCTTTAGGTGAAGCGCCTAGGCGCTTGAGAGTATAGCACCACCGAGGTTTTCTGAATCCCAGATACTTCGTCGGTACAATGGAGATCAACATAGCACCTTGCCCTTAAAAATTGCTGTGAAAAGTAAAATGATGTAAGCAAAAGTCTACCATGAGGTGGAGAGCAGAGTAAGTACTCATGATAGGTGTACAGGTTTGCAAAATTTGGGGGCAGCTGAGGACAAGACGAGTTAATTCTGGATGGCAACGGTTTTTTTAACATGTTAAAAAAATTTTTTTTGCCTTAAATTTTATTCTGCATCACAATTGGGAGTCAATGAAATGTTTCGTTGGGACAGGGTTTTGCTATGTAGTTCAGGTTAATCTAGAAATTGAGAAGCTGGGATTACAGTAATGAATGAGCCCCAGAATTCCCAGAAATTAGTGTTCACCTTTAAAAGGTTGACTTTGGGAAATACTTTTTTTTTGTCGGCCCCCCCCCTCCACAATGTCTCCTGGTTTTTCCGCTTACTAAACTAGGCAAAAAAAAAAAAAAAAAAAAAGGAAAAACAAGTCTTAGAGACCAGACTGCGCCGTGTTTAGAAAAAGCAGGCCCTGATGGTGGTGTCTCAGGTCCCGAGAAAAAAGTAAAGTTAGCTCGGAGGGGACACGCGAACGTGAAAACGGTCGTGCGTGGAATGGTTGCCGGGCTCTGGGTGGGGAGCACACGACCTCTGCTGCTTCTGGGGCCGCGAAGTGACTGCAGGGCAGAGGACCAGAGACAAAGACCGGGCAGCTGGGGCCTGGTGCCGGGAGAAAGAGCGGGCGCGGCGAGCAGCGCGGCCGGCCCAAGAGCAGCTGCCGCCGGAGCCCCCGCGGCGCGGCGGCCGCGCCTGGGCAGTTACTCCCGACATGCTCCTCCCGCAGGATTTCAAACCTCGACAACAGCCTCCCCGCACCTCCTCCGGCCTGCCCCAGCAACAGGCGGCGGCCGGCGCCTCATTGGCCGCGGCGCGCGCTGCTGTGTCCTCATTGGCCGCACCGTCACCGGCCCTCTTCCGCGCTCGCAGCGGCCTCCATTTTGTCGGTAAAGGCAGAAGGAGGTTGGTCTGAGGCTGAGCTGTGGTCTGTGACTTGCTCGTAGCCTGTTTGACCCGTGCATCGTTTCTCCCTGGAGAGGGAGGGAGGCTTGGGGATCGAGAGGGAGCTGCCGCCGCCACCGGAACGCGAAGTCGGTGAGTGTGGCGGGATCGGCCATATTGGCCGCCGCGGGCACCATTGTTGGGCTCGGCTGAGGAGGAAGCAGGGCCGGCCGGGCGCGTCTCCCCGGGAGGTGAGGAGAGCCTGCGGGCTCGCATTGGGGTGACCGGGAACACGGGCCTTCCGACTATTAAAACTGGAGGCCCTCCCAGCCTTGTGAGGGTGCTGGCTAGTTTGGCCAGTTAGAACAGATGAAGTCTTGACAACCGTTCACTTGAGGGAGACGTACATGTCTAACCGTGTATGGTGGTCTGCGGTATCAGTACCGCAGTCATAAGCAAAAGCACGAAGTACGTTGTTGGGAACAGAGCCTTGGTGTGGGGTGGAAAAGCGTTAAATTCGGATGGAACTAAAAGCACCAACCCTTGGCCCCTAGTTTCTTGGTGTGGTCACAGAAGCGAACGCTTCCTTAGTTTGAGTTTAAAACTTGTAGGACTTGGAGATAAGTCTAAAAAGTCCCCAAGAGTTGTAAGCTAACATTTACGAGGTCAAAGAAAGTCAAACATCTTTCTTTCAGCTCTGAAGCAGCAATAGCCGTTCACGTATGTCTACGCGACCACTTCCTTGGGTGGTTTTAAAGTAATTTCTCTTTCCTTTTCTAGCTAGGACTTCTCTCAAATTTGTGTGCTGAGGAGACTCGATGTTGGCCTCAGCTCCTAGGCTGAAATCAGCAGATTGGCTCATGAAAACTTGTGTATTGAGACAAAGGAAAGGACCTAGCAGAAAGCAACGTCTCTTATCTTGGGCTTGGCAGCAAAGAAGAGGACAAGTAGTGGAAATCCTGCAATCTGAAAAGCAGACTGAAAGGTATAAAGATTCACGTCATAATGGGGCCATTATCTTCTGACAGAGGCAATTATGAACTATTAAGGACTGCAGCCAGCCATGAATGTTGATACATGCCTTTAAACCCCAGTAGTCCAGAATTTGGAGCAAGATTATTTTAAGTCGGAGGGCAGTCTAGTATAAAAGACCCTACCAAAAAGGGGTTGATTTAAGTGTGGGGGATCATTTTTCTTAGACTATACAAAGAATTAATAGCTAAGTTGTTTTGTTTTTTCAGATCAATTTCAGACTGTTACTTGGCTCAGAACTTGCTTTATTTTTGAGGTAGATGGCTTTGGCAGGGTGAGCCTAGCTTATCTGCAATTTCTAGAATCGGAGCTATGGAAACCTGAAAAGGGACCTGTAGAATTTTACTGTTATTTACATTTATTTACTTACAGGTGACAAAGAAGCTGAAAATGGGTGGTGGAGAGAGGTATAACATTCCAGACCCTCAATCTAGAAATGCTAGTAAGAACCAACAACAGCACAATAGACAGAAGACCAAGGATCAGAATTCTCAAATGAAGATCGTTCATAAGAAAAAAGAAAGAGGACATGGGTACAATCCATCAGCAGCTGCATGGCAGGCCATGCAAAATGGAGGAAAGAACAAGAGCCTTTCTAACAACTCAAATTGGAATGCTAGCTTATCAAGTCCTAGCTTGCTTTTTAAGTCTCAAGCTAATCAGAATTATGCTGGAGCCAAATTTAGTGAACCACCATCACCAAGTGTTCTTCCCAAGCCACCAAGCCACTGGGTTCCTGTTTCCCTGAACCCTTCAGATAAGGAAGTAATGACATTTCAACTTAAAACCTTACTTAAAGTACAGGTATAAAAATTAGATAAGTACTAATTTTAAATTTTGTGATGTTTACACATAGCCATCAATAGGTTTGACATTTCGTGAAAAACTGCTAATTTCAAGTATGAGCAGACGTTGATTTGTGTGCTGTGTGCACTATATTGCAATAGTGTCAGTACAATTTAAGTGACTAATCAGTCCTTCTTGGTAGTGTTGCTAACTAAATTCAAGTTTAGATTTGGGAAATTGTAATCAGCCTTTTTATTGTGATATGAAAAAAAGTTTATGGGTCAATACTCATTTGAAGAAAGTAGACAGCATTTAGCTAAGATGTAAAAGACTGAAGAGAAGGTGCACAGTTCAGTTACATACCATATCATTTAAAAAAAAAAAGCTACATCTTAGGTTATACAGTAGTAAAGGAATAAAGGGCAGTTGAGTTTATTAGAATGAGGCCAAGTAGGTAGCCCAGTGGTCCATTCTTAAATGTAGTGGACAGAGATACACCAAATCTTTTTTCAAAAACAAGTAGTATTGAACATTCAAAGAACATTTTTATGCTGTAGCATGTCCAAAGCTGAGGTGGTCTGGCCTCACCCATACAAAGCTTGCTTGAAGCAGGGAGTTGTATATGTGAAAATAAAGTTTCTAGGGAAGAAAGAGCCATGTAAATACATGTAATAAGCTTGTAACATATGTAAAGTTTTCTTGGCTTTTATTCTACAAAGTGAGACTATTTTTAGTGTTAATTTGCCAAATGGAAGGCCATGAACTTTTTTTTATGCTATGGCCTAATTTTAAAGGTCTCCAGTTTTCAAGACTGCCCTTATGCTTAAGTGCCAGTAAATCAATGTGATTGGTGTGAATTACAAAGCAAATCTGTTGTATTAAGTTTTTATAGCTGAAAAGATTTAAGCTGCTAAGACATTTCCTGTTTTTTAAAAGATGTAAGATGCAGTTTAGGATTCCTTCCCCAATCTTCTTGAACCCAAAGACTCACTTTGGCTTTATCGATCCTAAAAGTAACTGATGATTAAGTACAACCCAGCATTATTTATGAAAAAAAGTAATCTCTTGCATGGTGGTTAACCCAAAAAGCAAGTTGCTTTTCAATGTTTATATTGTATTTTCTCAATTTTCATTGTATTCCTCAATTAAGTTCAGAGCAGACATTGCCCATCCTAAAGGACGAATTCAGATTATGATTGATTTTAAAAAAGAATTCAAAAATAAACCATTTTTCCTCCCCAGTATATTGTTTTTATTTAAATAATTATGGCTGGCTTATCTTGAGATATGACTGTGATGGCACTACTTTTGCTTGCTGTATGGGAGTTGAGTTAGACCTTTTTCTTTTGAGATGGGGGTCTCTAGCTTGACTGCTGAGATTAAAGGTATGTACCACAATGCCCATGTAGACCCTGACTTCCTTTCCTACAGTGCTAATGGGGTAAGATCACCTGTGTAGCCTTACAATTGTTGAGTAAAGCAGTGTAATTAAGAATCTCCCCATTTTATGATTACTTAGAAAATTAACAAGTCAAACTAGCAAAAATTCTTAGTTTACAGGCAGGGGCAGTCAGATCTTTGTTAAAAGGCCAGCCTGGTTTAGAGTCCCAGTCTCAAAAAACCAAGTGTAAGTATTAGCAGTTGCATAGCTTGCTTTCTGGTGGATACATTTTTCCAAAGGAGGGCAGTTTAAACTAGTTGAACAATCCCACATGAAAGCTATGCATGCACACTGCAGGACATCTGTGAACATAGCTAATGTCAAATTCTTTAGTGTCTCTACTTACATACAGTTTCTGATGTATGATACAAAAACATAACTGGATTTCTAGTTTGGGATTAAAATGTTTGCAGACCTTATAAACACCTCATTTGACACCAATAAAGCAATAAGCCCATTACTTAGGCAGAAACACTGAAAATATAGTGAGCACTTGTGCCTTGCAGGTTGACACACATTTAATCCCAGCCCTAGAGAGGCAGACCAGGTCTACAGAGCAAGTTCCAGACATCCAGGGCTATTAACAGAGAAACTCTGTCTGGAAAACAAAAAGCACTCATGAAGTCTAAGTCAGCCTTCAATTAGCATGGCTTGGTGAATTTCCAGAAAATGTTCATGCCAGAGGCATAAAGCATGGTAGAATCTACTGGGCAGAGTCGCTGAAGGCTATTGTGTGAACTTTCTGTGTATTTTGGCGGCAGTAATAGTGTGATAGATACTCTATGGCAACCTTACCTTAAAAAAAAAAATCTATAAAGTGCAAAACATGAAGATTTCAAATGGTTCTAAATTTTGCAGCTTCCCATGATCTCCTGGGCCCCATTTTTATAGGCAACGACTCTAAAAATTCATCTCTAAAACCTCAGAAACAAATTCCACTGAGGTAGTCATACCTGTAAGGTACAACAAAATCTACAGAAAAACCGAGATTTAGTTTTTGAGAACTCCTAAACCAGTTTATTTTACTCTCCAACATTCAAAGAAATGTGATCTGCAAACAAACAAACAAACAAGCCTGGATTACAAAGGCCTTTTACTTTACAAACTATTACTAACAAAACTTTACATGCCTCAAGTTCTTATCCCCACCAACTCCACAAAAAAAAACCAAAACCAAAAAAACAAAAAAGCACAACCCAAAAATCCAACTACACTTTTAACACAGGGTGAATGGTAAACCAACTTTGCAAAATACACAAACAGTAATAACTAACATAAATGGAGGAAGAGACAGGAAAACACCCAAGAGAAGAGAGTTGTCTTCCGTGATGAACAGAATACCTTGATGAAACTAACAGTTGGAGACAAGTTATGTAATTCATCTATCAGGGTCATCATGGAAAATGGAGAACATTTCCCTCCTGGGACACCCTAAGGACTCTGACCCTCCTGATTCCTGACTATTGCTGAAGTTACAGTCTCTTGCAGTATTTTTAGGAATATGGTAAAAACAAACAAACAAAAAAACCACCAAAAAAACCCCACAATATATTGAAGACCCAAAAGAAAGCCAGCCCAGAGTGCCCAAACTCCAACAGCCTATAAATCTTGGAATATACTTAAGCTACTTCTAACTTAGTAAAGTTAGAAGGCATGCATGCAAAAATTCCTGTCCACAGGTATTCTGATGAAGACAATTTTCTCATTTGAAAAATAGGACAGGTCCTCATTTCCTGGGAGTGATTTAAGGTTAAGTGGGAATATCTGGAAAACATACAAGTGCTTAGTAATATTGACAGCCTTTAATAATACACAGAAGCCACAGTAGACAGACTAATATAATTACCCTACCTAACACAACAGCTACCCAAACCACAGGGCCCTTTCTACTACACTTAAAATTACTGTGTCTGTACTTATGAAGGTTCCCCAAAGCAAAGAAACACAAATAGTAAAAACAAAAACAACAAAAAAACAAAAGCTCCATTTGGACATAAATTAATTCTTTCCTCTGGAAGGCCTTAAGCTCAATTTGAAAGGAAAATGGAGAAGGGAGGTAGAAGACAGAACACCTACAAACTGCACATATATTATTATGTAATGGTATAAAATACATTTACTAATTTTTTATCTTGAAATAAACGCTAAATTCAGTTTTAATCAATTTTTATTGTGTCCTCGAAAATAAAACTATAAAAGCATTTCCAACTTGATTCAAAATAAAAACATCAAGAAAAACGCAGCCAAAATTTATTAATTCTCACCTGGTACCTGCTGCCTTTTGAGTTTGGACAGGCTGAAAAAGTGTTTTGTTTTTGTTCTTAAAACACAACCTTCATTTTACCTCTCCCTTCATTTATGTGTAATCAATCCTACTACATTTTTAAAATGGCCAAAGGCTTAACACTCTTTCCAGATTTCGACATCGTCTTAAATGTGGCAAAAATACAACAAAAATTCAAATGTGGTGGAATCAATGTTTTGATTAACAAGCTTCATATCCTAATAAGAAACTAAGGAATCCAAAACATTTTGTGACACTATAAAGTTATTTATTAACTATACACAGAATGTCCCCTATAAAATGTACAAGTAGATCACTAAAAAGTCTAATCTGGTAAACATTTTTTTCAATACAGAATATACTAAGTCCATTGGGGTCATAGCTGTCTGCCTCAAAGTAATCTAATTGTAGCACCCAGGGCTTGCTTTAATGCAAAGTTAAATACTTGTTATTTTGGGGATTTATCTATTTATTTGACCGAGCCAAGAGCCAAAGAGTTAACAACTTAATATTACTCTAGTATCTTAATCACTGTATAACAAATCAGTTTATCACAGGTTTTCTTCATTATTTGTATCAATGGGATACAACAAATACTAGATACTTTTAAGTGGCAGACAACCATAAAATTACTTTTCTTTGATAGTATATTGGGTCTTATAATTACATTAGGATATGAATGGTATGAAATATCGCAATACACCTCAAGATGAGGCCACACCGTATGATTCACTAGACTGTGCACAGTAGGTATAACTTAATAATCATCTATTCTTCTCTCCAATTATCCAGTATGTTTTGCCCACAGTAAGGGTTCAGTAAGTATCTGTTGAACATACTGTCTAGTCAAGAGGTGAAGAGATGGGCCCTCATGAGTGGATGTCAAGTCTAAGTGGAATTAGCCTGGGAAGGAGTGGTTAGATGTAAACTGCATGTGGTATACAAGTAAATAAACTCAGATGCCAACAAAACAAGCAGTTAAGCAGAAAATACTGGCACTGGAATAAACAAAGGCAAGACCTGCCAACACTGGCATAAGTGGAACTGACTTTTAAGAGATAACCAAGAAAAACTTTATATTGGACCATACCATTACCATCCAATTTAGTTTGAGACAGACCAAGGGAGGCACTGTTAGAGACTATGGCTGTCTTCCTTGATATTCAGACATCCTAGTTTCCAGTAACTTAACATGGATCTGCAACCCATGAGTCAATATAAACCTGTTTGTATTTAGGGATTAGTTTCCACAAGTACAAAGTTGAATTTCCTTTTATTTGTCCTAAAATGCTTACTTTCAAACTTGAAGGGACTTCAATTATTCCATGTAGTTTCGATAATT
Source organism: Pachyuromys duprasi (assembly GCA_028658305.1). Classification (NCBI taxonomy): domain Eukaryota; kingdom Metazoa; phylum Chordata; class Mammalia; order Rodentia; family Muridae; genus Pachyuromys; species Pachyuromys duprasi. The sequence goes on along the minus strand of CM053763.1, from coordinate 109,144,239 downwards.
CTTTTATCTTTCAGACCAGAGTCAAAATATTCGTACAGTATTCATACTGCAGCACCTTCCACCCACCCTTTGGTCGCTTGAACTGCCCTTCTTTGGTTCTTTATTCCGCTTTCAGATCTTTCTTGAAGTGTAGTAAGTAGAACTGTACTGGGTATTCCAGCTGCAGTTTGGTCTTAAATAAAAGAAGGATGTTTGTCAGTTTGGTTTTCTCTTTATTCTTCTCTGTGGTATACAGGATTTTGTTAGTTGAACTGGATGTAGCAGCTTACTGGGCCAAACTTTCAAAGAGAATAGTACAGTAGTTCCCAGGTCTTTTCCCTAGGTTGTTACTTAACAGCTCAAACTCCTGTCCTTTCTCACTGAAGCATTCATTATCTCTCACTTTTCTTCTTGCTTACTTGGCTTATTTTAAAAAACAAAAAATTTTTTAAGTAAAAAGAGGCGAAATGTCAGCCTTTACTTGAATCAGGATACAACTATCCTAGCCAATGGAGCCCACTGCTAGACACACAGGAGATTCTCATTGACTGTTGAACTTATCAATATGATCCAAGTTTAGCTTAAAACTGTAAAAATCTCACCACGTATCAGTAGGATCTTACTATGAGTGCAACAGTATATAGTCTTTGTGAAGCTCTGTTGGGAACACCATTTCATAAACAATGTGTAAGCTTCAAGTTAACAGTCTGAGTGTAAAAATAAATCAGTAAAAACAAACCAACATCAGGCCTTCTAGTACTAAAGACTGAGCACAATTTAATCAGACTCCTCCTTAGCTATAAAATTTAAGCCAAATCTGGGCTCAAATCTTGGCTTTGCCATTTACAGCTTTCACTCTGTGCCTTAGTTTCCCGATACGAGGGGGAAATCTTCCTTAAAGCGTTTTGTGAAGAACGAAGAAAAAAAGTCTCTTGAATAATATCTGGCACAGCATAATGAATTACCAGTTATAATTGTTACTGCAAAAAAGCTGGAACTCAGCCCACAAAATACCTAAAACCAACCCTTCCCCCAGTGGTTCTTTTTAAATGCTCGCCAAGATTCAATGAAAAAGACTTTAAAATCATGCCATAAACATAAAACTTAGTATAACTTGTTTAGGAAGGGGAAAGAAGACATTGTAATAATGAAAGTATAAATTTATAGTTAGCTTGTCCAAATTTTCATTTTAGTATACCTATCGACACTAAATAACCTCTTGTATTATTTAACCCAAGAGGCTTAATGAATAATCAATCACAGCATCATGTTGACATAAGGAGTTCCTAAGCACTATGTAAAAGATGTAGATTTCTGGCAAGTTCTATCATTCCCAGAGTAGGGTAGTTGTGCCTACTGTCAGCACTGATTAAAGTATTCCTAAGTCTACAAAGGATTATTTCCATTATTTTAGACTCATTCAGAACTATAATAATTCCAGTTAATCATTATTTCCTTCATTTTGTTTTTATTATAGCATGTTTGCTTAATTTACAGCAAGCAGAAAATAAGCTGGGTCTTGTTTTGATCCAAACATTGATGTTTTAAAGGTTGTACACAATATTTGTTAAAAAGAACATATAAAAATACCTTTTTAGAAGCTTCTATAAGAAAGAAAATACAAAGTTTAACCCCACAACTTTCCTCTTTGCTAGAACTGCAAACTACTGCTACAGTTTTAAATAGACTTTTTGTTGTTTAAACTATACATCCAGGAAAATCTAAAAAAATTAAAGAAACGTGCATATAAATGATTGCATAGCAGAACAAGAACATTAACTGCAAACAGTAAAGAAACGAAAGTTAGAAATACTATTAAATATACAAAGGTTCTAGAATTAATCCTCCAAACACATTCCACAAACAGTTCTTATAAACCATCCTTTGTCTTCTACAAGCAAGGCCTAGATTTCTAAAATCAAAATTGAAAGGAAAAATAAGGTAATCCTCTAGAAGGATCGTCCCACACAGTATCTTCACTTACATCTGTAAGCAAACACTCTTGAGATTTTAAAGATACTGGCTTTCTATTCTGAAATGACACTGGACATTTCAAGTCACTGTATTGCCTTCAAAACGATCTTGAAGAGAAATACTAGAAATTATAAATATTTAAGGGTATCATTTCCTTATATTTAGTCATGTCCTACATTATCAAAAACTAAGTGATGTGGCGTTTAAACTCAATTTTCCCCAAAAAATTCACGGCACCACAGAATCACCTAGGAGTGTCATCTTCGCAACCTGCCTCACATTAATAAACTGAGGTGTGAAGAGCAAACCCCCCTCATGAAGAGGGCAGGCAGATTTTGATACAAACGCACATGCCAAGTGCTGTAAGCATCAAAATTCAGTTTGTTTTACACTATGCACATAAACAAAATGTATTTTCAAACAGTTTACTCGCTTCTAACAGAAAAAACAAAAAAACAAAACCCCTAAATAACAATGATCAACAATAGTTAAATTTTAGAAACTATGTTCAGAACAGTCTTTTCCCCTTAAAATGATTTCCGCCATAATTGACACACTCAAAACTTAAGGGGGAGGTTTTTTTTTTTTTCCCTTGTGTTTAATAATGTTCCAAATCTCAGAAACCAGCAGTGCTTAAGGGGGTACGGGGCAAGCAGTGAAGGCTCCATGTTTCAGTGAAAGGGTCAATCTCCCTGAAAACGCTACTTAAGCCAGTTGGCATCAATTCCCACAGTGGAGTTAACAAAAGAACTATTCCACATTCATCATAAATAATCATCATGGGCTTAGACATCTTGACAAGACATAAAGGTCCACCCTGAACCTAAATGTGTCTGAGCAGTCAGTGTTGTAATGTGGCTACAACTTCACTTTTGTATCATTCTATCTTATTAGCAAGCTACATTTCTAGGTTAACAGTTCTACCAAATATGGATATGAAAATTTATTTTTAATAAGACAATGTTGCAAATTATGGTCAACCAACATCTTTTCACCAAATACTTCAAGCATAAAAAATGAGAATCTTTACAAAAATATACAGAGACACCACAAATTGGTAGCTGCCCATAACATTAAACAAACTGGACTCTTAAGAGTGGCTTCTCAACAGCATATCATTTTAATTATAACCATTGCCCCGCACAGGGAAAACTAACAAGTG